>JAGSMP010000130.1:1200000-1635586 GCA_029286625.1 Parnassius orleans
GTATACCCGAATATTTATTTTATACGTGGTAGAGCCATGTTGCAGCTATATTAGTAGTATAGTTGTAGCACGAATGGGTCGGCTCGACCGGGGAAGCACTACGCTCTCACAGAATACCAGCGTAAAATAGCAGTTTAACATTGCTGTGTTTCGTATGGTAAGTGTAGAGAACCGGATACACTTTTTACTGGAAAAGAGGCATTCCATCTTAGACGTCACGGGTGACAACACATCTGCATTTTGATTCTTTCCTGAGCATGGATGTAGATGTCTATGAGTCACAGCAACCACTTAACATCAGGTGGACTGTGTGCTCGTTTGTCACCCTATACTATAAAAAAAATATATTGTGGATGATTATACTAATTCAGAATGGTTATGCAAAATAGTTATTTTAGCGACGAAAAACGAGATTGTCAACGAAATCAACAGCACTATTTAAAAATGATTCCGGGAGAAGAGAAAACTTATATGTCGATCGATAAAACGACTGATGAAAATGAAAACATCAATTTCCCTACCGAATTTTTAAATCCGTTGAATGTACCAGGAATGTCATTACACTGTCTTAAATTGAAAGTTGGTTCGCCAATCAATTTACCACGAAATCTGAACTCGCTGAAACTGTGTAATGATACAAGACTTTGCATCAAACAACTACAGAATAACATCATCGGGACCAGTATAATAACGGGTAAAGAAAAAGGACAAACGGTATTTATACCGCGAATACCTTATATATCAACTGGATTACCTTTCAATTTTAAGCGATTACAATTCCTAGTCAAGTTGGCTTATAGTGTGACCATCAATAAAGCGCAGGGTCAAACATTCCAATATTGTGGCGTTAATTTGAGAGAAACATGCTTTTCACACGGTCAATTGTACGTCGCATGCTCAAGAGTTGGGTCACCTCGAAGATTGTTTATTTTTAGTCCAAATAATAAATCAACAAATGTAGTATATAAGCCAGTGCTGTAAACAAAAATTAAAAAAATATAATTATTTATAAATCTGTAAATATTTATAAACACATGTATATATTCAATAAAACATATTTTTTTATTTAAACAAACTACTTTCGGATTTGATTCATAATTATTTTAATAAGTTAATTAATCAGTCGATTTCGTGTACACTATATTTTATACAATATATATTTAATGGTAAAAAGATTTGTGTACATATATAAGATAGAAAAACTGATTTTATAACCATTAAGTGTACTATGTATTTTGCATCGGCAGCGCTCGGTTTTGCTGCTAGTACTTTATAAAATAAATGGTTTTTGATTGATTATATAAATAATTTGATTGATTATCCAAATAACACTACGCTATTAATAAATACTATCCAGGCGAAGCCGGGGCGTGTGCCAAGTATCACAGATAATAATAGTTAGAGGTATTTCATATAATACATGATATGCAGAACCTAATTATTGCTAACAACAATTTAATGAAAAACAAATTAAGATATTAATAGTACGATCACAAAAAAATAGTAACAGTACTAATATTATAAAAAAATATTATTGGACAGAATTTGACTGTGTGAGTTCCAACTACACTTACGCTTATTTACACATTCGTTATCTTCAATTATACTTTAATTTATGTTAACTGTACAAGTTTTTTAATAATAAAATATTTGATATATAAAATATAAAGTAACTCAGCTAATTTAATTTACTCCTCTGTGGTCTATGGTACTGAAGTCTTTTCGGAAACGGGCTTGTTCGGGAGGCTGGAAATCGTCGAGACTGCGTGCGAGACGATTCGTAATGACTCTCAAAAACATGCGTAGATGCAGCTCAGAAAGGAAATCTGTCTGTAACTCTTCAACAGAGCGTTGTCGCCTTTGCACTTCTGCTCCACGCCTCCGAAGTAGTGCCACCCCGGAGAAGACAGACTTGAATAGCTTCTGAAGAACATTAAGTACCGGCTTTCTTCACTCTTTCAAAAGCTTCGCTGTTATTTCATCTTCACCCCTTCTCTTGCAATTGTTGATTTTACCAAGTATAAAGTCAGGCCATTGCCACTTTAGCCAAATGATCAGATAAATCATGAGTTAGGCTGTCAGTTATACTTCTTGTAGTTGGGAAGTTCTGGTTTTTTGGACTAACATGCATGGAATATCCGAATTCAGCCTACTTCATAGTCCGCTGCATATCTTTCAGCTTTCTTATATGGCAAAATAATTACAAAACGATTACAAAATATGTATGGATAAATATACCTTTTTATACGATAAATCGCTTGAGAACCATTTATTCTCAATCACTTTTAAGTTTTGATAGGCGGAAAAGAGTTGGTCTTATTAAACTGAGATAGCTCTCTTTGTTGGCTGGTTTTCCTTACTTACCTCCATATCTATGCATTGAGATATTATGTACAAACCTTTCGGTAAAAAGTGTTCTATAATACGTACGTAAGTACCAAGGGAGTACCTATGTAATACTTTAATGACGCAGGACAGGACACTTTCTATTCCGTCACTCTCATAGTCCGATGGGACGGTAATCCGACACAAATATAGAGAGATCAGACGCAGAACTAACTGCTTGACGTGCTTTCTGAGGCACAGGGATGAAACACCGATAAAATCCTGACTCCGGACTGCTACTGAGAATTTCTTAATAACTCTACAATTTTTGGGCCCGAACTAAACTCCGTCTTTCCTCGGTTGAGTTTAGTTTTATTTTTCATTTGTTTGCAGGACGAGACATAATATAGATACTTACATAATTTCAATCATTTTCTTAGTGTACCCAATTTGGAATTTAATTTTAGGTAGGCATTGGAATGTTGTTTTCATTTCAAATATATTTTTTAATTTTAATGGCAATATCGTGCCTCATACCATAGTACCAATATTTGGTAATGGAGCTTGCTTATTTAGGGCAATCCTTATCTGTTGTATGGTAACCAATTATTGGCTAGAGAAATTCTGGAGCAAATATGGATTACGCTATTGTGGTCATTTTGAGATTGATTTACAACTAGCGACCCGCCCCAGCTATACCTGGATAGGATCTATTAATGTGGCGTTATTAAGACTTAAGAAAATAAAAGACCATTAATTTATCAATTTTGGCTTTTAACAAGCAAACAATCTTCAAGTTTTTCGGATAAAATACCCTATGTATGTAGATCCCTCTTTGAATTGCTATCTGTCTGTTCGTAAAGTTTCATCACAATCGGTTAAGCCATTCCGACGATAAGCAAGAACAGACAGACCGAAGCTGAGACAGACACTGCAATTTTATTTATATGTATAGATTTGAAGCACAAGCGTATAGTTTGCCCAATTCGATTCTTGGTTCATTTTTCGTTCGTTACTTAATATAATTGACTGACTGTCTAAATGTTTTTATCCAGATTAGTGTCTTTCCAGATCTTCGTGGCAGTTAAAAGTACAAATAAATCATTATCACTTATCATAACAAAAGTACTAATGCCACGCGAACGAAGACGCAGCTCGTTATTAATATAATTGTATTTAACTTCGATGCAGTTTTAATCTATTCACCTTATATTATGTTTATGGTAATTACATTAAAACTTCCGTAATTATTGACGTGAAACTTGTAGAACTTCTTTAAAAACAAATGTGATCCAGATTAAGTAGATATTGTGTTTATGGTAATATATTGGCCGCGAATGATTTTATACGTTGAGCGAAAAAAGTACTAGTAATCAACTTGAATTAATACTTTTATTTAATTAGGTATATGTGTGTAAAGTACCATGTAATGGCGGCGTCAGAGCATCACCATCATTGGTTTCAATGTATAGCTTTGTACAAATTGTATTTCGACAAAATGTAAACTACCCAGATCGACGACGGGAAGGTGTAAATATCCGATACTGAGATCTACAATTCGCCTGCCAATCTTGATCCATATCCAGCAGTTGAATTATTAGGGACCGATGAAGAGAATGAGGAATATTCTTATATTTACATAAAAACGTTTTTTTCATTTTATGGAAGCAAAACTGTAAAATATTTTGTAACATAAGATCGCCGCCTGATATCGGATTTTTTATTATTAAAAGTTTATCGCTTTTAAGCGTCAATTTCAAAGACTTTTGATGAAGTAGTAACAAAAGAAAAGAGTATGAATTCTTAAATAAAATAGAGTATCAGGATAGCGCGCAGTAAACAATTTCTGTATAATAAATACAAGCTGAGAAAGATCCTAAACAATTTTTGATGTAGTTTAGTTACATTTGACTTGTTTTCCAAAATATGTTCTATTACCTTTTTTCAATAAAAATCAAAATAAATCGAGCACTTCGACTAGCTAACATTCAATTGTGGACGCGACTGATTTGAATTGCAAAATTCAAGCTAGTAAGTAATAATTGCATAAATCAAGAGTACGTCGCGGGAAACTTATTCGTAACACATCGTAATATTACGAGAACTGATGCTGATTTATCTGGTGAAACGTATAGATAAATCTAATTTATCAGAAGGTTTATCGATGGAATTCAACTTAACATTTTACCGATATCTTTATTAAGTTAAAAAATTACCAGTTGTGAGGCTCAAGTATAGAAACATATTTTTCCTTATTTGCGTAAGTTTTTAGACAAAGGCATTAAATTATTCGATATTTATTTGAATTTATTTGAACTGGAAAAAAAGGTATAAATAAAATGAAAATACGAGAAAAAAATATTGTAGACAAGCGATCCGCCCCGACACGGGTGATTTATAGATCTTGACAACAGCGCCACCTACAGGGTCTAATTGTGAATTTAAACCATCCAGGGACCCACTCAAACACACACAAAAAATTCATCAAATTTAGTCGATCCATTTGCGTGTTTTAGCGAGACAAACGGACAGCAATTGATTTCTAGATATACCTAGACATAATATATTTATACCAAAACATTGGAAGTAAGATGTTGAAAATTTGTTTTTATGTACGTTCCCTTTTCTACTAGGTGGTAGAACTCTTTCTGACGAGGAGTCCGTCTGGGTACCACTGTCTTAAACGTTTCTGCTATTAAATAATGTAGTCAGCAGTGCTTGCACTGCTGTGTTCCGGCCCGAAGGCCCGAAGGTTCCGGCACAGAGAGCTAGTATAATCACAGACTGTGCTGCCATACGTTGACTAAAAATAAGTTAAGCCAAAACTGTTCGATTTTTATATTTTAATAATGAGATAAAGTTATTAGACAATATAAAATTATAATTGATGATATAAAGTTATCTCAATAAGCTCAAATTTAATAGTTCCTTAATTTTTGTTACTCAATATAGTGTTATTTTAGATTTTTCAGTAATGACTTGAAAGGAAAATACTGCTTTTAATGTTTGTAAGGCTTTTAAATTAGTACATTTATTAACTTTCTCATTAAAACAATTCACTTCCAAAAATCTATTATTATTTATTTCTTCAGATGAAATAATTATTTTGTTCAAAGTAATGACCCTTGAATTTAGCACTACAAAGTTTATTGTTTGATGGTTACATTTTAATTTCCATAGCCGCCGCTGAGTAGATAAAGTTTAAAAATTAAAATAAGTTTTTTAAAGTTGGAAAATTTTACTTTGCCAATATCCGCTCAATAAAATAAAATGATGTGTCTTAATGAAGAGCACCTCCCTCCCTCACGCATTTGAGGCGTGAGGGAGGTTTTTGTTACGTTAAGACAGTGCGATTTACCATCTAAGGCATCACCACTTACCACCAGGTGGGATTGTGGTCAAGCACTAGCTTATAATAAGTAAAAAAATATATAATCGATTTCGGCAAAGTAACACCTGATTCTATTAATTAGTTTTTAATTTTAATTAGTTAATGTTATAAATATTTTCTTTTGAAAGCATTTTTAAAACTCTGAGACTAAGTACGCAAGCAAACCTGATTCGATCCCCCGTGTCACCAATGAAAATTACCAAGGTAATTTTTTTTAATACCAAACTTCTATAGATATTGCATGCACAAGTATCCTATTTGAAAAAAGCGGCTAATTCTACTATTACTTCATTTATATATATTCTTTTCTTTTAAATTTTCGGACATCAAGAGCGAGCGTGCACTCAACCGCCCGAGTTGCCTCGGGGTGTGGGCTGGACTGAAAACCAGTGCTATTACTGAGTCCGGTCCTTTTCGCAGTTTCATGCAGAAGGACAGGATTTATAAGTGTATTTTCTTAAATTTATAATGTTTATTAATTATATTTAATTTATCTTTTTGCATTTAATAACTTTTTACTTTTTGTGCTGCGTGCTTAAACTGGAATAAACGCATTTCTTTCTTTCTAAATTGTAATTTTAATTGGTAATTTACTGCGTGACCAGCGGTAAAGGAAAACATTGTGTGAAAACCTGCATGCCATAGAAATATATTGTTTTGAGGACATTCGAAGTCCGCCAGCAAGCAATGGAGCAGCGCGGCAGACCAACTCAGAAATGAAAAATGGCCTATGCCCAACAGTGGGACGCACACGCAACTTTATAAACCTAACTTTAATTTAAGGGCCTCAAGGTAACTTCGTCAGCTTTTCACTAACTGTATGACAAGTTCTATTGATAGAAATTTATTTCTTTAAAGCAGAAGGGATTCAAAACCGCAAAGATTTTAGTCATAATTATCCATAAGAAACTTTTATACCTCTAACTCGGTCGTCACTTTATTTAGTGGGAGGCTGCCCTTCGCTTTTCGGTACGAGGCTGCCACTCGGGAACCTTTCTTCCCCATCGGTTTTGGTTCTTCGAACTATATGGTCAGCCCATTGCTACTTCAGCTTAGTGATTATTAACAATTTAGTAATAATTAATTCCCTTTCATGAAGACATTTGATTTCCACATTTCTTTTTTACAAATAACTCAAAAATAGAATAATCTACTGTGTTGTCGCTCATGATGTGAGGCGTTCCATCTTAGTTTGCCGAGGTAACAATTCATCAGCCTTGTTTTTTTGAACCATGGATTGCGTGAACCACTTACCATCACGTGGACTAAGTTCGCTTATCAATTCATTTTATTTAAAAAAATTATAATTCCCAGTACAGCTCTTATTAAACTTTATTTAATATGTTATAAGTTAGTATCTCAATTCCTCTCTAAAGTTTGCTAATGGTATTTGCACAACACATCACACAAAAGCGAATATTGTAAGCTGTAATGGTGTCGCCGTTTTACTCCACCGGCCTTCCCAGACAGATTTTTACGCCATCGATTAGGCCAGAGGTACGTTAATCAATCAGCAGTATATATAAGGCAGCAGGTGCATCTGAAGAATAAAATAGCATAATCTTTGTTACACTCCTTTGAACTTTCTTGTTTATATATTTTTTTAAATAAAGGTGACAAACGAGCATAAGATCAACTAGGACTTTGGCCCCGGCATCCACTTATGGTAAGCAAAGTCCGCTCTTTAAACACCCTCTGAGGGTTAAAGTGGAATGCCTCGTCACCAGAAAAAATAGTTGTTATAGCAAAAATTTTATGCACTATCTCATCAATTAATAAAATATTAATTTATAACAATACAGAAAAATACCGCAAGGATTCATAATTATATTTATCGATAGAGGCATAGCACAAGGTAAGGTGTTATAAAAAAACTTAGTATTAGAAAAACCTATTCGGAGGTAAATAATACTTTCCTTCCTCCTTCCGTCCTTTTAAAATGATGTTACAAATCTTGTTAATTACTGGTGTCTGCCATTCGTCGGCTGACTACGTTAAGCAAATAAATTTAGCTGCTGCTATACATTTCAAGAAAACAGTAATTTTATCTACTCTTCGAATACTTAATTTGAATTACACAATTTATTATTAGAGTCAAGTTTAATTTATAAGTGGAGTATGAAATTAATTATGGTTTTCACAACATTACAAAAAACAAAATATTTTAAGAAAATGACACTACTACAAAGCAAAAAGCATATGAATAAGTTCACGAAATATGATGACGATAATGTGAAAACTTCAAGTAGAGTTTTCCATTCTAGGAAGAAATCAAGTTTCATGATGTGAAGTTAGCGACTGTAAATTAGTTGTCAATGCTTTAAAAATGTGAACGTTCACCGTCCATAGAGGGATTTTCTCTAATTATATGATGTAGAAATTTCTTTCAACCTTTAAAAATATAAGTAGTTCTAAGGCAAATATAGAAGCAATTAAATACTTCTCATCGAAGTTCATCAGAATTCTAGATTTGATTATCTCCTATATTATTAAAATCTCAAATGCGGCCATGCATGGAATACTGTTGCCGTAATGGATCTGGTGTTGTTTCAGTATCAATTGACTGTTTATAGCTCAGTGAAAATACTTTTAATAAAACATAGGACATAGGAGTAACATAAACGTGGAGACCGTACTTAGGCAAACGTAAGGTGAGATGCGCTTTGGGTAGATTTAGTGAGAATCAGCGTAAACAGGTTACGCATGCCTTGCAAGATTGTTTGATATCGGACTCGCACAGACAATTTTTTTCTATTCTCCCATACTCATTTTGCACAAAGTAGTCACTGCTATTCAGTTTTTTTTACCGCTCCAGTCAATTATCTAATTTAACAAACACGATGAAAAAGTACTAGTACGAGGAATATGTGACATTAAATCTACATTATGAACGCATTACAAGTTTGAATAAAAAATAAGTTTTTAAATTGTAACAGAATTAATAGTTTCATATGGTCATGAACTAAGACTAAGTTTCATTTTAAGAAGGACATGCATCGGTGACTTTTGATGTTTTCTTACAGCACGTGGAAAATCAACAAATAATTTCAGTGGTAACAGTGCCGGGAATCGCTGCACGTTTACTATGAAATTCAATAGACCAACTTTGTCCCTGAGTTACAATAGCCTTATTAAAATATTATCCAATAAAAAATCAAAAGACCTGAGTGCTGGTGTAAAAGATGTAAAAGTAAATTATTGTTTTGTGCATAATTCCTAATATTAGTAAATTTTACATCTACAGACGAAAATCACACAATTGTGTATCCTTGAAAAATATTACGCACTAGATTCCCCTGTTGGCACTAATCTCTTCAATTTGCTGTGTTATTGTAGTGCCTATAAGTCTGCCGTCGTTGACAGCCTGATTTAGTTTAATACGCTAATTTATAAGTAGAAGCGAAGCCACGGAAAAATCTATATGGGTAGTAACATTTAAATGTTATATATTATAGCGTATACGTTTTTATATCTGTAATTTGCGCCTTTTAAAAATAATTTTATATGTATAGCATCAAACAAAGATAAGATAAAAATCAACCCTTTTTAAATACAGGAATGATGACCAAAAAATATAACATTGGCACATCGGGGATTAAAAAGTAAGCGCGATAAAATCCGTTAAATTACTTTTATTCAACATTGGCTGGCTCATTTTGAAAAAAAAATATTTAAAGGAGTTTATCGTAAGCAACTAAGGGAATTGCCAAAATTATCTTAGGGCGATATGTTTTATTATTTTGACTTGCAACCGCAGTTTTTATTGAATTGATGGTGTTGCCCATTTCTGGTTTCATTATCCTCTGTCGCCTCTTACAACACACACGGGATACTGATATGGGGATGTCTTACGCTGCCACTACACGCTGACTCTATGGCACAATAACCGTCTACTAAAAAACGACGATGGGTAGCAGCATCAAAATGCGAGACACCTCGTACTGCGGTCGTCTATTCATTTGCCAACCGTGACGATTAAGGTAAGTTTTCCTTAACGGTTGGGGCCTATGATATCTAACAGCGTACTTTTACGGGTTGATGAAGAAGAAAAAAGAAGAATAAAGAAACAAAATATAAAATTGAATGGAAAACCGACTTAGTAATTTAAAATCAGCTACAACCTTTACGTTATAATTAAGCAGAATAATTTATTTTAGAATCAAATCAACAATGAAAAACATTTTGAATGATGTACCGAAGTCTCAAAAGCCCCATTTTACAAACTTTAGGGGATTACTCGAATCCGTATTACTTCGTTTCAAGTGAGCAGTAATTATTGATTGTAGGGATTTCTGATTGAATTCTATTATAAATGATCTTAATAAATATTTATTTACTAACACAGAACCTAAAAATAATAATAAACAATATTTTGAAAACCAAAAATCTCATACTGTCTATTAATAACTATGATAAGTCAGTGCTTGACTACAATCCCATCTGATGTAAGTGATGATGCAGCCAAAGATAGTACAGCGCACTAACTTAGCTTGACAAAAGCTTAGTAATTCTTGTCTTGACGACATTATAATTGGATAGAAATACGAATGCTGGCAAATTATTGCACTACTTTGCTGTACGCGTGATAAAGGGCGAAACAAGCCGTTTGGTTCAAATGCGTGGTATGTCGACATGAAAGGGTAGAAACCAGCCGAGCGTCTTGTGATCCGATGATGGAATAGAGAGATGAATTAAGTCCTGCAACTCCTGCTCAACTCTCCAAAATGTATCTTGTAAAACACCAAAAGACTGGCCACTTTGCGCCTATGCTCGAGACTGATAAGATTGGTTCTTTTTGAGATGATTTGATTTTAAATTGATGACAACACATCTGTAGCCTTAGCCATCTTTATTTGAGGTTGACTGCTGGTCTATCACCATTAGTATCTACTTACAACCAGGTGGGCTGTAAGTAGGTTCATTTTCTACTTAAATTATATTCCACTTAAATATAAAAAATTAACTGTTTTGTTAAAATGACTAAATGTTTAAAATTTATTTATTTAATTTATTATATTTTTTAATTTTTTGTAGTTGTACTATAGTTTTAACTAGATATTTTTATCTACTACGTAGTTGATTATCTTGTTGGAAACTGAAAACAATTTTTTGGCCCCAAGTTTCAAACTTTTTATGCTATAAATGTTTTAATTTGTAGTTGTGATATTTTAGCTGTTTAATAATAAAGTGCTCAAGTTATCAAGAAGTTGCTGCTGCCCATCACTTATTTCATTTTCACGTCACGTCATCACGCAATACAAATTGTGGCGGCGCTGTCGTCGCGCTACAAGCGAAAATACGTCGAAGCCTAAATCGTGCTATCAAAGTTCCGAAGTAAAAGCAGTATATATAGAATAGCTCCGAACTACCGCTCGGAACGTTGGCCACTCCCCGGGCAGAACACCTTGCCCGGCGGGAGATCTCCCCTTTTCTTTTCACGGCCACACTGGTGACCCCGACGTGATATGAATAGGAAACTACAACTTCAAACCTTCGTCATCGTCCTCAAGTACCCCATTCGTTCGATCCCGAGCAGATATTGTCTGCAGTCTTCACATTCTGCAAGCCAGCTACTAGCTGTCTAGCTATGTAGCTTTACAAAGGTTCATCGCAGCACTGGAATAATAATGCTTCCTGATCCTTCAAGCTAATCTCTGCGCTGCAGTGTATGGCACGGCTCTGAGCCTTTCTGCTCGCCTCTGCTTCGCGGCACTCTCGCAGATTACTTGCCTTCTTCTCGACTCACCACTGACTACAAGGCAATTCCCTGGCACTTGCACACTCGTCGACATTTAGACTGCACTATCAACCTCCGGTCTGAGCAGGGGGGTGATGTCGCGGCGCTGTCGTTGCGCCACAAGCGAAAATACATCGAAGCCTAATTCGCGCTATCAAAGTTCCGAAGTAAAAGCAGTATATATAGTATAGCTCCGAACTACCACTAGGAGCGTTGGCCGCTCCCCAGGCAGAACACCGGTGGGAGATCTCTCCTTTTCCTTTCACGGCCACAAAATAATTATTTGTAATTTAATTTTACGATGTGTGTACTGCTAATTATTATTTAATGATTTTTAAAACATAATTATTCTTATGTTATAATTATATTTACATCTACCACAAGTCCACTGCTGACCACAGAAATAATTTATTTATTTAATAATATTAAAATTACCTCAAACATGGGCGGTGTCGAGTAGCACGTCCATCAATTTCTTTCCCTTTGCCCTGGAAATAAGAGATTCCCAGAGGCGACAACGGATTGACTAAACTATCGTTAGGATGGCTGATTTAGTATCAATAGCGTGTAGATCACTTATGTGAATGGGATGGACCCTCCCAATCTGTCTGCATGACGATGGTGCGTTTGATAGATACAGCCGTTGAAACAAGTGTCATAATGAAACTATAAGCTGTAAACACTATGAGGTGAAGAATCAAAGGGAAAATGTGGGAAAAAATACGCCTTGAGTTGAAATGCGTAAGAAACTAATTCTTTTAATTTTAGACTTTTCCCGTTTTTAAAATTAGCATGACCTTTTTTACTTTAATAATAGGTCAGGGAAAAGTTTCTTCGTATTTTATATACAAATTCAAGACATTTTTTTCAAAGTTTAATTACATTTAATTATAATATGTATATATGTACTATTTTGTTCGATAATTTGTTGCCATCTTGTAGGTAGTGATATAATCTCGTTGCTGTAGAAATCTTAGGGTTTTAGATAACAAAAATGCGACAAGTAGTTTTGACAGTCCTCTCTTGATGTTAACCTAATACTACCTACAGAATTCTGAAGAGACCGAAACATCTGAGGGTGCAAGGTCAGGACTATATGGTGGATGCATTAACACTTCCCAACCAAGTTCTCTCGATATTAATTGAGTGGCCAAATAAAAGACCACTCCTTTTCTGTTGATCAATTTCGGCCATTTTTTCTCAATTTCTTGCTTGAGTCTCATTAGTTGTTGGCTGTAGACATCCGAATCGGTTTTGTCCGGCGGTAAAAGCTCATAATAAAGGATGCCTTTCCAATCCCACCATACACACAGCATCACCTTATTGCGTGTTAATCCGGGTTTCGCCACAGTCTGTGGAGATTGACTACCCTTTGACCATGATCATTTTCGCACGTTCTTATCGTAGGTGATCCACTTTTCATCATTAGCTATCTTTTTAAAACTGGTTCGGTTTCATTACGTTTCAATAGAGAATCGCAAATGAGTACACGATTCATTAGATTTCTTTCAGTGAGTTCGTGTGGTACACAAATATCGAGGTTTTTTTGAAATGGGTCAAAACTGTTTTGGTGGTCAATCCTCAATTCCTCGGCTATGTCGTAACTACTAATATGCCGATATTGCTCCACTTTTTCAAAAATGGCATCGACTTTATCCGTTTGAGGGCAACTAAATCGAGCTGCAACTTTGACATCAAAATTCCCGGACTGAAAACGCTTGAACCAACTATGTGCTACTCTTAATTTCACTGTATTAGGTCCATAAACGCCACAAATTTTTCGCGCTTGAGTCGCATTTTTCCCTTTTTTATATTAAAACTTCGGAATGTTTCGAATTTCTTCGTTAGATTCACTCATTTTGGCGGACAGTTACTTTTATTTTTTTAATGTCCTATATGTATTGATATTAAAACCAGCCAGATACAAACAGTACAGAAAGATTTTTACCAAAGAGATTTTTCTTCAATTTTGTGCAAACAAAATACGAAGAAACTTTTCCCCCAACCTATTATAAAAATAAGAAAATATATGACGGCGCCTGTGCCATTGCACGTGCGGCGGTGCCGGTGTAGCTAGACAGAATTCTTGTAAACAACACTTGTACCGCACACCTGCGCCATTGCACCTGCGGTGGCGCCCGTTTGTCTAGCTACTTGTTTTGCTTGTATAAAACGGACGGAGCGGCCGACGTTAAGGCAGTCTTGTCTCTGGCGTGGAACGGTGCACTTGTCGTATTCCCTTACTAGGTCATCCTTGACACATTGGATAATTAATTCGTGCAAACGAATTAATTATTATTCTCAAGTTAACATTAGGCTTGGTACAATTTATAGTTTGTATAAAGTAATATATTGTAAATTAACCTTATTTAAACGAAAAGTCCCGCTGAGTTTCTTGCTGGTGCTTCTCAGGACAGAGGTTTTATCCGAACTGGTGTTAGTAGTACTATATTGAATAAAAGTGATTTTATTCTATTCTAAAAGCCTTTTCATTTGACTCTATACACCATAATAATGTTGCGCGCCACGCCCTCTAGTATCGAGTAGCAGAAATAGGAGAGTCAAGAACCTTCTAGAAATTTCCATGGAAGAACTACCTAGAACCATCGACACCTAGTCAATCGGGACCGATATGTACTCGAACGTTCTAGATGTTTCTACAGTAGAAGGTTCTGGAAACCATCTGAGGCCCTATATAAGGCTGGTATAGACCGCGACCGAGCCAGTGTTGAGGAGTATTGAATAGGCGATACAAGCGAATACTTCGAAGCGATACAACTGCGAACTAAAGTGATCAGTAGTACAATTGTGTTTTGTTACCAGTGTGGTTTTAAGTTGTAATTAGTGTTCTGTAAATAAAGTGTCAATTTTGGTAATTCACTCGGCAGTTTTTAATTGTCTCGAACCCCAAGCTCGTAACAATAACATCCTTCATCAAAAGTGGGAATAAAGCTTTCCATTTAAGTTCTCTATATTGTAATGACCTTTCTACATATACATTGGTGAAATATCTTCATATAATTGGATTTTCATATTAATTTTATAAGGAAATAAAATAATAAAACGCGTATCTCACTTTTAAACTTTGATTATTTTGAAATTTAAAAGGTCAACATTCCTATATCATCCGCACAAGCGTGTGGTTTTACAAGGGTATTTTTAGGGTAATATTAAAATTCTTACGAAAGGATCCCTATTAGTGTTTATGGAAATTTAAGTTAAAATGTCAGTTTTTACTTTTAATATAATAAGCGAGGAGTCTTAATCAAATCAAATTACTAAAATCACCATCGTTTTTAATAAAAAATTACTGTAGATATTTTATACACAAGCAATGTATCACTGCTGGCAGTTAACACAAATAATCTTAAGATGAGAGGTTCAAATCTATAGCTTTTTTACAGACCCCAATAATCGAACTTGTGAATTTATTGTATTTATTATGTTATTCTTGAAAATTATTTGTAATTCACTCATAATCAAAATCCTTATTTTATGTTTTATTTGGTTTCCTGTTGGTTCGTATTTTTTCCTTATTTTTGAATGGGGGATTCAAATCCACAGCTTTTTTTCACAGGCTCATTTTCAGTGAAAACAGTATATATATTGTATTTTTCTTGAATACTATAAGTGAGTAACTCACATATTTTAAAACCCTCCTTTTAAACCACCCTCGTTTATTTACTTATAATAAAATGCGAGTAAATTCATCATTTAGTCAAAATAAAACAATAAAAATATTATCAATTTCAGACCATTAACGGTTTGCTGTTGAACATGAGCCTCTTTATAAGATTTTTGGTATCACAAACATTTGACTCTACAGTCCGTGTCCAGTCGATGTTTTCTAGCCATCGATAATTTTGAGACATTTTCCATAGCTGTTCAATGCGACGAGTAATATATGAGATAGGTTAGGTTAGGATACGAATACTTACCGTCACCGTTACCGTTATAGCCTTTCAAAAGTCTAATGCTAAAAAGCAGGCCTCCCATAGTTGCCACGTTTGGCAGGCGGGTTGCCAACCGCAATTTTTTAAAATGACTGTAAAATAAAAAATATAAATTTTACTGGCATTTTACTCCCATATCCCCTCAAGTGTCATGACACCCGCAGTGGGTTGACAGCGCATGCACGCCCCGACCCCGTGTATCCATTTCTCATTTAAAAACGCCTTGTCTTTAATCTATGTTGTTCAAAGATAAAACGCTGTTTTAATCGTCGGGCACATGAGGGGATATACCGCAGTCCTCAAGTGTTTTGATGAATCAAAACTAAAAAGAAATATTTTTTTTAGTTGAATACCTTCTTATATTTTAGAGCTGAATTATTTTGGATATTATAATTTCACGATATTCCAACTATCACTTCAATTGTCGATGGAGTTGCTTGACACCCGTAGTGTCAGATATCAGATATACTTTATATCCTAGGGCTCTCGGTAGATAGTATTTGTGTTCTTTGTTCTAAGGCCTAACACGAAGTACTAATTTAGATACTAAACTACTCGAGAGTACAGAAAATTTGAGAAAGTTATAATTTTTATTAAAACTCACTAAATGTTGTGTAAATCCTCATGTATTTTCAGAATTTCGATATCAGTTTAAGGCTGTAACGAGGATGTACATGCTAATCTTGTTAATTAGTGGCTCCAGCTGTCCTACTTCGTACATGAAAATACGCCGCTCCGTTCTTAGCTGAAAAATGACCAACATTAATTTTATTCTCCTTTCCTTGCCTTTCATGCCTTTATTATAATTTCTAAAAGAGAAAATAAACTTTTATCTTGTTAAATGAAAAACGAAGAATTTAAAAGAAATGCGCCTTATTAGTCTTTGGAATTTGATAAAGGCATTTTTTTAGAAAAGCCTAATTTAACAAGATATTATACTTAATCAATGGGCAATATTTTGTTTATTTTATGGTGTATGCAGATAACTTAAGTTTGATTGGATTCAAACAAATGTTGAGTAAACTAAATAGCATTTTTGTAAACTATCTGAGAGGGTTAAATTTTTTATTTCAAACTATTCCCAATTAAGTCCTGATTTTTGACAGTGTAAATATAAAATTTATTAATAACTCATTTTTCTACAATTAACAATGTCAAAATATTTTTAAAATCAAATCGTGAAATATTTTTAATTAGTGGCGTTTTGTCCTATTACTTACACAGATATAAAAAAAACTTCGTCCCAAGACGAAATACCGAACACATTAATCGAATTCTTAGAGCTTTTTTAGACTTAATTGTGATTCCAAGAACGAATAACTCCATAATATTTTATTAAATGAAGATATTATATTAAATAGATAATTGAATATAGCAATAATTAAAATACTACTCTTGCCGAAACCGCCTACAGCGACCCCTTTTAGCTCGTACGTCGAAGTCCTACCAGCTCCGCCTGGTGACATGCCCGCAAGTGATCAGCAGAGCTGATTTTTGCGCGAAAGGTACGAGCACACTTCATCATCATCATCATTATTACAGCCCTTCACAAGTCCACTGCTGAACATAGGCCTCCCCCTAGGAATGCCCCAAAGCACGGTCCTGAGCCACCTGCATCCATCGACTCCCTGCATATCTTACCAGGTCATCACTCCGTGGCGCAGTGGCTTAGCAATGAGTAGCAGCGCTAAGGGCCGCGGGTTCGAATCCCGCACGGAACAAGTATTTGTATGGCCTACAAATAATTGTTCCGGGTCTGGATGTTTGTCCTTGTGAAATTTATGTATGTAAACTGCCCCTACGATACAGGAGAAAATCCTAGTGTGGAGGTAACGTTTTTTTAAAAATAAAAACAAACAAAAAACAAAAAACTCCATCTAGTGAGGGGACGCCCTACACTTCATCCGCCGGTACAAGGTCGCCACTCGAGAACCTTTTTTCCCCATCGGTTGTCGGTTCTTCGAGCTAAATGGCCGGCCCATTGCCATTTCAGCTTACTAATCCTTTGGGCTATGTCGGTGACTCTGGTTCTACTGTGGATATCCTCATTTCTAAGTTTATCACGCAGAGAAACTCCGAGCATAGCCCTCCCCATAGCTCACTGAGCGACCTTGAGCTTCGTCATCAGGCCAGCAGTGAAGGACCACGTCTCAGTTCCATAGGTCATCACTGGCAACAGGTTGTACAGTTTCGTTTTTAAGTTTTGAGGTATACCTGACGAGAAGATGTGCCGTAATTTCCCGAACGCTGCCCAACCGAGTTGAATCCGTCCATTAACCTCTCCGTCGAAGTTGGAGGTAAGTCCAACTTCGCACTGTTTGTCCCAGGTAAACATACTCGTCAACAACTTCGAGCTTAATGCTCCCAACAACTACCGGCATAGGTGTGACATGAACATTAAACATTATCTTTGTTTTGTCCATGCTCATCTTAAGACCTATCCGTTGGGAGACACTATTGAGATCATTGAGCATAGTGCTTAGGTCCTCTAGCGATTCTGCCATAAGGACTATATCGTCGGCAAATCGAAGGTGAGTGATGTACTCGCCATTGATGCCTATACATGATAGCCATCGTAGCCCTACTGTACAAGCACTTCAGCACCTCAATATACCGACAGTCAACTTGGCATCGCTGAAGGGACTGCAGCACCGCCCAAATTTCGACGGAATCAAAGGCTTTCTCATAGTTCACATACGCCAGACATAGTGGCAAATTGTACTCCTCGGACTTCTGTACAATTTTCCGAAGGGTATGTATGTGGTCTAAGGTGCTAAAGCCTTTTCGGAAACCGGCTTGTTCGGGAGGCTGGAAGTCGTCGAGTCTGCGTGCGAGACGATTCGTAATGACTCTCGAAGACAGCACGTAGACGCGGCTCAGAAGAGAAAACGGTCTGTAGTTCTTCAAGAGAGCATTGTCGCCTTTCTTGAAGAACAAGACCACCGCACTTCTGCTCCACGCCTCCCGTGTGACTTCAAGTACCGGTTTTCCACCCGCTTTCAGAAGCTCTGCTGTAATACCATCCTCGCCTGGGGCCTTGCCGTTTTTAAGGTGCTGGAGAGCCATTCTAATCTCGCTCAGACTGACGTCCGGGATATCATCAGAATAGTGTCGGAAAAGAGTCGCTCTTGGATCGTTACTCACACTTGCGTGTGGCTCCAACCATGATGTGTACAGCTGCCCATAGAACCTCTCAATCTCACTTAAAATCTCAGATGTCCCGGAAACGACGCTGCCACACTCGGTCTTCAGCTTTGACAGTTGGTTCTTTCTGGCAGACAGATCTCTAGCAAAGACTTTGGAGCCCTGGTTCCGCTCGATCGCTTCTTCAATACGAGCAGTATTAAAGTTGCGTAAGTCTCGCCGCATGCATTTGGAGATCTGTCTGTTCAGTTGCCTGTATGCTGTCAAATCTACTGAAGACTGCAGCTTCATATCCCTTCTAACAGCCATGAGATTAAGAGTGTGATCGGAGAGTTTTTGTGTTCTTCTGCGGCGGGTCTTGCAAAAATTAGCTCCGACTGCATGGACAGTTTCCACGAGCTTGTCATTCATATCATTCACTGCATTGCAATCTTCTAGGCACTGACAACGGTTTCGTAGCTCGAGCTGAAAGGTTTCGGGACTTTGGATTAGAGCACGAGGGGGACGGATCGTTGACTTCATTAGACGTGACGTCTCCAACTTAACGTTTAGGTTCAGTGTGCCTCTCACCATTCGGTGATCGCCACCGGTTTTCACCCTCGCGATCACTGAGACGGGGCTGGAAATGGAATTATAAAGGGCGGAATTAATGCTTTTTGATATTTTTAATTTTTATTAATCTTTGAATAGCACTGTAGTAAACGGTACTATGTAATTACTGCGAACAGTTGGTTCGCATTGACTTAGTTTTTTTTTCAGGATACAACCTATCCTAAATACTGTGTGAAGTTTCATAAGCTCTTGTTGGTGGACCGTGTAGTGGCGGTGTAAGAATATCTACTACCCCATATCATCCCGTCTCCCAATAACGACTTAAAATAAAAAATTGTAGTTGCCAACTTGCTTGCCAAGCGTGGCAACTATGGTAAATATTTCCCCTATGAGGCAATCTATGGAGGATGCCTATGTGCAACAGTGGACTTTAATAGGCTGTAACGGTAGCGGTAAAGGTTGGTAGTGGATCCTTCTCTTTCCTACATTGCAATTACAGTGCATAGTTGGTTCGCATTGACTAAGTTTGCTTTCAGAAAATGAACCTATTCATAATAATGTGTGAAATTTCATAAACTCTTCGTGGTGAAGGTATAGGAGACCTGTGTCTATATCCATGGGGTAAAACGGAGTATTGCTTATTTTCCATCAAAGCTTTCTTCTTAATCAAATAAAAGAAAGCAAAGTTTGTATAAGAATCAGAAAAAATAAGAAATTCTACCAAAATAGTTTTATTCTTCTTTAGTTATTAAGAACAAAAATTCTGGCCTGTATCAATCCTACCCGCATGAAGGAAAGTATTTGAAAAGTTATTTCTTCACCAAATCTTTTTGCCCACATGGTGAGTTGTAGGTCGTGCGAAGCAAAATCTCAAAGAGTAGAATAATATAATAGAGAATACGTGTATTCTTTTGGAATGATGTTGTTATATCGCAGGAGCTTTGGGTTTTAATTTTTGGGTTACTTCATTACGGCTGTTCATTAAAAATAATTTCATTGCCTTAGTGGTTTTGTTGTGTGCTTGGCATTTTAATGGATAGTACTGAGATGTCCAAAGGTTGTAATTAAAGTTGGGTATAGTTCAAGGTTTACTCAGTCGTTAGTTTAACGTTAGAATCACTTTATAACGTCGTACAAACTTTACTACAATTTGGAGTTAACATTTATTTTGATTACTAGGTCTATGTGT
This sequence comes from Parnassius orleans, assembly GCA_029286625.1. Taxonomy (NCBI): domain Eukaryota; kingdom Metazoa; phylum Arthropoda; class Insecta; order Lepidoptera; family Papilionidae; genus Parnassius; species Parnassius orleans. The sequence continues at coordinate 1,220,292 of JAGSMP010000130.1, forward strand.
TAAAAATATTTGAATGTCAATAGAATCTAGGAACCCTATGCACCAGGCCGGTAAATATACTTAACGGCCGCTGTAAATGTCAGAGTATGCGAGCATCGCACGTTCGATACCCGGCGGCACGTGAAATTATTAATTGCTATTTTAAGTGCTGAGTTACCACCAGCTCGGTGTTGAAGGAAAACATAGTGAAAAAACCTGCATGTGTTGTGGTGAGCTTTGACCTCACGGTTAACTGTCCATTAAACAGACTAAATCTCTACGGACTAGTTCTCTACAGACCTTCTAATGCAATGAATTGTCTTTACTTGTACTCTATGGCTATAGTGTTTTTAGTACATTTTTAATTTATATTTCTGTTTCATTAATTTCTTTAAAGTCTTTTTTATTTATTTAACTTACTACGCGAAGCCTACGCTATGTAGGAATCGAATCGTAAAATAAAAATAAACCCACTATAAAAACGGAAATTATTTTTAACGCAAGCCTTAACTGGTTTAATTAGAATATATCGTCGTTATTCAATTTTTTGGAATATTATTCATATGATAGTTTTCGGAAATTTATGTACAGGCACACGTAACCGTTAAATTGAAATAGCTTCGTGGTGTGGTCGAGAATGCCATCCGATTTATTTGCTGATAAATTCTTGGAACCGAAATTGAACTTTTTTATGAAACATCCCTGTGTTATGACATTTTATTAGGTATTGGAATTTTCGATATTACTACTAGGGAAGTAACGATATTGACAGTTTCTACTGGTAGACTTTTTGTATTGAAAAAATATTATAATAAACTAGCGACACGCTCTGGTTTCGCACGGCTAGCAAAACTAAGTATCTCCGACTGGATGACTTGTGGTGATCTAGGCGCGTAGTTGTAATCCTGAGCAACTAAGACTCTAAAGAGATAGTACAAATTAGTAATAACATTACAATGTCGTACAAATATATTTGGTTAGGGTCGCGGGATTTATCTATGTGCATAATTTTAAAAACGCCGCCGCGATTTGGGAGAAAATTCTAGTGTTGAAGGCAAAATAAAATAAAAATAGCATTTTCTATTTATACAAAAAGTCAGAGTAGTCCTAGTCAAGCGTTTCTAAGTCTTCTTTAATTTTTTCATTGTACTTATTCTCATAAAATGCTTTTTTTGCCTTTAATTGAACCCTCGTCTCTACGCTAATTGATGATGATATCAAATTGGCTCTTAATACCAAACATAGATTATGAGCAGTAACATAACCTAGGTAAAACATTCAGCATTTCAATAACCGACTTGACAAGCGTATTGATTTTGGCAAAACTTTTTCACGGGGAAACCTACGTCTAAACTCAACTTTTGTAGGCTAAAGAATGGTGGATATGATTTAGATTCGAGCTTAGTTTAAGATTACGTGGCTATTGATTATTTGGCATTGTATTCGATTTCCAGTTTTATTACGTAGTGTACGGTTGATCGTTTTTGGTTGTTGAGTGTAATTTAAAATACTTTTAAGATAAAAAGCTTCCCTTCGTCGGTCAACCTGTATCATTTGTGTTGGACTCATTATACACCTTTAACGTTACTATAAAACTTAAAATATATATTTACATCAAATAATAAAATATCAAATTTTCTATAAAAACATTATTTCTAGCTTTAATTCGTTTTTATTTATACAAGGTTGTGAAGTGCCGATACGCGGCGCGAGTAGGTATTTTCAAAAATGCTATCTGTTTCATATCGCTCGTTCTGTCTCACTCTAGGCTCCGGGCGTGAACAACACAAATACAACATAAATTACGCTAATTCTCATAGCAGAAGGAGCGTACATTCATTCATAGCCTCATGGACGTATAAAAAAAGGCGGACTGAATCTCGCTATACAACTCAGCGAGGTATCCAAAATAAGTCGGCTCGCTTGTACGTACAAGGGTTCACGTACACATTCACACTAATAATAAGTCTAGCGCCCGCCATTACGCACAAACGTCGTCCGCGAGAAATAGTTGTCGTAAGTAAAAAAGTAAAAAAGTTACAGCCTATATACGTCCCACTGCTGGGCACAGGCCTCCTCTCATTTTTGAGAGGGTTTGAGGGCAAGGAAATGTCCGCCGCGCTGCCCCAATGCGTGTTGGTGAACTTCACGTCTTCGAAATATTTTTTTTTGATTTCTGAGACATGCAGGTTTCTTCACGATGTTTTCGTTCACCGCCGAGCACGTGGTAAATAACAATTTCATTGGTGCCGGCGGGGATCGAACCCGGTTTGCTCGCGTACTGTGTAACTTACAGCGAGCGCTAACCATCTGAGCTACCACGGCTCTTACAAAGAACAATCAATATGCCGTCTTGCGTCGTTAAATTTTGTAAAAATCGTAGTGGTTTTATCAAAAAACATCAAGGAATCACCTTTCATAGATGATTCACTAATTATAATCACTTATTTGAGAATTTTATGTCTTAAATTAAAATACTATTTTTGGAACACAAAACGTGAGTCACGTGATCATTGTTGTTAATTATTTATAGGGAAAATTACCCGAAATTTGGTAAGTTGCTATTTTTACCCACGTTGGCACCGATACAGTATATATGTTTGCCCAACAACCTTTCAAGGTTGTTTTATGTGCACTTTTTTGTTACAATTTTCCTGAAAAATTACCCGATCGATTATAATGCGATTTTATGATTTTTTTTTAGTACCTAGGCCATAGTTCTTTATGTTGCGCTGTAATCGTGATTTTTATTTTTTACTATGTTACCATTTCCTGAAAATTGGACCGATTATAATACGGTTAAAAAGGTTCTTAAATGTGTTTTACGATCATAGTCCACTAAAAAGTGCTGCAATCGTGATTTAAATATGCAGGCCTTATCTATCAGTTTAAATTTTACTAAGTAAAATTGTTTAGTAAGGATTATTAGGTATACTACTAAAGAGTACATGATTGATATAACCCCTGAGAACGAGGTGATCGAGGTGAACGAGGGAGAAAATCCCGTTGGATAAAACTATTTTACGGATTTTATCGCGTTTAATTTTACTATTTTAATTCCGACGTTTCAGGTGCTTTACAGCAACCCATGGTCACGGGGGGACTGAGATGTTTGACGTCCCGATGTCACAGTTAGCCCGGCTACCTTCAGTTTTTTTAATATTAATTTTTGGTTCGATCTACGCAGAATGAGCTTACAGTATCTTGAAGTCTTGCAGTGGTATGCTTGAGTTTGGATTTAATTTTGTTAATTATAGGATCCCAAGCAGATGGCAGCACCCATCCATCTGCTCTATTGAAATTAGGATGTTTTTAATTTCAATAGCCTCGCGTATCATCCTTGGTAGGAATCGGTGTTCTTTGCGAGGATTGGTGGTCTATCAAATGTATTATATTCGTCCCCGCCATTACATGAGATTTGACGATCCTTTCTTAACAAAATTCTGTCCGCCTTATTTATACGTCCATGCATAGCCTATATACGGTTTGCGTACATATACGACAAGTTACATGATGAATTTGTTTGTGTTACTTTGCAATTTTATTATATTGCATAGTCTATGTAGATATTAAGTAGGGACTTACTATATATACCTTATCGAAGTGAGCTGTTATTTTTTATGTAAGTATCTACGTATCTATACCTGCCTAAGGTAAATGCCTGTTTTTACAATGAGTATTATATTCATTCAACTAAAATCATTTCAATTAAAATCAATTAAAAAGGAGTAGGTTCTATGTGTGAACTGTACGTTTTTTGTTTCTTTTTATGTATGTTTACCGATTTCTCCGTCTATTATGGACCGATTAACCTATAAAAGACCTTTTTTTGTTCGATAGTGTATGTCTCACAGTTGGTCTCATATAAATTTTATGGAAATAATTTCAACCATTACATATATTATGTTGTAATTGGGTTTTATTGAAGTCGGTTGTACAAAATTTTTAATTTTACCACTTGTCTGGTAATAATATTAGTCCGTTAGAAAAAGTTGTTCGTATTACTGTGGAATTTCGATGAATTCAAGGAAAATGCTAAAGATTTTTTTGATTTCGATTCCGACTCAGCAAGGCGCATTTTCCAAGTACAGTGTAAACTCGGTAGTTACCTATACTATAACTTCTACTATTCATGATAATATGTATATTTACTAATTAACTAATTTAAATTTAAACAATTAACTGAATTATAGGTAAACTAGCTTTTTGCCCGCGACTTCGTCCGCGTTAGTTAGACGTAAAATATAATTTAAACTATTATCATTCTATTATTTTTCAGTGACTCCGAGATAGACAAAGAATTACCGGACAGTAATGTGCAAGGACAATGTACTCCAGTTGGCGAGGGAATCGAATCTGACAGAGAATAAAAAAGAAAACAATAATTATAAGTCATGTAATACTTCACCGTCTTTGACTGTCGAGCTAATTATTGAACCAGAGTTAGTCAAGATTGAGTCAGTTAGTTGTGCGGGCGAAGAATTGTAGAAATATATCATTTATTTGATTGTATCGCAAATATAAAACACAAATATATTAAACAAATTAAACATTTAAAATTTTGCAAAGAATCAAGATTAGGAAACATAATTTAAAACTTTCGGAGTGTGGACTGTTTATTGACTCCACTGATTATTATTTAGGGGCAAGTACCGATGGGCTTATTGGACATGACTCTCTAATTGAAGTCAAATGTCCTATTTCTTCTTCTAATATGCCACCTTTGGAGGCCATAACTAAAAAAAGATCAAATTTTGTTTGAGACGAGAAGGAAAAAAAGAATAAAGAAACCATGATTACTATTATCAGGTCCAGGGACAATTACATATCACTGGTAGGCAATTTTGTTTTTTCGTAGTATGGACACAACTTTTTCATATTTTTTATAATTTTATATAATTTTAAGTACGAACACCACTTTTGAACAGCAAAAATGCAGCCAAAACTTTACTCATTTTATTTTTAATGTTTATTACCAGAACTGATTAAGCCTCGAGTTCCTAGAAAAATGGCATTTCGAGAAAGAGTGTAATGAAGTAATATGTACTAATAAACAAAATAATAATTTCTTCAAGTTGTTTCTTTTTTATTCATTCACCTACCTACTTTATTGTAAACTCGAAATCTTTTTAATTTAGAGTCTTTATTCAATGAAGACTCTAAAATGAATACTAAATAATCGATAAACACTGTGAATAATCACAGATATTAACTTTTCATGAGAGGTATTATCTTTGTAGGTTATCGATATTACTTTCTCCTCCCTAGGCGATAATAATATCGATAACACCTCTAACATCACTACAATCTGCCCCTGCCCCCCAACCCGTATCGTGTGATGCAAGTCTTGGAGGCAATTGCCTACATTTTATTTTTGAAATATTGTTTCCGGCGATAACGTTTTTACCCCCCCTAAACCTTTATGAAATAAGACAATTTTGATCTCATTAGATTTAGTACACTTTAATCTAGGTCTGTCCGTTTTACTTTTTTAGTAATTCAGTTTGGTTTAATTTAAAAAAAAAAACGCTCGAGGAAGTTTTTAAGTCAATTTTTTTTATATCTACAACATTTCCAAAAATTATGAAAAATGGACTTTATTTACGGGGGGGAAAACGTTATCGCTTTTTGTATGAAAATTTACAGCTTCACAATCCTCTTAAGGATGACCAAAGATAACACAGTCCAGCTGATGGTAAGTGTATGTTGAGGCTTCTATGTGCCTACATCTACCTATTCTTGATTAATTCTCAAATGCAAATACGTCGTCACTCCTGATGGCTAAGATAGAAGGTAATTAATAGTAACAAACGATAACCGGTTATCGTCACTCACCTAACGAATCACATCAGCTTTACAATGTTATTTTACGCTGTCATTATGTGAGAATGGGACCCATCCCCGGTTGAGTCGTCTCATTCTTGTAGAAATACAAGTGTAACGTAACTCTATACTACGTAAAATATATGATTCAAATTAAAAAAAACTTATAGAAAGTTTTATAGTTTACTATACTACTATAAATGACGAAAAGTTATCATTTTTATATTTGTGAAACATTTCATTAGTTTTAAATATAATGTTGGACATCTACAATTGAATAGTCCCATGACCAATAGTAGCGCATTGTTGGGCGACTCCCTACTAGATGGAGAGACGACCTACTGAAACACGCAGGTAGTCGATAGATGCAGGTGACTCAGGACCATACTTTGTGGCGATCTATGGGGGAGGCCAAACAGTGAATAATGTTGACCAGTAGCGGTCTGTTACAGGCTTATAAAAAGTTTATTTTCATTCATCTTTTCAGCCTACCAAAGTTCACTGCTGAACATAGACCACCCCATAGTATGCCTCATAGGGGGATATTTGCCATAGTAGTCACGCTTGGCAGGCGGGTTGGCAACCGCATTTTTTATATTAAGTTATTTGTAGGAAGACGCTGCTGCCAATCTCCCAGCTTATTTCCTTCTGTCGCCTCTTATGACACCCACAGGACGATATGGGATAGTGGATATTCTTACACCTCCATTACTCGGTTAAAACACGATTAAAAAGTATATAGATTATGTGTAGAATGTAGATAGCACGGGGCGATAATGCTCTGCGGTAGGTACATAATATCATAGCGTAATTTACGATATAGTAATTATTTTTAAATCCATATTTTTTTTAATTTATTATTTTTATAATAGGATATATGAAATATTGCATTAATTGCTGATGTTGGATTCTTAGTCTTAAATTTTACATTGAATACTTGTAACCAGCTAATGTCATATTTTGCCTTTGATCGTAATTTTACTAACCAATAGTAATAACCAAATCAAATCTAATGTCATATTAACGCGTGTCATTACACTGAATTAATGGCTATTTTCTCATCTGATTTTGTCCATACTATACTAGTGTTCGAGACCTGGTTAAACCTAACCTAAATTCTACATCCTATAGTCTACCAGGCTCTGTGCTGGTACGTTATAATCGAATTTTAAGGTGCGGAGGTGGAGTTGCTATTTACTTATGTGGTGATATAACCTTTAAAGTAATATCCACTTTTAATCAACAGCCTAATGACATGGAGTATCTGTTTCTTGTAATTAATTGAAAGGGGACCAAACCATAATAAGAAGGGTCGTTTACTTTCCTCACTCTGTTAATAATTTCTACATTTTTGAATCTATCCTTGATACTATCTGCTCTGAGTACGCACATGAAGTCATTACGGGTGATTTCAACACGGACCTTTTTAAAGACTCCCCTAATTCTCATACGGTCGTAAATAAACTCGGTCAACCTCTCGATTCTTTCGCGTATAGCTAACACTTAAATTTTTCTATGCACTTTTATTTAATGTTGCAGTAGCCACTTTCAATCAGGTGGACGTTTGTCACACAAAAAGTTAATAATTATACATAAACTCTAAGCCTGTCACCCAGATGTATAGGCAAAGATTTCGAGCTCTCATTCGGCACGATCCTGACACATTCATATGTAATCTTAGCGTAATGCTAGTCGGTTAAGGGTACTCTTGATTTGGCCCATCTTCAATATATCTCCAATGTGGTTGAGAAACTTCCGTCTGGGGCATTCCTTGCCGACTCTGTCAATTATTTAAATATTATATAAACTACAAATTCAACTCACGAATCAATACGTTGCTGATTAAATACTATTTCAGTAAAGTTATTATTCGGCTAAAGCGAATGAAAAATCGAATGATAATCTTAATCTTACTACAGGCTACGGACTTATTATCATTCTTCTTTTTTATTTATTGCGGCATTGTGACGTCACACTTAACCTTCCCAGGTCAATCTGAGAAATAAAATGCAAATTAAAATGTTTAATTATAATTAAATAATTACCTACTTAGATGTTTACTTATATCTGGTATAAAAATATTCAAAATCTTTGATGTAAAATATATTTTTTTATATTCTATTTTAATGATGATTAATAACAGTGTATTTTGCATTTGTCCTTGACGTGATATAATAGTCTTAGTATCTACTGTGACACTATTTTTTAAATATTAATATGTGAAATTTATTCTCACACAATACAGACCGTATATTGTAACTAGCATTTATTGCAAACTAAATAACTATATTTTAAGACTGATATAATATGTTAGAAGCTAAATGTGATAATGGGTCATATCGAACGGGGAAGGGGCACGCTCTCACAGAATACCAGCGTAAAATATCAGCTTAATGCTGCTGTGTTTCGTATGGTGAATGTAGAGAGCCGGAGACCCTTTTTACCTGAAGCATTCCATCTTAATCCTCGGGGGTGACAACGTATCTGCATTTTGATTCTTAATCGAGGATAAATGTAGATATCTATGGGCCACAGTATCCCCATACCATCAGGTGGACAGTGTGCTCGTTTGTCACCCTTCTAATCTATAACCTTCTTTCAATATATAAAATAGCGTGTTAAAAGTCCACTGCTGCACATAAGTCTCCCACAAGGATAGCCTAATAGTTATATTTGCCATAGTCGCCACGTTTGGAAGGCGAATTGGCAACAGCAGTTTTATTATTTTGATTTGTTAACAGGAATATGCTGCTACCCATCTCCTGTTTCATTTCCCTAGGTTGTCTCTTATGACACCTATGTTATGATATTATGGGGTAGTGGATTCTCTTACGCAACTTTGATACAGTAATACTACTAAAACAATATTTTTTGTGACTTTATTTACCTTCTTCTTTTAACGCTCTTTAATTTAAAAGAAGAAGAAGGTAAATAAGGATTAAAATGAATATAATAAGATATAAGAAATAACACCAATTTTTATTAAAATTTTTAAATAATTGTTTTTTATAAAAAAACATTAAGGATTGTGATGATGATTAATGGTTTCAAATATCAAGGAATTAGAGTATAATTTAGGACTATGTTAATAAACGTTGAAAAGCAAGCTGTTATCGAGTTGTTTTAATAACATATCGGTTTAAATATGAAAAATAAATAAATCATATAAATTCAAAGAAGATTTTGTAGAAGTAAACAAACTTGACCGAATAAAAAACAACACTATGTTCATCAGTAGTTAACAGTAAGACCTAAAATAAAACTGTTTAAAATCCCAAAAACGTTAACCTTTCGTAAAAAAGCATGGCAAAAAACTTGCTTTAATCTTGTATTCAGAATTAATATCGAGTTTAACTAGCTTACCTTACTTTTTAAGATTATGACAAATATTTCAGTTATTAATACCACTCCAACAACCTAAATGCAACTTTATTTAATAAATAATCAACAGTAAGACCTAAAATAAAACTGGTTTTGAAAATTATTTTATAACACAAAAACGTTAACATTTCGTAATAAAACATGTCAAAAAAACTTGTCTTAATCTTGCATTCAAAATTTAGATCGATTTTAATTAGCTTACCTTACTTTTTGAGATTATTACACATAAAATGTCCTTATTTAATACCAATCCAACAACCTAAATGCAACTTTATTTAATAAACACAATAATGTTCTTAAGTGTTATTACTATCTATCGTATAAAAATCGATAATTTTATATAAAGTTGATGAATTTGAATTTACTTACTTGAATAAAACAAAAAATAAACAACAATATTTACAATTTCCTGGTTTATTTTAAACAAGTGATTTTATTTTAAATTTTGTATTTTTTTAATATGCCACGTATTTTATATTCTTGCATTGTCATCTGAATTTGAGCTATATTCCAAATCTCAAGTTTACAGCTCATCGGGAAGTTACTTTAAAATCAATTACTAAATTACAACCGAAACGACAGACAGACAGACAAACAAGAAAGTGACTTAATAAAAACATGGTAAAATAACAAGAGGAATTCCCGGCTTTATTAACTATATAATATGTACAAAAACATAACATATTTTGTATATTTAATTGAGGGGTAGTGTAAAATCTACTAGTCTTTCTGATTCAGTCCATAATCTCTTAGCCAGTTCTAAATCTAGTGACAACTGTGAAGGTTGTTTTTCTCGACAGTCTCTAAAATAACGACCACTTAAATTGGCCACTTCTGGAGAAACTGCCAAGTACACAGATGTTTGTGAAGCTTCCCAATAGTCTTTATTGAAAAAATTAACGATTTTCTTAACTAAATTTTGAACAGTCGAATTTTTTATGTTTCTATATACACTAGTTCCAGTTACACCTGGATGCAAGGCGTTTACAATAATATTAGTACCTCTTAATCTACGATTAAGTTCTAAAGTCATGAGATTCAGAAATAGCTTACTGTTTGCGTATACTAAATGATCACTCCAATATTTTTCCATGTTCAAATTCTCAAAGTCCATCTCTCCATATTTGTGCATATCTGACGATACGTTTATGATACGGCTCGGCGCTGAAGATTTTAAGAGCGGTAACAATAAACAAGTAAGCAAAAACGGCCCAAAGTAATTCACTTGCATTCCTTTGTGCAGTCCATCTTCTGTTTTTCCATTTCCTAGACCACCAGCTGCAGCGTTATTTATAAGAACATCCAGACGCTTTTCTGTCTTTAGTATATTTTTGCAAAATTCTCGAACAGAGCGTAATGAAGACAAATCTAGTTGTATGCAATGAATTCTTGTATTGCCAGTATATTTAATTATTTCTTCCTTAGCTAAAGCAGCACGACGCACACTCCGACAGGCGATTATTATTTTGGCACCACGGTCAGCCAAATTCTTTGCTGTTTCCAATCCTATCCCACTGCTACCTCCTGTTATAATTACCACTTTCCCGACCATATGAGCGTTTGACCGACATATTCCACAAGTAACTTGCTGATGGATTTTAACGATGAAAATAACTAACACTGTAAAAAGCAGTAACATCCAGAAGAACATGGTTTTATTCAAGTAATTCTTTTACAAATATTCGCGTGGAAATAATCGCCTTGACAGTTATTTGCACAAATTACGACAACACTTACTAGGTCACATGTATATTTGGCAATAAGAAAAAAACGCGATGAGTCACGGTAGGGTATCAATACAACTGAGACATACGTACACTATGTTAACAATTTATTTTCTCTACCGTTTTCAATATCGCGACTCGAAGCGAAAGTGGCCACCTAGTGTAATATTAATGAATACGTGCGTACGCGACGGCCAGTGCCACGGTCGTGCTCATTTTGCGAAGCACGTCATTTAAATTTGTGCCGGTCTAAACGAATTCACCTTGAATGTAACATTTTATTATAAAAAACTCAACGAACAAGCAATAATTTTGTGCGACTTATAAAAAAACACTCAACGAATAGAAAATTTTATGCAAATATAAAACAATTCCTTGGTTACTACCAATTTAAAATACATGCAAAACTTAATTTTGGTTACTTTTATCATTCAATTAACAATATATTTATTTCCGAACAATAATGGTAATAAATTTATTTTTCCTCTCATTATAAGACATTTTTGTTTTATTGTGTATGATTTAAATTGAAATATTATAAGATATTACATTTTTTGCAGATAACTGACATACCAGAAATAACTCCTATACGTTGAAGGCGTTTGACATACAACCATTGCAGTGGACAAACATCCAGGCCTAGAATAATTGTTTGTAGGGCATAAAATACTTGTAGTTGTTTCGTACGGAATTCGAAACACTAGCCCGAAATACCATGGTTAACCGCTTACACTTTGCCACCACGAAACATAAATTAATAACTACAAATAAAAAATAAAATACATAGGAACATACATGCAAAATAAAATAATACAACGTTGAATCATTATCGTCATTACATCCCTTTATAAGTTCACTGCTGATAATAGGCATCCCTTAAGGTACGCCACAAAACACATTCCTAAGCCACCTGCATCCATCGACGTTCTGCATGTCTTAACAGGCCTTTTTTTCATATAGTAATTTGCCGCCCTGCAATTTTTTTTTTATAGAATAAGGGTGACAAACGAGCACACAGTTCACCTGATGGTAAGTGGTTGCTGTGGCATATAGACATCTACATCTATCTTCATTTGCGAATTTAAATGCAGATGCGTTGTCAGCCGTGAGGACTAAGATAGAATGCCTCTTTTCCAGTAAAAAGGGTCTCCGGTTCTCTACACTCACCATACAAAACACAGCTGCATTAAGCTGCTATTTTACGCTGGTATTCTGTGAGAGCGTGGTCCTTCCCCGGTCGAGCCGACCCATTCGTGCTACAACTATACCATTAATATAGCTGCAGCATGGCTCTACCACGTAAACAATTAATTTATCAGTACGAAATTACCACTCGAGATCCTTAAGCCCGCTGTTTGTACCTTTAATACAAAAGTGATGAAAATAGGGTATAGGCTGTGGCCAACCACTCATGGCGGGAAATTGATACAAAATTACCAAACTATATTCTATATTTCGTTTTATTATTAGAAACAGCATAACTAGTGCAAAACTATTCATATATCTACGCATACCTAGTCGGTCCAAACGCATCCGTAATACGTATAGTCATCGTTTATTTGCTCCTAAGATGTGCCCAACAAACGCGGGAGAGCGAGCTCCACTACGGCGTATCATGAAATCATAAAATGATAACTTTACTGATCTTGACATATTATTTGCTTTATCATTTGTAATGTTCAAAAAGTGTATTTTAAGAAAATGTACTATTAAGTAAAGTATTGCCTTATGGTTTAAACTGATTATTATAGGTGTAACTGTTGTTTCTCGAGGCAAGTTTTGGCTAGCATAGCCACTATAGTGGTTGTGTTGGTTGGGATTTGCTCAGGGAAATCTCTAAATATTAATCTACTTGTGGTATCATACAACATGTTTGCTGTGCAACATAATATTACTCTTATTGTGATATTACTTTGTGGATAACGGTGCTGGTTGTGTAATTACTTGGTTTCCCTTTTTATAAGACCTTTATCTGTATTATGTCTTATTACACAATTGTTTGTTGTCCTGAAGAAAATAACATAAAATAAAATAAAACTATCTTAGAGGCTACATTTTTGTCAGCCTGTAAAAGTCTTCTCCCAATGAAGGGAGGATTTGTCTTAATTGCCACGCTTGTCAGGCGATCTTGTTAAACGGACAGTGTTCATTTTTTTAAACTTTGCGGTTGCAATAAAATTAGGCGCTACTCATTTTTGGTCTCAATTGAATTATATAGACAAAAAACCGGTAATATTAAGAACGAAAAATGCCACGTTCATACTTTGAAATTTTTTTGAAACCTTTTTGTAAAACCCGAAATTCAAAAATAACGATAAAAAGTAGCGCTAAGCATTGGCTCTATAGTTGGTTTTTCACATTTACTAAACTATGAGTACAAATTACAATATTAGTTCATTTAATAATTTTAAGACTAACATTCGAAAAGCAATTTTATATCCTTTTCATAAAGTGATGTAATAACGTAATTTTTATATAATATAAACATAAGTAGTATATTATATAAAATATTTAAATTACTTCAAACATTTAACATTTTAAATAAAAATGAGCAATTGATTTGGAGGTAGAGCAGCATTACTAATCGAGTACAGATCCAATCTGATGGTAATAGGCCACTGTAGCGCAATATCATATAAGCCCATATAAATTTTACTTTTTTTTTCAACGTTCAAGGAATAATCATGATATGAACTTTTTCTCGTTTTTGTTTTCTCGTAAGTTACTCTGCAGATTACAATCCTAGTATCCTGTCAAGATGTTCGTTCTTCGGATGTTCTTGAATTTTTCGCGTTTAAGTCCGCATCAACCGTGTAGTGGCGGTGTAAGAGTATCCACTATCCGATATAGTCCCGTGGGTGGCGTAAAAGGCAACAAACCAGGAGGTGGGCAACAGCATCTTCCTAAATACAAAAAACTGCGGTTGCTAACCCATCCACCAAGCATGGCGACTATGGCAAATACTCCCCTCCCCTCCTATAAGGCAATGTATGGGGGAGGCCTATATTTAGCAGTGTACTTTTGATAGGCGTAACGTTAACGGTGTTATGTCAGTATGGAGTCCCACAATTTTTTATTGAATATTTAACTAATACGCCGTGTAACGGCGGCTAATACCACGAAGGCATCACCGCATCTCATCCTGCAGGTGTCGTAAAAAGCCACTCGGTGAATTGTTCATAAGATCTTTTGGTCTCCGATAAATTGCTATATAACCTACTTCCTATTTATCTTTTTCTTTAGTACAGCCTATCAAAAGCTAAACTTTTGTTTAGCTTTTGATAGGTCCCCATACATTGTGAAGAGGCTTTTGCCTAATACATTATCATAATGACATTTTACATTATTGCCACGCTTTGGTTGTTATCAGAAAAATGCTGCTGCGAATCTCCCGTTTTTTTTCCTCTATCTCTATATGAGGTAATGTTTCCTCTTACACAACCACTAGTCGGCTTCTATTATACTTGACGTAAAATACAGACCGGCTATGGGAGGAAGCGCTGAAATTGCGAGAAGACTGCTATTGAGATCATCATACTGCCAAGCATGGTGATTAAAGCAAAATATATCCTTTGGGAGAGGTCTCATGTCCAGCAATCGCCTGTTTAAGGACTGTTAAGAAGATGAAAAAGAAGGTTTTATTTCAACATTTTTGAGACAAAACCCAATAGTACTAAAAATAAAGAACTTCGTGTAGAGTTTTAAGAACATCACAATCTTTTATTTCTGTTGCTTTTTTCTTATATTTCTCCGCTTCAAAGTTTGTAACAAATTTTTGATGAACTTGCTGACCTCCGATTGAGATAAAATTTGGCATACTTAATATATTATTTCGATGACAATGCAATAATATGATACTATGAGTTTGCCCGATAATGGACCAGATGGAAGGAACCGAATGCTGGCCCTAGCAATGCCTATAAAAGCTCTTTTTTAAATAGATATATTATATCATAAGTTCTTTATTTATTATCTATATATATTTTTCATATAATATTTGAGCCCCCTAGTCAGGCTCAGAAATATTTAAAAAGGTCCAGTGAATAATGTAAGATGTCACATAAAAACTATCAACTCCATATATTTATTTTTTATTGTACCCAAAAACAAAGGCGAGTTTAATCTTATATAATAAAAATTATATAAGATTAAGCTCGCTCGCAAAATCCCATGTAATAAAAACACATACAATTTGTAAATAAAAAAAATTCTAATTTAATTTTTTTTTGGTCGAGTTTTCTGAAGTAACGCTATTTCTATACGTTTGAATATTGATTTTGATTATGCACTTTAACTGGTTTTTGTTTTGTTTTTATATTGTGTAACTATAATAAAAATTTAATATTCTATTGAGGTATTATGTAAAAAGTTTTAAAATATTAGGCATACTTACGTTGTCGAAATATACGGAAATATAAAAATATATTTGAGATACATGTAATTTGTAAAAATACGGAACTATTCATTATAAATACTTCCGTGAATAGAATTTTAAATGGCCGTGACATTTATTGGATATTTGAGTATAAAAATGCAATATTCCATAGAGTTTATTAATAAATTAAAATATTTGAATAGTTTCGAATGGAATCGACCGGGAGGTGAGCAGCAGAGTCTTAATGATAGGTAACAACTAGAAAATTAAAAAAACTGCAGTTGCCAACCCGCCTGCCAGGCGTGCAATCTATGGGGAGGCCTATGATCAGCAGTGAAATAATGAATATAATATAGATGCTGCCCAAAAATAATTTCTAATAATTTTGACTAAGGTAAAATTCATATAAATTAAATATACATGGCATGCTTCAGCTGTATTATAGCTGCTTTGTCTGCCTATTTGATCGTCAATGAAATTGTCAATCCGCCTACCAAGGGCAAATCCTCCCTTCAAAGAGGTATTTCATCTTAATGCACAGGGGTGACAATGCATCTACATTTTGATTCTTAATCAAAGATAAATGTAGGGTAAGGTTAAGGTAGGATTAAACCGTCTCTGAGCCACAGTATCTATACTTACTGTCAGATGGCACGTTAGTCAGCTAAAAGCTAAAATTAATGGAAGTGATTTAAGTTGCAAATCGCCTATCAAGCAGATAATATGACGAACAAAACATTTTAAAATTTATTTATGATTTATTTATGATTTGGCAAATACATTATTTACGTATACCTAAAGTATGTATTCACAACGATCACAATATAAATTTCAAACTAATCCTATCCTAATACTTGAGGGTAATTTATATTTTTATAATTATAAAATTATTTTAAAGCAAAATAGACGGCTGTATATTGAATCTTTAAATCTCTAAAATCTGTTTATTTAACGTTTATACCTTTCATGTCTAAAACTTTCTTTAATTCTCAATTATTCGCGTGATAAAATCGTACGGTTGGCGACCGGTAAGCTGCTAACGAGGAGGCCGCATCTTACGACGCCGTTAAGCCTTTAATTGTTGAACTTGGACTCTTGGCTGTGCCAAAAGTAAATTAAGAAAGAAATTCCTTTAATAGCGTAGTAAAAAGTTAATTTAAATATTTTTTCTGCTAAAATTGGAATACTTTTAAAATTACAGGTGATGAACAAATGATTTTTTTTGTTATTTTACTGCTAATATTCATTCAGATTATATCTGGATAAATAATATTATATTCTTATTTTCATCTTGTCTTCTTTGAGTGACTGCCATCACAAAGGTTGGATTCGTTAACAAGTGAATTTTCTTGGGTGTCTCAAAAGACGATCATCAAATAACTAAACAGACTATACGACATTACTAAAGGAAAACAATTTTTGTTTTAAAAAATGTGATATATATTTCATATACAGCTTTATTATAAGCGGTTATATAGAAGAGAAACAAAACGAAACGAAATCTATAAATTCTTCTCGATTGGTCTTTCTGTCGGAAAAAGTCAATCGTAGAAAAGTTAAACACCAATGCAATTGCAATGGTCGATTTTAAATGAGAGTTATAGGGCACACTGATAGCTCTGTGCTCTTGAACGCTCATAAATGTTTCAATTAGAAACTCATATATATTTACTATAATAATTTTTGGCGGGAAGTGGCGTGTCAAATAGTTTTCACAAGTTGAACTTCGTCATCCGTAGCAAAAATAGAATTAACAGTCAGGATCCGTCTGAAAGTCACTGTGACCTTCAGACGGATAAATAATTGATAAATTATGCTATATATATTAGGATTGAGGGCTCCGTGGCGCAGCGCAGTGGCTTAGCAATGAGTTGCAGCGCCTGGGGGCCGCGGGTTCTAATCCCGAACGGAACAGTATTTGTATAGCCTACAAATAATTCTTCCGTGTCTGGATGTATGTCCTTGTGTAATTTATCTTTGTAAACTGCCTCCACGATACAGGAGAAAATCCTAGTGTAGGGTTAACGTTTTTAACTCAAAAAAATGATATTGTAATTTTAGATTAAGATATAGAGTCTAATAAGTTATGAAATCCTCTTAGGCAACAGATCATTATATACATAATAAACAGTAGTAAGGAGGCGACGAGTACGTTCTCCAATTTTTTCCTTAGGAATTTTGAGTTTCATATCTCAGTCTCGCATTTCAATAATAATTTTATAAATTTTTCAAAGGTCAGATATATTTTTTGAGTATAAAAGCTAATCCAACAAAAATAAAACCACAAATCGAATGACGTTTCCGAATTATCATAAACGATAGGTTGCTATGTTGTAAATTGCGTGACGCCGCGTAAGCTTTTTACTTGCGTATAGTCTGGTTTACCCTTTAGGGGCGTGGACGTGAAAATTCTGAGATTTCACTCGATATGTATTGCATTTTTTTTTGTAGAATAAGGGTGACAAACGAGCTATATGGCCGGCCCATTTGCTATTCAGCTTACTGATCCGTTGCGCTATTTAGATTATTGTGGTTCTACTGCGTGTAACCTCATTACGAAATCTATGATCCAGAAAAACTCTGAGCATAGCATTATCTCCCTAGGTCATTGAGCGACCTTGAACTTCCTCATACGTCTAAGATTCATATGCTTAATCTAACCATACCGGCAACACGTTCTGGTACACTCCTGTTTTCAAGTTTTGAGGTATACTTGACGAATAATAAGTATTAAAGTTGGTAAAAATTACTTTGCATACATCCACTAGATAAAATAAAATTATCTGTCTTACCTAGTTTGAAGAGCACATCCCTCAATTGCGCGCACTATCCCCGTCACCACTAATCCCAGCACCACTACTCCCAACACCACAAAACTAGGCGACAATACGACACGTGTTACGCGTCTACACGAGGCATCTTCAGGTGTAGTAGACTCTGTGGTGGCTGACTTATCACTTAGCGGTGAGGTTAGGCGGGAGGTGCTCTTCAAATTAGGTAAGACACATTATTTTATTTTATCTAGCGGATGTACGCAAAGTAATTTTTACCAACTTTAATACCTTAACTTAACGTATTCGGACAATTTGTCCTAGGTAAACACAATCGTCAACAATTTCAAGCGTAGTGCTCCCAAAAATTACTGACATAGGTGTGAAATGGATCCTATCCGTTGTGGGAAACCATTGAGGTCATTCAGCATAGGGCTGAAGTCTTCCAGCGATTTTTCCATTAAAGACTATAACGTCGGCAATTCGAAGGTGAGTGACGTACTTGCTATTGAAGTTGATACCGTATCCTTTCCTGTTCAGTAGCTTGAAAGTAGAAAAGAAAGTAGCTTGAAGTCTTCCAATGCAGCGGTTAATAGTTTCGGGGATATGAGTGGCAATGCGAAAAGCGAAGTATTAACCCTTTCCCTGTCCCGTGACCCACATATGAGTCATTGCTATTGTCTTACTATTGTGTTTGCAAATCGAACAGTGAAAGTGTTAAAAGTAAGCGGCCCCCTACTAGATGGAGTGATGACCGGGTAAGGATGCAGGAAAGGCTTAGGAGCGTGCTCTATGGCATTCCTTAGGGAAGGCCTATGTTCATCAGTGGATTTGTGGTAGGCTGTAAAGATGATGATGATGATGATGATGATGAAAGTGAATCATTTTATTAAGTTTTTGTTCTCGTATCATGGAGTGAGTCATAACGATAGCTCAATATGATATTAATTTAAGAAATCAAAAATGAAATCATTCGTCCACTCTGTTTTTCATATCACCCTAAGAAAAAGACACCACAATACGCATGCACGGCTGTCAGCTAAATAAACAGATCTTGACTATATTGTTTAAGTTAACACGGATGATATTGGATCGCCTCGCATGAGCTGGCACCGCACCTTTGAAGTTACCAACTCGGGGTGGATCTGATACACTGATAAGAACATGCGTGCGCTACCGCGGACGAGACCCTTTCCACGGTGCGCCAATGCGTCCGTCCGCAATGTCACGTACCGCAGGAAGCGTCGACTTCTGTAAGAGTTAACTGAATAAAATTCGCACAAGAAGGTGCAGATAATATGTCTAAGTTTTAGGAAGGTGCTTTAAGTAACTAGGCTGAAATAATGTAAATATAAGCATAATGTTTTCTTATATTTACGCGAAGACTACACATTAAATGAAACTAATTTATTTAATGTGTAGTCCTCGCGTAAATATAAGAAAACATTATGTGAACCAGTACGGACTGGTAATAGCCAATATAGTTTCATTTAATAAATATAAGCAAATAATTAATATCAGTAATATTTTTTTATCAATAAAACAAAATAAATAATATTTTAATCACTTTGATGTGACTCATAGACATGAGCGATAAGCTAGCAATTAAGCTGTGACGCGATATAATAGATTAAGACTGTACGAGATAAATATTCCAGTCAAATAAGGTCTGAAATCAAAATTTTGACACTCAACTTTGCATTTTTGATATAATTTAGTTTTAATGATACAAAACCAATGTGTAAAGGTTTTCATGTCCGCAACCCCCGAAAAGGGTAAAAAAAAATTGTCGAAAGTGTTTTTTCGCAATTACTCGGAAACGATAAAAATTAGACAAAAGTGTTCTCATAAAAATGAGTACAGCTTAAAATTTTACATAAAAAAAGTTAAATGATTTTTTTTCCTCCTGAGAAAAGTTTTGACAATTTTTTTTAACCCTGCCGGGGGTTGCGGACACGAAAACCTTTACACATTGGTTTTGCATCATTGAAACTACATTATATAAAAAATGCGAAGTTGAGTGTCAAAACATTGATTTCAGACCTTATTTGACTGGACTAAAAAAAGAGGATTAGTGGTTCCTACTGCTTTAATTGATTAGTTCAGCCGTTGAACTAGTAACACTGTTTTCGCAGTAATAATAATGAATAGAAATCCTTTTATGAGTATGTATATGTAATATGAGTCTATTTCTAAATAGTTATTTTAAATAATTGAACACACATCACCTGATTAAATTAATAATAATTTATAGTCTTAATTTATCTGGGTTTACTTAGAATTTCCCATGGTTTTTGGGTAAATTCTGAATAACTTATATAGTTAAATTTTTAATTAACTACATAATTATCTTGCACATTATGCCATAATATATTCAGTTTAATATTTTTTTGTATTTTATTTATTTGAAACAGACTATATACGGACCTATGTATTGTACCTAAATCAGCTAATATTTTTTATTTAACCCATTATCATAACTATGATATTATCATTTCGAACACCTTATAATTTAATGCGATTACGTTAATCTGAAATACAATTGATTGCATTGTTTGATTAAAATTACAGTTACGTCAAACAATGTCGTTCTTTATTATTATTTTTTTTCCCTTATTTAATAGTCAAATCTACGATGTGTCAAATTTCAAGTTTCTAAGTCACATAGATGTTGTCTAGGTTCTTGATGATCAAGTGAATGAATCAGTCAATTGGCGAATGAGTATGTGATAAAAGTGTTTGATATGTTTAGGCGGTGCTACAGTCCCTCCAGCGGTGCCAAGTTGACTGTCGGTATATCGAAGTGCTGCAGTGCTGTAGGGCTACAATAGGGATACGATGACTATACGAGTACAGAATCAGAGCACGAAACCCATCCAACTGCAGAGAGGTGTAAGACAGTATGACGTTATATGCCCGATACTCTTCACCGTTGCATTGGTAGACGTTTTCAAGCTACTGGACTAGAAATGATACGGTAATAACATCAATGGCGAGTACATCACTCACCTTCGATTTGCCGACGACCTCAATAGTTTTATTTATTTGTTTATTTAAACTTTATTATACATTAAAACAGTATATGATCAAAAGGCGGTCCTAATGGTATTTATATAATATACAACGTGTTACAAAGTACCCCGTAAAAATATAATTAATTATCAAAGCCAAAAATTTTGTCAATCCTAGTAAGCTGTCATTTCAGGGAACCAGATTATTTAACAGAAAGGCCTACGTACCTATTTCACCAAATAATTGTCTACTTTAATAGTTTTTTTATTTTTCATTCATAAATGTTTGCTACCTCAATACAAGGATGTCATTATACTCTAGTACTGGCTTCAAAAATGTCAAGTTGGAAAAAAAAATATGTTGTCAATTTCAAATCTTTTAATCGATATCCTACAACTGTTTCGAGTTTTTTTCTAACATTAAAAAAAATAACGATGCTTTCTAACTGTATCGGCAACGATTTATCAATGGTAGACCCCCACTGAACAGCGACGGCTGCCTTCGTACCAGTGTTTTCTGAACATGTCAAGACGACTACATTCCACCGGCTCTTCTCATCGGTCTACTGGAAGTGGACGTCCAAGCATAGTCAACGCCAGGCAGGCTGAATTAGTGTTAGAGCATTTTGACGAAGAGCCGATCACAAGTACGAGGCGAGCCGGAACAAGATTCGGTATAAACCATGTTGCAGTTTGGCGTATTCTTCGTGATGACAATCCTCACCCTTATCACTATCGCCGTACACAGGAGCTGATACCCTCCGATTTTGCACCCAGGAGGAACTTCTGCGAGTGGTACCTCAGGCAGTTAGAGGAAAACCCAAATTATAAATAAAATTCTAATAAGTAGCCTTAGTCCTAATAGTATATTGATACTTCTTATTGGGAGAAGAGGCAATGTGAATAAAAAACAATTATTGGATTATATTGAAATTTCGTTCACAAGATTGTTTTGTTTACATTGCCTTACTTATGGGGTCTGCTACAAGAAAATAAATTAAGACATGACTTAAATATCCAAATGAATAATTTAATATGCAATATTAATGTAAAACTGACATATAATTGTAATAATTATAAATTTCATTTAATTGACTTAAATAAATTAATTAAGAAGTTTTTGACAAGAGATAGGTATTACCTATCAAAGTATAGTTTAAGAGTGGTAGCAAATGCGCTATCTTATTATTTATATTTTAACTCAGCCAATGATTTGGCTACCTTGACACCTGCTTTTATTGAGCAACAAAATAATCTTACATTTGATTTGGAACCAGTTACAAGTAATTTAAATTAGATAATAAGACAAAAGAGGTAATCTCTAGCAAAGATAATTTAAATAGCTTAGAATACAACTTACCAATACATAATTGTGTAATTTCACAAAATAGTAATAATAAAAACCGTATCAACCTGGTGCATCAAAATATACAAGGTATGTTAAGCAAAGAATTAGAAATTGAATTATTTTTAAATAGCAACAATATACATATTTTATGTATTACTGAACATTGGTTGAAAGATTACAATTCCATATTTAATTTCAGTAATCACCGGGTGGTCAGTTCGTTCAATAGAGATACTAAATTACGTGGTGGCTCCTTAATATTAGCTAATAAATCCTTATCATGTAAAGAACGTAAAGACATAGTGAGCCTCTGTTGAGCGTACTGTAGAAATGGCATGTGTTGAGCACCTTATTGTTGTCAGTGTTTACAGACCCCATGTTCAAGTTATGATACCTTTGAAAAAATTATGGAAGAAGTTTTAGTTAAGCATAATAAACAGAATAAATGTCTTGTAGTATGTGGAGACTTTAATATCAATCTCCTGGAAACTTCTTCCATCAGTATTAAATTTTGCTCTTTGTTCAAATCCTATAATCTTGATAATTTATTCTTTGAAGCTACACGTATTGCAGGGTGTAGTGCAACTTGTATTGATAATATTTTTACAGGTGTTGTACCAATCAACAAATCAATAATTCAAAAACTTAGTTCAGATCACTGTGGACAACTGGTTTCATTACCTTATATGCACAAAAAACAGGTAATTGAGAAAATTGTGTTTGTTCCTATTAATGCAAAACGCCTGGAGATATTTAGAAGTAATATGGTAAAAAACCTTCCATCACTTTCTTATAAGAACAATGCAGACTATTTATATGAAGAATTATTTACCCTTATAAGCAATGAATTTAATAAAACATTTACTTATAAAACATTATACATACAAGATATTGTAAAATACTTCAAAACCATTGATATAAAGAAAACCGCAGATTTGTGGGGGATTTCCATTACAGTTATTGCGTCCATAATAGATTTAATTGCACTTTATCTTGCTATTATTTTAAATACTTGTATCGATTCTGGTGTGTTTCCTGATTTAATGCAATATAGTAAAGCAATACCTTTATTTAAATCTGGTAGTACATTGGACCCTGCTAATTTTAGAACTATTTCTGTACTACCAACTCTCAGTAAAATTTTTGAAAAAATAATTTTGGATCAATTGTTAATTTTTTTTAATACAAATAAATTACTTCATAAAAACCAATTTGGTTTTACAAGAGGTCGCTCGACGTCTGACGCCGGTGTTGAGCTTATGAAATATATTTTTAATGCCTGGGAGAATTCGCAGGATGCCTTAGGTATTTTTTGTGATCTTTCCAAGGCTTTTGATTGTGTTCATCATGAGACATTAATCAGAAAACTACAACATTACGATGTAAAAAATTTGGCACTTAGACTTATTACTTCATATTTAAGTAAAAGAACTCAAAAAGTCGTGATCAATGGTAAAGGTTCCTCCGGATCGGTAGTATCAATGGGCGTTCCTCAGGGCTCGATTCTTGGCCCATTCCTGTTCTTAATCTATATTAATGACTTACCTTATCTTGTAGGGGACAATCACGATATAGTATTATTTGCTGATGATACTTCTTTAATTTTCAAACTCAAACGGCAGTCAATTAATTATGACGATTTAAATAATGCTCTATCGAAATTAGTACATTGGTTTAACGCCAACAATTTGCTCTTAAACGGCAATAAGACAAAATGTATTAAATTTACAATACCTAATGTAAAACATTCGAATACCAATGTGCTCTTAAATGGGGAGGAGTTGAGTTTTGTGGATACCACTGTTTTTCTTGGTATTACTATTGACGCTAAACTTCAATGGGGCCCCCATATATCTAAATTAGCAAGCAGACTTAGTTCTGCAGCATATGCTGTAAGAAATATTAGAAGTCTCACAGATGTTGAGACAGCTAGATTAGTGTATTTTAGTTACTTTCATAGCGTAATGTCTTATAGAATTTTGCTATGGGGTAATGCGACTGATATTGAAGACTGATTTGCAAAAGAGAGCCGTACGAGCGATTTATAACCTAAATTGTAAAGAGTCCCTTAGAGAAAAATTTAAAGAAATAAACATATTAACTTTGGCATCGCAATATATTTCTGAAAATGTAATTTATGTACATAAAAACATAAATGGCTTTAATAAGAATAAGGATGTTCATACTATAAACACTAGGAACAAACATAAGCTTGTAATGCCATTTACTAGACTCCACAGAATCAGTAATTCATTTATGTTCAAAGTTTGTCAGTAAACAAGCTTAAAAGTTTTATTAAACAAAAACTGTACAAAAAGGGTTATTATAATATCAAGGAATACATGAATGAAAATAACCCCTGGGAATAAGGTGATCGCCACCATGCTGGTTCTATGAAAATTCATTTAAAAATTGTATAAACAAAATTATTGTTCAGTGAAATATGTTTAAAAAAAAAGTCCCGCTGGGTTTCTTGTTGGTTCTTCCCAGGACAGAGGTATTTTCCGAACCAGTGGTAAATAAAAAGTGACTTTCAATAAGTATTATTATGTAATCAATATTGAATAAAAATCATTCATTCATTCATTCATTCATTCACCCTAATTACGTAAACTATGTTCTTTGGACGGACGAGGCAACATTCACGAGGTCAGGACTTTCAAATATGCATACCATCACGTTTGGGCTCGCGTGAATCCACATGCTTCACGGCAGGGCAAATTCCAACACCAGTGGCGGCTGAATGTGTGGGCTGGCCTTTATGACGGGCATGTCATCGGTCCCGTCATTATGCCATCAAGTCTGAACGGTAGCAACTATCTAACGTTTTTACAAACCGAATTCGAAGAGGCGATTGTCGACTTTCCTGTGGCTGACTGGGATTACTTTGAGAACCAAAGAAACATGGTGTTTCAGCATGATGGAGCTCCGGCACATTTTGCTCGCAACGTACGAGAACATCTTAACGTTCGCTTTCGCTTTTCGCGAGGATGGATCGGCCTCGGAGGACCGGTGCTATGGCCTCTCCGGACCTCACACCCTTGGACTCCTTTTTGTGTGGTTATGTGAAGGACAGAGTGTATTTCTCCGATTGCCCAACGGTTACAGAGATGGAACAGCGTGTTAGATCGGTTTTCGCATCAATAACACCGACGATGGTGCGAAATGCCACACAAGCCATATCCCGACGAGCGAGGTTGTGTATTGAGCAAGGCGGGGAGCACACTTTGAGCCGTTTCTGTAAATTTGACGTTTATTATGAAAAAGTTAGTGTTCGTTTAGGTTGTTTCGTTAGGTTAGATCTTTTAAAATTTTTGTCGTTCCGCGAATTAGGTAGAAATGTAGGTACATTCTGCGTAGTTTACTCTTTAATTTTACTGAAATAGGGTTGGCACATTAGTGAAAATAATAATATTTTTTATTTTTTAGGGTATGTTATACAGTGTTACTAAGGTTCTTAAATATTGTGAATGGACTCGTTATAAGGCCACATTTAACCTCCTTTCGGCTTTACGGGTAGTTTTGTAACATCCAGTATAGTTACATAATATGCTGAGATAACTTCGATAATGATGACGCAGCTTAGCGGTTATGAAGCAATTTTAGGAAATGAGCCCGAGAATTGGTCTTAAATGTTTGTTTGCAGGTTGTTGCCTTAACTTTTCAGGCAGGTCATTACATAGGCGTGCGGCTTGGACAGCAAACGATGAAGATATGAAACCCGAACAATGAAGGAGTATAAAGAAAGCAAGAGTCCCCGATGTTTGAAGCTATCTTGGGATGAACATGGACAAAACAAAGGACAACAAATAGTTTTGAGTTATTCTTAATAATTTATATTGAAGTCGGTTGTACAAAATTTTTCATCGTAAATTAGTAATTAATTTAACGTGCCGTGTGAGCTTTAAGAGTCATGTCACGCCGTCATTTGAGTCGAGATGAAATGTTACGAGCCGTGGGAATGTTAGAAAATGGCGCTATTCAACGCTTCATTGCTGTTGCCCTATATACCAGCCAAAACGTGATATGTTGTGGTCACGTTATCGCAGTACTGGGGCTGAACGGCACACGGGTAGATATCGTGTTACTACGCAGAGACAGGATCGATTTCTCCAAATGACCGTCAAAAGACAACCCAATATCACAGCGATGCAACTACTGCAAAGGCTCCAAGAGGACCACCAGCTGCTGGTAAGCGACCAAACCGTGCGAAGGAGGTTGCATGAAATTGGTCTTCATGCTTGAATACTGCTACGTGTTCCATCATTGCGGCGTGGCAATCGCGGTCGGCGGCTTTCGTGGGCTCGGGAGCATTTACCATGGAGTGACGAACAATGTTCTTTGGTGCTGTTCATCGATGAGTCCCGATTTGTGTTTCATCCTAATTCACGAAAAATGCGCGTTGGGAGAACTTCAAGGAGAGTTAGCCATCTACGGCATCCTCAGGAGGTCCACTATTACCAAGGCGGGACGACAATCATGGAATTCGTCTTGGCGGACGAACCCAGCTCGTTTGGAACCAATGCAGCATTACTGCACAAAAACACCACGAGGAGGTAGTAGAGCCTGTTATTGTCCCACACAGAATCCAAATGGGCCAGGAGTTTCTACTTATGCACGATAATGCTCCTTCCCATATGGCGCGGCTGGTGTCGGCTGCTCTCCGAGACCACGATATTCAACTTTTGGATTGGCCTGCACAGCCGCACGACTTAAATCCTATCGAGCATGCTTGGGACATGTAGCAACCAAAAGCTTTGAGAGATTTCCCGCCAAATTTGACGACGGAACTACAACTCTACGAACACTTGCAAAGAACATGGGCCTTCATACCGCAGCAAGACATTGACAATATAATTTTAAGTATGAACAATCGATGTCCATGTGTAATTAATATAAGAAGTGGTAACACTGATTATCAATAATAAGATTTTATAAGATTTTTTCAATTTTAATTAAAATTAATAGTTTTTTAAGAAGAAATTAAGTTTTTTTATCATACTAATTTTCTACGGCGATTAAAAAAGATAACATTTTTATTTAAAGCAATTACCACAATTAGACTGCTTATCAACAAAGTGGAAAGTTATAATCACACTGCAAAAATGTCCCTATTTCAGGTTTCCTAACACCAAAAAAAAAACAAGAAATAAATAACCACAACTATTTAATACGTAATATATATTCGTTTAATATAGTTGACGTATCACCTCAAATCATGGATCTAAAATATCTCTTAAATATTACATTTACCTTTTTTCTTAACATGATTTCTATAGTACTTGCTATAACAATTTATATCAGTGTTTGTAAATATATATTTCAGCTCCATTAAGTTCCAATATAAACACCATATAAGAAGAACTTATACACGAATTTTGTAACTAGTATTAATGAGGCAATGTAAATTTCACTAATCTTTCCGATTCAGTCCACAATTTTTTGGCTAATTCTAGATCACGCGATAGCTGAGAAGCTGTCTTTTCGCGACAGTCACTAAAATATCGTCCACTTACATCAGCCACTTCATGTGATACTGCCAGGTATACAGACGTTTGAGAAGCCTCCCACGAATCTTTAAATATGAAGTTTATTATTTTCAACACTGTGTTTCGAATAACAGATATCTTAATATTTCTAAATATATTTGTTGCAGAAACTCCTGGATGCAAAGCGTTTACTGTTACATTCGTGTTTTTCAGTCTTTGACTGAGCTCTAAGGTCATGAGGTTGAGATATAGCTTACTATTTGCATAAACTAAAAAATCACTCCAATATTTTTCCATATTAAGATTGTCAAAGTCCATTTCTCCATAATGGTGCATAATCGAAGAAACATTTACGATGCGGCTTGGAGCAGACTTTTTCAAAAGTGGTAATAGTAAACACGTAAGAAGAAATGTGCCAAAGTAGTTTACTTGCATTCCTACATGTAGTCCATCCTTAGTCTTTCTATTCCCAAGGCCTCCAGCAGCGGCATTATTGATGAGAACGTCTAGACGTTTTTCAGTTTCTAGTATCTTCGTACAGAATTTGCGCACTGATTCTAAGGAACCTAGATCTAGCTGCTCGTAGTGAACGTTAGTGTTACCAGTAACATTTATTATTTCGTCTTTAGCTGCCGCAGCACGACTAGGACTACGACATGCTATTATTACTTTAGCACCACGATCTGCTAAATTCTTGGCAGTCTCTAGACCAATTCCACTATTTCCACCGGTTATTATAACTACTTTTCCAACCATGTGTGCGTTTGAGCGACATACTCCACAAGTTAACTTCTGATAAATTTTCACAATTAAACATACTAGCACGATGAAAAATATAATCCCCACGAATATTATAAATAACATAGCAGTAAATTTATTTATATAAATTTACATTAAATTCAAAAAATACTATAAAGAAAAATAACAAAATTAATTTTTACCACACAAGCTACGAACAAATTGATTTTGCAGTTAATAACTGAAACATCACGCAAGAATACCTTGCATACGATATCTTCGTTGATAACCCAGATAACATTACAAACTTATGAGTGTTTGTTATAGTTTGATTATATGATTTGTGATTTAAATGTGTAAAACACGTTTTTTTACATATACATTATGCATAGTTTTTTGAATGGAGAAACAAATATATGCCGTATTTATCTATTATCCATATAACGCGACGATGATACGATTGGCAGTGGTCTAATACGTTCGGTTAAATAGTTGCTATAGCTTATTTTATAGTTTTTTGCCAATGCTTGGATAAAATAGGTTAGATATTTCTGAGATTATTTAAAGAATTAGATAAAATTACAGCAACCTATAGGGGCGGAAAATTATTGCTGCTATTTCACGCTGGTATTCTGTGAGAACATGGTCTGTGGAGTTGAGCCGATCGAACCGACCCATTTTTGCTACAATCTGCAGTGTGGCTCTACTACGTATAAATAAAAAATATAAATAATGTAATATATTATTTATATAAAATATAAATTCTTCTTCTTGATCGTTCCATAGAAGTTCACTGCTCAACAAGAGCCTCTTCCGCTGTCGGGAGGATTCACCTTAGTCATCACGCATGGTAGGCGGATTGACAATCGCAGTCAGAGCCAGATGTTTCGTAACTTTGACGCTGCTGCCCGTCGCTGATCTGAGTACTTTTCGTTCGAGTAATTGTTAAAATTTAAAAAAAATTTCTGATTTTGTAACAATGCTAATAAGTCACCAAAAACAAGCTTCTATAGTGTTAGGAAAAATTCTGTGCGGCTTTCCACATGTATTCCAAGGATTACAA
This sequence comes from Parnassius orleans, assembly GCA_029286625.1. Classification (NCBI taxonomy): domain Eukaryota; kingdom Metazoa; phylum Arthropoda; class Insecta; order Lepidoptera; family Papilionidae; genus Parnassius; species Parnassius orleans. The sequence continues at coordinate 1,249,994 of JAGSMP010000130.1, forward strand.
AATATGTGATAATATGCAATCATTGTTTGAAGTTGCTTACAGGTATCCTTGTACAAGCGCTATTAACTAACTTTCCAACTCCCATTCTTCAATTAGCAGGTGCATTGTTATCCGGTTTGTTTGTTACTCTATCATTATAAAAATATTTCTGGAACTTGTCTTAGTTGCGAAAGGGCGTAAGCTATGAAAAGCTTTGTACTACAAAATTTTAATCCATAAAGCGCTTTATTACTTCTAAACTCATTTAACTGTTCGATAAAATCATGCCGACAACGACAGGCATACCTACTGCAAATTAGAGGGTAGCGCTTAACGGCACTTAAGTCTTTAATTGTAGAACTTGAACTAGGCATTACTGAGAAGCAAATATTGACTAAAGATACTTTAATTTGACAATTTATTTATAAATCTGTGCCCCAGAATTTTACAAGCTTACTAATCTTGACAAAATCTTGTTATAATTTGTAATAAAACATAACACATGGTTAGAATTAAAGGTACTTTAATTACCTTATAAGAGGATGCTGATGGATTTTCGATTGGCTATAGAAGTAATTTGAATGCTAACTCAATAATATTATTATGCCTCTACCGGTCTAGGACTAACTGTGGACCGTAGGCTGCGCTGTAAATCGATGCTTCGGAAGCAGCTCATGTTAGGTTGGCTTTAATTTTCTTTTACAAAAAATCAGACATCAGAAGCGCTCAACGTCAGGGTCATCATTTGTGTCATTTTCTCATATATACCTAAATAATTATTGATTTAATGTACCTATATTACTAATAAATACCTGAATTTAAATTGTGTTTAGGATTTTTATTGTATTTGTAACAATCAAATAAATTGTGGCCGTGTAGTGGCTGCGTGAGTCCACTTTATTTTATTTTTATTAATAAGGCACATAAACAAATTGAACACAATACATTACAGAGTTACAGTAACAAATATTATTATAACTAGTCTAATCAAATAGAGTGTGCAAAACAAAATAAAATACGTGATATAGTACACTACCCCTATATCATTCCGCGAGTGTCGTACGAGGCGACAGAGGGAAACTGAAACAGGGGATCGGCATGCTGCTGTGCTATGCAGTGTCAACCAGCCTGCAAGGCAACTATGGCAAATATAATAACCTATGAGGCCACCTATGAGAAAAGTCTGTGTTCAGCAGTTTAGTTCAGTTCAGTAGACTTTGACAGGTTGTAATTATGATGATGGTGAAATAAATTGTCATCTTTCCTGAATCGATCCTTTTTCGACATTCACAAGGTTTGCGAGATTTAAGATAACAGAGTGATCTGTTACACTATATTGCCAAATTAACGCAATCAAATTGCTTACAAGTTTTAATTGGTGACACTATATATTTAAGATTATGTGTACTTTCGCAAATTGAATCTTACACATAGTCAAAGCAGTTAATCACGAATATAAAATAATAAATCTAAACTTTAACAACTCATTGTTATGTACACCTTACATCGGATCCATTCATCAAATATATTCCCATAAAAATCTACCGTATATAATACCTTAGATCAATACATTAAATACCAAAAAATAAAGACAAGTGAGCAATGAAAAAACCAACGCATGGCAGTGTAATAAATTCCATCACCACATTATTTCTTCACTTTAGTGTCGTAAGAGGTGACTATGGGAAGTACTAGAACAATCTAAATAGGTAGCGACTTAACCATTTATTTTTGTCCAGCCGTAACATATTCAGAAAAGTGGCGGAACAACGTCAAAAGTACGGGATGTTCGGTATTACGATTGTCCATCTGCCAAACGTAGCTCTGGTCAGCAGTGGACTTTGACGAGCTGGTAAAAAAGAAGAAGAACAGAGCATCTGCATTTATACTACGCAACGCAAAAAGCCCTTCAAATAAATAATACATAGTTAAAGTATGACTACTCTAACCAGTTGATATGATTCTTAAATTAGTGATATTATACGATTTAATAAATATATATGGATAATTAATGTGTATATAATAAGTATTGTGTATATGTGTGTGTGTGTGTGTGTGTGTGTGTGTGTGTGTGTGTGTGTGTGTGTGTGTGTGTATGTATTTATGTCTCTCACATATGTGTATAGGTACCGTGTATGTACGTGTATTTTTTGACTTTTATGTATATACTTGAAAATGTATACTTTGAGTGAATGATTGATTCATTATTTTTTAAATGTAAAATTAGCACCGATAACAACGCGGGCGCAATACAGAAATCAATATTTATCAGGGCTCCTCTTAAAATCAGCGCTGCTGCATACCTGCGGTAGCATATGCTGAGACGGAATTCTTTTTGGCATCACATCACTCACTCTTGCAGAGATTTATTTTTATTTATGTTTTCCATCTTGTACCATTCCATTTTTTCCATGTTGTTGTTATATGTTTTTTATGTTTTTATTTACTTCTAAATGTATATTTTGTGAGTGATTTGATACTAATAAAACATACGTCTTTGTCTGTGATTGCATATTATTACGTCAACACATGATATTTCTCACAATAGAACGTCTTCATTTTGTTTTTACTAAATTTATCCAGATATTACCACATATATTTAAAATATAACCACACCTCGATAAAACTTTATTAGTAATAACCAGCTAACTGCAAATGAGAGCGTTCTATTATTTGGAGCTGCTAATCTTTTAATCGTCGCACTCAAGCTAGTTTCTAGTAGGAGGTATTAACGCCAGCTCTCAACAAAACGTATATTTCATTATATTTTGAAGTGCTCTTAGCCGGACAGTAAAGTTTTGTTTAGCTGTTGATGTTATCTGTTCGCACGAAATTTGATAAAACTCTACGGAACTAAAATTCAGGGCTATATATCATTCCAAACGATATATTATATTATTATTATGAAGTTTTGCAACCGATCGTCAAGAAGTGAAGTGAAGTGCATAAGAATATAATGTTACTACAATCTTGTTAAGTCTCGTAATTACTAAACTTTTAAGTTTTAGTTTCACGTGAAGATATTCTGTACTGTGAAATATTTTAATAAGTTAGCGTTAACGTAAAAATATTGCAATAGATATCGGCTTTTTTTATAGAAGAGGGGGCAAACGAGCATGCGGCTCACCTGATGGTATGTGACTACCGCAGCCCATGAACAACCGCAACACCAGGGGATTTGCAGGTGCGTTGCCAGCCCTTTAGAAAGGAGTAAGCTCTTTTCTTGAGTGTTCCTAAGTCGTATCGGTCCGGAAAAATTGCCGGTGGTAAACAATTCAACAGAGAAGTTATACCTACGAGGAAGAAAACTCCCAGTAAAACGCACAGTGGTGCACCGCCAAGCATCCAGATGGTGAGGATGGTATCGTGAATTTTGACGTGATGTGCGTTCATGAAATTTGGCGCCTGGAATTAATCCGAACAATTCCTCAGAGTACTCCCCGTGGCGGATGCAATAGAAAGTGCAAAGGGATGCAACATCCCTACGTAGCGCCAGTGAATCGAGCCGATCAAAAAGAACTCAGTCGTCGACGATTCGAACCGCTCTGCGCTGGATGCGGCCAAGTGGAAGGAGCTGGCACTGGGTAGCCCCGGCCCAGAGATGAGAACAGTATTCCATGTGAGTCCGAACTTGCTCTTTGTAAAGTTGTAAGCGATGTGCCAGCATGAAATACTGTCCCGCTCTGCTGAGCACGCTAAGCATTTTAGAGGCCAAATTGGCTTTCCTTTCCAAGTGACCACGTAACTGCACACTATTCGATATGTTGACGCCAAAGATTCCGATGCTAGCTGAGGCAGCAAGGGGAGTGCCTTGAAACTGAGTGAAACTGAATGGAGTGACGAGCTGGTAAGACATGCAGAAAGTCGATGGATGCAGGTGCCTCAGGACCGTGCTATGTGCTATTCCTTGGGGGATGCCTATGTTGACTTGTGAAGGGCTGTAAAGATGATAATGATGATGATGAATGATTATCACAGTTTTCTATTTGTGTGTTACTTTATATCACAAATGTAGCTTTAATATCATTGTTTATCTATTGTTAATATTTGTAAGTGGTAGAGCCATGCTGCAGCTATATTATTTGTTTTACCACGAATGGGTCGGCTCGACCGGGGAAGGACTACGCACTCGTATAATACCAGAGTTAAAATAGCAGCTTAATGTGCTCTGTGTTTCGAATGGTGAGGGTATAGGGTATAGAACCGGAGCCCCTTTTTACTGGTAACGAAAGCCATTTTAGTCCTCACCGATGTCAACGCATCTGCATTTTAATTCTTAATTGAGGATGTGCTCCTTTGTCACCCTTATTCTATAAAAAATGGATGCATCGAATACGTACTCCTAATATTCCTGTATTCTGGGCAATGACGCAAGATTTTTTTTAAATAGTTGAAACACGCTACAGCGTAATGGCTGCCGCACGAATGGATTGCCTCGACCGGGGAAGGACAACTCTTGCACAGAATGCCAGCGTAAAAAAACAGCATAATGCTGCTATATTTCATACGGTTCTTATGATTCCTTTTCTGACTAGGAGTCTGCATGTGTATGTAGTTTCCACTAACCTATTTCTGCCGCTAAACAGCAGTCCGTGTCCTGCTCTGGTCCCGGTTCCGGCCTGAAGGGTGTAGAGTGTCAGTATAATTACAGGCTGTGAGGCATTCTATCTTAGTTTTCATAAGGGACAACGCACCTGCATCCGTTTTGTTTGAATTTGGCTGCAGGTGTCCATGTTAGTTTGTTTGTAAATATATTTTTATATAAAAAATAACTTTTTTTCTGATAACCAAGCATTCCAGTTGTGGTTCTTATAATCGAGTATAGGTGTACCGTACCTACTGAATCTATTTTAGGTCCTAATTTGTCAAGCGAAACTTCACCGGTTGAGGAAAATTGTACACATTTATGTCCATAGTAATTTTGAAAGCGACGTAAGCAGGGGCCAGTGCTTTAGTGTTCTATTTTTAACTTTTGCTCTCATTACTGTAATTACTCAGAGGGTCCTACGAGAGTCAATATTTGTTAATTAACTCTGAGAAATTATAACTGGATTGTGCTCAGCAAATTGACACTTTACATTTCACTATTACAATAATTATTATGCATCACAAGAAAATTTGATAAATATAAAATTTGCATAGTTTCGTTGGATGACAATTTCCATAACCGTTTATTTAAATTTTAAAGCGGCAGATGTTCAATACCTGCCCACAGATACTCGTATTTTATGTAAAATCAGCACAAAATAGTGAATTAAAACTCTTTCTAATATATGTTTTATCCCAAGACAAAAATGTAGAGCAGCTTTAGTGCTATTGAGTCAGCATTCAATGGTTATGGTTACAATATTGTCTGGTATTATTATATTTTTTTAATTTTTTTAAAGCCATTTATTTCCTTAATATTAAGTTCATTAATTAATTATTAATTTAATTAAATAATTTAAAATTTGTTACAAAATAATAAAAGATAAGAAACATTATAAAACCATGAAAGAAAAACATTAAAATAAAATAAATAAATATAATAAAATTATCATTACATTACAATCAATAATAAATACCTACTTAATGAACTTGTATGGACATATATTTAATGAACTTGTATACGTGGTAGAGTCATGCTGCAGCTATATTAGTAGTATAGTTGTAGCACGTATGGGTCGGCTCGACCGGGGAAGGACCACACTCTCACAGAATACCAGCGTAAAATAGCAGCTTGACACTGCTGTGTTTCGTATGGTGAGTGTATAGAACCGGAGACCCCTTTTACTGGAAACGAGGTATTCCATCTTAGTCCTCACTGGTGACAACGCATTTTGATTCGTAATCGAGGATAGATGTAAATGTCTATGGGTCACAGCAACTACTTACCATCAAGTGGACTGTGTGCTCGTTTATCACCTTTATCCTATAAAAAAGAACTGTTGTTATTTATCTTATTGTTGTTAAGAACCTCTATAAGAGTGTAGGCCTCCTCCAGTTTTTACACTTTTCCCTATCCTTGGCCACTGAAATCCAATCGTCTCCCGCAAACTTTTCAATTTCATCCGTCTATCTCTAGAGGTCTACCTCTTTTTCGTTTTCCAGTAGGGCCAACCCATGTAGTGACCTTCGTAGTCCATCTTTTATCTTCTATACGTGCAATATGCCCGGCCCATTTCTTTTTAAGTTTCTTACAATGGGATAGAGCATAGATGCTCTGTTCTTTATCTAATTTTAGTATGTCGTTTTTCGTCTTTACGTTTCAGATTAAGAAAGCTACGTTTGATGGCTATCTGGCATGTTTAAATTGTTCTTTTTGTGCAAGAGTTGTATATCCAAGTTTGACTTGCATATATATCCAAGTTTGGCTTGAATATATATGCAAACTTGCTGTTCCCCGCGACTTCGCTCGCGTGTAATTTAGGTTATAATTTTTTTTACGCGGAACCGTAATTCTTTTTCTAAAATAAAAGTTACTCCTTATGACATCAGCTATCTGCCAGTGAAAGTCCCGTCAAAATCGGTTCGGAGATTAGCCGGAAGAAACAGACAGACAAAATTTTTCAAAATTGTATTTTTTTGTTATAAGTACCGTATATACTTTCATATGCATTTAGTAAAAAGCTGTAATTTTGACATTACAAACAGATAATTCAATTTTATTTATTTGTATAGATATTTGAGACAAGGTAAGAGGTATGAATCTAAAATTTTGTTTTCAGTTAAAATTATGAAGATTTAAAAAGAGAGATTGTCTTTAGTTAAAAGTTTTATCCACTATTGTTTTCATAAATAATATCGTGTTTATAGTGGTGACGTAAGAAAATCCATCACCCCCATTTCTTCCCGTGGGTGTAGTAAAAGACGACTACGAGAAAGTCCAGCAAAACAAAATGGCCATTGACAAATGACTGTTATTAGTATAACAGTAAATAGTATAACAGTTGTTTTGCTTCTAGCATATACGAGTAGCATAGGATGTGAAGGAAAACATCGTGAGGAAACCTGCATGTCTGAGAAATAAGAAAAAATATTTCGAAGACATGTGAAGTTCCTCAACACGCATTGGGGCATCGCGGCGAACATTTCCTTGCCCTAAAACTATCTCAGAAATAAGAGGAGGTCTGTGCCCAGCAGTGTGACTTATATAGGCTGTTACTTTAACTTTTTAACTTTGGCATTTATGATAGTTCATATATAATAAAATCAAAAAAAAAAAAACTCAGACCGGCGGTGGGAATTAGCGTCAACTATGCGAAACATACTTGTAACTGTGATCGCTAATTTGCTTGCAAAACGTAAAATTACGTCAAAATTACCCTTGAAGTCAATTTGTTGGGGAGACCTATGTTAATCAGTAGACTTCTGATAGGCTGTAATGAATAAAACTATAAGTGGAGTCCTTTTAAATTTTCTGTGTAAATAAAGGGATTCATGCCATGTTAAAATTTTCCCCTTTTTGTGCGGTGCATGACGCACCTTTGTTTGTGGCACCTATTTTATTTCAACCAGTTTTGATGATGCGAAATTTCGCCATGTCTCACAAGTTCAGCCATGCCACCTAAATGCAAAAAAAAACAGCCATGTTCAGTCATTCCGAATATTTGCTCGGGTAGACACAAAGACAGACAGGCAGACGGACAGACATGGTATATATTTTTATATACTCTGATACTTACTCGTATGATTAGGCTATTTGCGTCTTATAAAACATAACACCAATCTTGCAATATGAGTGACAGTAGGTGAGATAGGTAAAATGCGGCTGGGGTGGCCCTTGGGCCACCCTAAAGCCGCGTACATTATAATGATATTATAATGTTAACTATAAATAAATTAAAATATAATGTTGAAAGAATTGAACTAGAACGTTGGTCGAACAGTTTGTAACTGAGAACAGAACGTTGGTAAAAACCAGTTTTCACTACAAAAAACAGTCAAAATAGTTTTTGACTAAGGGCATCGGTCAAAACCATTTTTGCCTGATTGTCACAGTCAAAAGTTGATTTGACCGGTTAGGAGTTTTGACTGTAACAGATATATTAAGCACATTCGAAGCGTTGGTGAAATATTCGTCTCGCTTTTCATAGATTGCATGATATAGACCCCTAAGCAAATTTCATTCGACGCGTATTTGTATAGTGATTACTTGATTAGGTTTACATTGAATTCAATTCAGCAGATTTTATAGAAAATTAAAGAAACTCGAGCTTACAATTTTTCATCAAATGGGAAGAACATAGTGTATCCACACCCATTTTTAAGATAATATAATCTTATTATATAGATAACATTAGAATCAGATTAAATAAGAATAAAATCTTATGAATTAAAAATAATTAATAATATTTTGTGGATATTTAGCAATACTTTACAATATTGTTTTTAAAATTTCTTCAATACTAGGATTGCCTTATGAAATACCTACTAACATTATTAAATGGGAAAAAAATCACTTTCTAATTATTTGCCAGGAAAACCATTTCCGACTACCACAGGGAAGACAAAGATAAAAACTAGTATAATATAGTTAAATAATGATTATTAATTAAAATTTATTGTCTAACCTCAACTCATTAGAAAAACGATTTGGAAATACAAACTAGCGAACGGGTATGCTGGCAGCATCGCTTGGTACGAATCAGGGTACTGCGGTTACTAACTAACTAGGCAAGCCTATTATTATGGCAAGCATATACGATTGTATGACTTAACTTCGCCCCCATTTTAGTGTCTTTATAAAGGCAGGATAACAAAAGCCTGGAAAACTAAATGAAGATAATAAGGGAAAAATAATATACATTAATTACAAAAAATCTTGTTTCAAAAATCTTATAATGGGTAAAGATCAATAAAGTTTCATTGGAGCATAATATATTCAATGTCAGAAAAACTGTTATTGTTTTTGCTAAATCAGTTATTACATTTAAAAAAATAGTTAAATTTGAACGAGATAAGTATCTTAATCAATTTCATTCTATTCGTATTATTTGCGATTTATGCGATATTCTCTTTGGTTCTTTTGTTTTTAAGCAAGTTTAAAAAAAAGGAAATTTTCTGTATTTAATGCGTATGTTTTTATGTCCGCTGATTTCTCTAAAACGACAGAACTTTTTAGTGAAATAGGTTAAACTTCAGAGGTGATTTCATACAAATTCAAAGAAAAAGTGCTGACTGCAAAAATAAGGAAATTATAGTTTTAATGTACACACCTATTTAAACGTAATTCTATTTGTAAGCTAGCACCTGTGATATTCGTTAGATCACTTATATTTTCAATAACTATCACACAATAATTTAATAACTTTATCTAAGTATCCTGATCAGGATCACCAGGATATAATAAAAAAAATTATCTTTAGCATGTTACTTTAGTTTTTACACTATAATTTATTTTTTAGTTAATGGCGCCGATTTTTACTTTTAATTAAAGTTTAATTATTAATTAAAAAATTCAGTATCTAAGTCATTATTGATCTTATTTTTTTAATCTGAGAAAATTTAATAAAGTCACTTTAGGGCGAATATTTGCACTTTGAGTGAAAATTTCTTAATTAACCTGGAGTCCGACCAACCGTCGAGTGCATGAAAATTTTATGAAGGCTCTGAAGTGATATTTTACGTCGTCCCAAGCGATGTTCTAATTTGAATGTAGACATACTCGTACATGCGAGTATATACGCTAGCTGTTCGTTACTCATAAATGAATATAATATTTAATATATGTATTGCATCCCTTCACAAGTCCACTTCTAAACATAGTTTTTTCCCCAGGAATGCCGCAAAATACGGTCCTGAGCCACATGCAGCCATTGACTTCGTACATGTTTTACAGGTCGTCACTCCATCTTACGAGGCTGCCACTTGAGAACCTTTTTTCCCCGTAGGTTGTCGGTTCTTCATGCAATATGTCCACTTCAGCTTGCATTTGCTCTTTCTTGGAAGGTTAGTATTATTCAAATTTTCGCATTAGTATCATTATGCGAATATATCGTTTTCTTGTCCCTAACTACTCGTAGTATATGAGAAAACAACGTCAATTTCAAAATGGATTAGAATAAATAAAATAACATCAGATTCAGCCGTTTGGATTTAAATTGGCAACTAATATTTTAATAGGATTTACAGAATCAATATGTTGTTATAAAACAAAATTCCACAAGCAATTTCTATCTAATCTTTGTTGAGGATAAAACCAACAAAGGGGTCCCAATAAAAGTGATGACGTTATTTTTTTAATTTAGTAGCACTTTAAATTAATATTTTGTTGTATAAATATTGTCAAGGGAAATATTTCATGCGCACTAACAACAAAAGTAAAATATAAAATTATATTACAATGTACGATATAATACGATACGAACAGTTCTTTGTTTATAAATTTGTATTAAAGTATAGCTAAACAATATTTATTGATTTTATCGGTAAAGTAAAGATTTTAGTGTAATCATTTTTGGAGGAATAAAGGTTAATTAAATTTTTTGCCGAAATAATGGTGGAAAATTCGCTGAAAGTTTCAGTTTAAAATTTATAAATATTTAATCAAGTATTGGCTAATAGATTAGAGTCTGTTAATCACCTTCAGCTATTTTTGTTTTCTAATAGATTAGAGTATTAGCGTAGGTATTAATGGAAAATAATTTACCACTATTACTAATATTACTACTAATCTAAATCTTTTTCTTATATTATTTTAGTGTTTTCGGGCATATTTTAGAAAACATATAAAAAGGTTTATGTTAAAATTAATGTAGTGTGAGAGTCGTATCGCGATTACAATTCGACTATAATACGTGTCGATAATCATCACATATGTAGAGTAACGCGATAGACCACATCATGACATGATAACACTAAAATAAATTAAGTATGAAAAAACCTTGCTTGTCAAGATGTAACATTGGTCAGTTTTACATCATAATAACCACGACAAACACGATAACCGAATCAATGAATTTGACGAAATTCTTCAGCACTTCGAACTTTATAATAATGATAACGTCCTCTAAGATGGCCAGTCTTAACGAAGGCTAGCCATCCGCGCAGGACATGTCTGGACATGGACTTGTGTGCACTATCTATTTCCTCACTCTCATAGTCCGATGTGACGGCAAACCGACACGACCGGAGAGAGATCAGGCGCGGAACCAACAGATTTAAGTGCTTTCCTTGCAGAATTTCTTGACAAAAAAACTCAATAACTGATTTTTGTTGGTTCGACCTGGGATTTGAATTTTATATTGCTTAAAAGAGTGAGGGATTTCATGTTCTATTCTCACTATTATTTATTCCTATATCTTCTACTTCTTATCTCCGGCATAGCCGTCATGAGACTTCATTACTTTTAGAATTAGCACTGGCTTTTAGTTCCATGAAAGCAGAAAATTATGTATCATTACTAAATATCTTTTGCTTCAGCCTTTCCTGACAAAACACAATTTTTTACAGAGTAATCATTATAATCATAACTTACAACTAGAACCTTACAGTTACTCATTTTTGATTTGCTTATTTAATTAAATATTAGTAAATTATCAGATTAGAATAAACCACTCCCTGGTCCTGCCAAGTCGATCAAAATTAGTATCTTGGTGACTCAGGCCTCTCATCACACCACACCACACAACCATCCAAATGAATCGCAGTTACGACATAAATTAATGCTTGCAGTGCGACTGAACAGTAATAGTTAATATTGGCTTTTACATATTGCTTTTAAACAAACATTTGAAGAATGTTTTTGACAAAAAATAGTATTTTCTATGAAGAGTGAATTGATGAGACACCACGAGAAATGAATAAAACATTTTAAATCAAAAAGCTTTGATAGTAAGTTTGATAACTATATAATTTATTCGGTTATTTTATGAAGAATAACGGAGCATAGTAAGGTGCTAGTAGCAATTTGAGTTCTGTTTTTGGGGCCATCATTGAGTGAACAGTTTATTTTTTGTAGGTGATAGGGCCTTTTCGTTGAAGCGTAAAAGAGATGAATTCATCTTCTTTTACTTTATCTGAGCCCTTTACTCATATACGGAGTTCTTTTACTTAAATTGTTTTTAAGCACTACTGCAAACGGCTTCCAATGGCACCAGTGAATATTCATTCTTCCAGGAGACACCTAAAAATGGGAAGTTAGTAACAAACTTAACGTAACAAAGATTCTAACTTTGATGATCATGCCATAAAAATATTATAATAAATGGCCTATAACTAACCTTTAGTAAGATCGTTTGAATTATTTAACAATCATTAGCCTTGTCGCGTTAATTCATACATTTAGTATTATTAGCAGCAGATGTGATATCTGTAAAGAGGGAGGAACGTAACTATTATTAACGCAAAATACCGGAGTTTTATCTATTAAGTATAATTTCGGAATGTGAGACATTCAATCCTGGTCCTCAAGGGTGACAATGCATTTGTAGCGTTTTTTATTAAAGTTCGCTGTAGGTGTCCAAGAGCTGCCGTAGCCACTTCCCATCAGATGGACTGTTAACTTGTTTGTTATTTTAGAGATGTACCAGACGTTTAACGTGATACAATTACGTATGTATTATATTTGTAGCACGAATGGGTCGGCTCGACCGGGGAAGGACCACGCTCTCACAGAATACCAGCGTAAAATAGCAGCTTAATGCGGCTGTGTTTCGTATGGTGAGTGTAGAGAACCGGAGACCCTTTTTACTGGAAAAGAGGCATTCTATCTCAGTCCTCACGGCTGACAACGCATCTGCATTTAAATTCGTAAACGAAGATAGATGTAGATGTCTATGGGCCACAGCAACCACTTACCATCAGGTGGACTGTGTGCTCGTTTGTCACCCTTATTCTATAAAAAAAAAAAAAGTAAACCCGGTTTAGTGTCACTTGGTCACTTTCGGGAAAATTGTAATAACAGCAATTCTTAAACGACTTACTTTTCTTAGATAACAAAAGAAAAAATTTAGATAAAAGAAAACAGTTATCTATACATTAATTTAAATTATTACTACATGAATTATTACATGAATTATTGACATTACATGAATTGATGACCAATACCATCCGTATTTTTCAACTACGAGGCACGTGATAGAGCCATGCTGCAGCTATATTAGTAGTATAGTTGTAGCACGAGTGGGGAAGGACCACGCACTCACAAAATATCTGCTGTGTTTCGTATGGTAAGTGTAGAGAACCGGAGACTCTTTTTACTGGAAAAGAGGCATTCCATCTTAATCTTAACGGGTGACAACGCATCTGTATTTTGATTATTTATTGAGGATAGATGTAGATGTCTATGGGTCACAGCAAACACTTACCATCAGGTGGACTATGCACTCCTTTGTCACCGTATACTATAAAAAAACTCGTTTGGTTGCCTATTTTTTCCTTCAGCTTCAGATTCGACAGCCTCGAGAGTTTTTGAATCCTCGTCATTAGCGATTTTGTAGGCTCTGACTTGGAGCGCGTTCGTGCCTGCACACCATTTTTATAAATGCTATACCTGTACCAAAAGAAATGGCTTAAAAACGATAAAAAAAAAATAACATGAAAAAAAACAACCAATATAAACTACAGCAGTGATCAAGTAGCCCTGGGAAGTGCACGTAGTCACGTTTAACAAAAAAAAATTATTACGTTTTTTGTTCACAAAGATGTTAAATGTCATAGAAATACTTTTAAAATGTCATCGAGACAGAAGACCAGCCATCTGCACAGGACAAGATTACAGTGCATGTAGTTCAACAGGAGAGGCAATCCGACACGACCAGAGAGAGATCAGGTACAGGAACAACGACTTTGGGCGGGGGTGTAACACCACCAACTTCCTAACTCCGGGCTGGTACTGAGAATTCCTTGACAGAAAAACCGAATAATTGGTTTTGGCCCTACCCCGGATTTGAAACTACATGATCAGTAGCCGCGCTTACAACCAAATACCATCGAGGCAGTAAATACTTACACAAATAGGTGGGCAATACTTTCACACAAATACTGATTCTGGTTGGGACTTGAATCCACGATCATACAAGGTTAGCATTAACATCATTTGGATGTACAATATTAAAATTTAAGTATAAAAATCCATCAGTATCTTATTAAGACAAGTTATTTTCTGATCTCATGTAGTCATCTGATAGTGACTTTTCAGGCTTTGCCTAGAATTTGTAATATAAAAACTAAAGATTTTATCAAAAACTAATCAGTGCCATTTTGTGAAGTTTCGTCAAGTCTATCCATTGCCATGCTAGTTTAGGGCGCTTTAGGGAAAATGGTTTATATATAATAGAAAGTCCTCACTAATAGCCATACTTAAAAAGTTTTTATCTACATGTACCTATAACATCAGTAACTTATGTCATAAAGAACTCATTCAAGTCATTTGACGATCTTTACAGTGATTCTAACGACTTCTTTTATGTTTATAATTTTATTTTTTATGTTTTGTTTAAAAAAACAACGCCAAAATAAATTTAGTATTTATTTAATAGTTTTTAAGAAAATTTTAAAATTAAATACGTCTTTTTAGAACCCATAACAGCCTATAATGTTTCTGCCTCAACGGAAAGTGCACTACACTACTACTTAGCGGGAGAAATCAGTAAGAATAAAATAATTTATCTGTGTTTAAATTGACTAAATAAATAGTGATGAGGAGGCAGCATAACGCTGGTATCAAACATTATAAGAGTAAACGTGTCAAAAATATAGTGTTATTTTTTTCGGAAAAAATATGGATTTCATAGTCTTTCGTTGGTATAAAAGTCATTGCAAAACATAAAAATTTGCATACGCGGAAATCTCAAACTGCCGTGGCATAAATACAAGACTAAAATTAAAGTTGCTTAATCATATAATCTCATCATCGGTACTCGTGGAGATAAAGGCGCAGGAGGGGAGGGGTATCTCCCTCTTTTCTTCTTTCGTCGCCCGGTTTGTTATTTCGATGGCGAATACAAAGGTAAGAAGTAATTACGTATGTTGTAAGTATGAAGGTTTAATAAGTGAGGTTATGGACCCAAAATAATGTGGAAAGTGCCAATCGATTATTTTTGTTAAACTTTTCGTATAATGGGGTATGGAGAGGCAGACAAACAGACAAATAAAAGTAAATAACGGTTTTCATCCCTTAATAATTTTGAGTCGGATAAGTGAGTTTCCAGTTACTCGACTCCAAAGAGTCAGTAATTCCTTCATGGGGCAATGTAACGAAGTCCCAGAAAACATGCAGGCCGTATCTATCAAGAAGTTTAATTTTTTTATTAGGCAAAAATTTATAGGTAGGGTTATTATACTACTAAAGAGTAAATGATGAACCCATTGATATGAAGTGATCGCTTCCATACTGTTTCTAAATGTTTTCATACTAATTATATAAAGTAATATATTGTAAATTAATTTTATTTAAAAGGAAGTCCTCCTGGGTTTCTTACTTGTACTTCCCAGGACAGAGGTTTTTCCGAAATAGTGGTAAAGCTTCGAAACTATAGTACAATAAGATACGAACTCAAAAAAGGTAATTGATTTCATTTCATTCCGCTTTCTGTAGAAATCGTGTTTCGTTTACAATCCATAATAAAATCGTACATATTTGCAATCCTTAAATATATACACAATAGCAACGATTAGCTTGTATGAATTGGGCAAGCAATTAAAAATTGCTGTTCCAACAATGTGGGTTTTAAATAAAACCTCAAAATTTGGTACAATAGCCAAAGTTTAAGTAAAAAACAAACTGTTCACCGCTATTTTGGACCAATTTTAGACAAATACTTTTTTGCCCTGTTTTTGTTGTTTAAAAAGGGAAATAAGAAAAAATAAATTAATGATATTTTCTTATTAGTCATACGACGCAAACAAGATCCATAAGTTATAAAATTGTGTTCGAAAATTTGTATTTTTTTTGTGTTTTGATCATTTTTGTAATAAAGGATAATTGTTGTTCAATTTTAAATAAAAAAAATCCAAAAAATTTTAAAATCCCGCGTAACGGTCTGATTTCCGCGAACGGACGGAATGACCCATTGAAGTCTTTGTTTTTTCGTTGCGTTCAGTTTTTTCTTTCTTTTTTATAGGTAGTTCAAATCAGCAATAATTATTATACTCCGCATTTTTGTGCGTCTGTACTCCGCAGCGAACAGCACGATACTAAAACGTCTCGGGCTGACGCAACGCCGACCGTGACACTAAAACCAGCCTCCTAAATAATGTCACTCATTATTGTTATCATATAGCCCATCCTTGGCACTTATTTAAAAATTCATTGGTTTGGTCCTCAGATCCCCTTTAAGAACTCAGACTCCCTCTTAAAATTAAATAATTTATTTGAATTTTAAGCATTAATTTACATAGCATTATACAATTTAAAAAAAAACAAACTAAAAACTAAAATTATCATAGAGTCCTTCTCCCCGTGATATTGTGCCAAGAACGCTGGCTGCGATTCCTCGCTGAATGGCTATACTTAGCCTTTGAGCGAGAAAAGAACCAGCCGTCTTATTTTAAGTGGCGCCAATCAGTCTCTAATACAGTTTCTTAAGAGGTAATTCACCACGAGTGGACGGTCAGCAGCGACGACTAGTCGCGTATACCGTTCTTTTAAGAACTTCACCGCACGCGGACCCCACGGACCGATAGTTTCTACAGCAAATTGCACAAATATGTGGTCATCTCTCAGAGAGTCATATTTGCGCCACTTACTTAGTTCAGCTGCCTTTGATGCCGCCGCGGCTCTCAACAAAAACTGTTATGAGAGGCTGTCAAAGTGTCTACGCAAGTAGCACCCCACACTAGACCTTTACTTCTCTCCCAAGGGACCAATATCATACCGTCGGTTCTCTTGCCATCGTCTCTAAATATTCTACAGGGCTCTAAAACCGAGGGAACATTTATAGAGACAAGAGCTCTTCAGATGACATTGTTCAAAGAACCGTGACGTGAAAACTTACCCACACTTTTCTTACATGAAAGTCCGTGGAGTCTAAACTCGACGACGCTGCTATTTTAAAAATAATGCAAATTAATATCTTTTTAATTGTATATTTTTCCAACCCATAAAAAAAAAAACAACAATTAACAAAAAATGTAACATAAATAAAATGAAATGCGATAAAATCCGTAAAATTAGTTTAGTTCCATGTGTAGTATTCAAATAAATTTAAGAAATCAATAAAAAGCAAAATATCATAATTTTATATAGTAAAAATGGCACAAAATTGGTACATTGAATACAGGGATGGGCTATATTTACATTTTATTAGCACAATCGTAGCCGTGATAGCGTTCGATGCTCACCTGATTCCTTGTCAACAGTGATTAGGGCAGTAAATAAACTACTTCCAACCACTGAGAAGTGCGACACTGTCGCAAAGTCTAAAAGTTATAACCATACTGTAATACGTCGAGTTATTTTGACGCTGCCTCTGTGACACTGCGTTAAAGATGACGCCTTGGATGCACTTTACTATTTACAATAATTTTTTCAATCTCGATCTGGTTATTTACCATCGTAATCTTCAACAACATCAAATTTAAAAGTGAAGTGATACCTTACAATGTTTAATTTTGTGCCTATCTTAATTATTAGGTCCTTAAATATGAAATTGGCGTTTTGTACGGGAGGAATATAAAGTCATTTTTTTTTGTAAAATATATTTAATTAATCAAAGTATGCACCGTTGTTATCGATGCACTTTTGCCATCTCATAGGTAGTTCATTGATCCCTTTACTAAAAAAACCATGGGGGCGAGAATTAATAAACTTTTTGAAGGCGGTTTGGACTGCCGCATCGGAGTTGGATTTTTTTCCTTATAAGAAGTTGTCCAAATTCCGGAAAAAATGGTAATCTGTTGGAGCAAGGTCCGGAGAGTACGGTGGATGTCGCAGACACCAATTGTAGCTCATCTAACTTAGTGGTTGTTTGTTGTGCAGTGTGTAGTCTTGCGTTTGTCGTGAAGCAGCAGTGGCCTAGAGCGATTGACCAATCTCGGTTGTTTAGCAGCTAGTTCTTCCTTCATGGTTTGCAGTTGCTGAAAATAAATATCTGCCGTAATCGTTTGGCCAAATTTTAGAAAGCTGTAGTGAACGACACCGGCGCTAGTCCACCAAACACTCACAAGTAACTTTTTCTAAGTCAATTTTCGTTTAGGGCAGGATTTGGCTAGGTCTCCTGGGTTCAGCCATTGCGACGAGCGCTTCAGATTATCGTAAAGTATCCACTTTTCATCACAAGTAATGATTCGATTTAAAATCCCTTCATTATTGTGTCGGTTGAGCAAAGTAACACAGCAGTTGACGCGTGTTTGCAAGTTCGATTCACTCAATTCATGAGGTACCCATCGTTCAAGTTTTTTTTCTTTCCTGATTTGCTTTAAGTGGATGCCAAACCAGTCCGAGTAGGCCCCGTTGATCCTGACACAAGCACTGGAGTCCATATACAGAGACTTCAATGCCTGTATCAACCCAGCGCTCAACCCAAATGAGTTCAGTGTTTGCCATAACATATCCCTGTCCACTCTGTCATAAGCCTTTTCCAAGTCCAGGAACGCACAAAAAATTATTTATTATTGTTGTCTTAGTTTCTTCTGGCTTTTACTGGTAAGGAAATAATAACCTAGCTTTTAAATCAGTGCATTACCGGATGTAATAATGCTTAATGTTTTCTTTATTAACGTAACTGTGACATCCTAACTGCCCTTTAACCCATACCTACTTTAAGTGAACAGTTCTTGTATATGCGTAATATAGTTTAATTGGTTTATATATAATGGTTGTAACTATTTAGATGAAATTTTGTATTTAGATATTGTTTTAATTTTTAAGTTCATATAGAGAGGTTTCACTCATGAGAAAATTACTTATAATTATTTTCTAACGCTGTAATTGAAAATTTTGGTAAAATCATTAATATTATTTTAAGCCTTCTTTAATAATCAATTAACGACTTATTTGGAGAGACAATAGTAATAATTAAGAGATAATAGAAGAGACAATACTAAATGATGCTATTTTTAAATAAGGAAATAAATAGTTTTTATTGCTTTGCTTACGCATTTTTATAATTTTAACAACTTTTAAAAATGTAAAAAGCAACCCTTTAATGATTTAAGATATTGTAAGTATTCCTTGACATATTCACACTTCACAGTACATGTGAGCATATCATACTTGTATATATATTAAAAATCTCTTTTATTAATTTTCTAGCCAATCGCAATAAATTAATGTGTCTCAAATTTAAACATCTTCAAAATATTTATGAAAATATTTTTCAAAATACTATAATATGAAATAATTATTTCATGTTGCAATAAAATATATGGAAGCTTTAGCACCCCCGTCGACGCCGGCTTGCTTTGAAAGCGTTTAATAAAAGCTAACGAGTGGATGAAAAAGCGTGGGATTGCATTTAACGAGCCTTCTGCGTTGAGTGTACGAGACTTGCGTACATTTATTACGTTATAAATATAGTCAAAGTTAATTTCATTTCAGTGAATGCTGCAATTATTGAAGAGAAATGTAGTTTTGGGTAACTAAAAATAAAATCTAACATAGTGCGTGTTGCCATGATGGTGGCGGTGTTTGAGAATTTTTTACCTAATATCGTGCCGTCGGTCCTCCGATATATAACAATATAACGGTCTCGTATATACCAGATGTGAAATACGCAGACAACTTAAGCCTACAGGGAATAACCAACGAGAAAGTTTGATGCGTGGTACTGTGATCGACAATCCGGCAAAGTGGCGATTATTGTGAATTCTCCATGCTGTGGGCCAGGTCCAACGGTGCACTGATACAGATACAGCGATGTACGGACATAAAAAGTAAAAGATGAACTTACTTCAGTGTAAATTTTAAGTGTAACAAACTACTTTGTTTTTGAAAAGCTATATTAGTAAACTAGCTGACCCGTGCCCAATTCGCTGGGCGTTAAACGATTTTACTTGTGATGAAATTATCTTGTGTGGTTCTTAGTGCTGAGTGTTTAGGATTTATTTTATGTTTATTTTCTTTCTTGTTGGCTGCTAGTATGTATTGGGTAAGTATGTCATTTGTTTAAGACTTCTCTGTAACTATATTTGATGTTGTGTTATTGTCTGGTAGCAAAATGTATTGGTTTTCTGAAGTTCCAACTCGTGATAAGCCACTGGCTGGCCATGGGAAACACACTCCTTTTTCAAGTCAATGCCCACCAGAGAGAATGTTTGAACCTGGGACTAATTTATCGTGAGGACTAATAAAACTTTGAATGGAAACTGTAGCCTTTTGAACGATATTGGCAAATCCGTCGGATCCATGGGTATCCGCGGAATATGAACAAGTTGTCCCACTGCTGGCCCCGTGAGGATGATCACCACGATTATATTGTCCCGCAACTCTTTTATCAGTAGCCTTGTGCCATCACACATGTTGGGAGGGCTCAAGTTTCTTAACAGCATGATAGGAAAGCCGACTTTTAACATAAGGTCGTGAAGTGGTAGGCCAGAAGGACTCAAAGAATTTAAAAATTCTTGAGTGTACTATATCCTCAATATTACACACCGTGTCGATTGACTTATGCTGTTTGACTTGACCGGGAATTTTCTGTAAAATTTGTTTATTTATTTCATTCACTGTATCGTTTCTTGGTGACACTATTGCCCTTAAACAAAGCCAGTGATCATTTCTTTCTAATAAATTTTCAAGATAGGGATATATAACGTCTATTAGATGTTCTAATCTATGGATTATGTGGCCCAATCTATCGTCAATTTCAATTTTAGCGCTACTACTGTTAGTGCTAGGAGAGGTAATTTTTCCTTCTTCAAGTTTTAGTAAACGTTGCGGAAAGTCGTTGTCGTAGTTGTCGCTCAAATGGGCTCTCATATTTGTTCGTAAATGGAAAGTTTCACCGGAACATCATAAGGGAGATGATTTTAAGCATGCTCTCATGACATCGGCGCGCGTTCTTTTTGTTATTACAGGCAGTGTTTGCCGAAAATCACCCGCAAACATAAAAGTAGCACCACCCATGACAGCATCTATTATATTACACTACGTTAATATCATCTCACAGGATATTGACGTATTTACATGCAGTCAGACGAAGTTCACAATAGCAGCATACAAATGCGTTGAAAATTGTAATTTTTTACTTAGTGTTTTATTTTATAATCATGTTAATATTATTATTCATTATTTTATATTCATTATTTATTAGTCAGTAGTTTTCTTATATTTAGGTTAATTATAGCATCGCAGTGGTTAATATAACTGTAATGATGTTATAATTATGTAATAAATAAATAAAATAAATAAATCTGAGTTTCTGAGGTCTTGGAGCGTTCGGTTTACTGCTTCAACATGGGCTCTATGACTCATGGTACTTTCATCCCATATGATCAATGATACATCTTGTAAAAGTTTGCCAAGCGTTCCATTTTTACGCATGGAACATACTGACTGTTGTTCTAAAGATACTGTCATTGGTAGGTTGAAAGTGGGGTGCGCTGTTTTCCCATCATTTAATAGAGTTGCGGCAATTCGTGAAGAAGCAACGGCTAGCGCATTTTCCCGGTCAATAGCGGCACCGGTACTAGGTATTGAACTCGAATTGCCTGCATACCAAAGACTTTTACGTATACTATTAGAGCGGCAATTCAGAACATAAACTGTGTCACACCTGTAGATCGCGCAGGTGTAGTTGTATTTTCATTTACGACAGTTACTGTTTTTAGACAAATACGAAACAAACTTCAAATCACGTTGACAAAGTACACAAAAAATAATGACAGTGCTTTCTTAGTCACAGTAAACAGAATCAGTGTTAGGTTAGCGAAAAAAACATTCACGGTTTATAAAACAAAGAATTTGTCTGCTCGCCCACTCGCAGTCGACTAAATTAATGACGGAGAATTGACCGTAACTTAGTGCGCAATGTACTAAGGCCTGTTGAATAGTATACATAGAAGTATTTGCTGCGTATAGTGATTTTTAGCGCAATGCTTAACCTATTCGGGGAAGCTTATTTATTCAGCAGGCTTCTCAGATATGTAGGTTTCCTCGCGGTGTTTCCCTACACTACCTAAAATGTGTTTAATCGACACTTTAAATTACAATTAAAACGTGTGTGTAGTCGGCGTGGATTGAATTTGGGTTGCTAACATACTATAAAATTTACGTTTGGATCGGCTTGATTACTAGCTTTAACAAATGACTTTTTGTTTTTAAGTAATATCTGCTTTCTTAGATATTTAAAGTACTTTTTTACAAGAGCCTGTTCATTAATATATGTACGACTGGGCACGAAATAAAACTTTAGAAACACTTGAACAAAAAAATATTTTTATTTGTTTCCTCCGTCTTGCACCGTACAGCATAAAGCAAGCAATGTAATATTCCTTCCGCCCCCTCTATCATATTTTCTCTCTAGCTAGTCGTTCACATACCTCTTCGCTCTCTCTTGTACCTCTTACGTTTTATTCCTACATATATATTCATGTAAGCTATGAAACCATTACTGTCACATAAATCTTAATATGTCTAAAACTAAGGAAGCTATCTAAAATAACAAACCGTTTTATAGGTATCATCAGAAGTAAAAAATAAAGAAGCAGCTTACATACGTCTCACGAGCACTAGAGTGTTTTGTGGGCAGAAAAGAGTCCGCCACAATGCTTCAATGAATATTATCGGTTTTACATGTCCACGAATTTATTTTAACGACACAGGAATCTAGGTATCGCCAAGAAGTTATTCTAGTAAGCCAGCACATAAAATTTTCTAGTTTTGCTCCCATGCCATGAAATCTTACGGGATACATAGCTCTCTATTTATAATTAAATTCATAAAAACTGAAATGAAGCTTTTGCACTATTGTGGACCACATCTGCCTAGTAATTAGTCATCTAACGACGCCACGAAATATTCTATCACATCGAGATTAAAATCTCACAGTTCACTTAATTTCTAATTACTAACATCAGACAACTTGGAAAACTATGCCAATAGTTACCCAGTATATTCAACTAATGGGCTTGTCTTTTAATTGCAGTATCTATAATTTTATTTTATCAGTTACTTATCATTTATTCATTTAGTAGTAAGTAGGTGGTACTATTATTAGATTAAAACTATGAAAGCCAAAATTGTAACCATGAACCATCTAGTATCAGCGACAATAGCGACTGAGCTGGCCCTTGACCAACCCAAAAGCCGCGAATATTTTTATAAACTAGGCATAAAGTGAAGTTTTAACAGAAACACAATTTTTAACCGCATCTGAATTCTGTTCAAAATGCAATATCAGTGCCGCTAGCGTTGAATAATGAAATTATTTTTCGATATAAACATATCCTGAAATAGCAATGTTGTGTTTAGTAGTGAATATCGTCGAGCGACCTCTATTCATTGAAATGAACAAGCTTTATAATGGAACTTTTAACAGTGTTAAATTGCATTATTTACGAAATGAACGACTACTTTATGATATGATCAATTCTAAAATTTGGCCACGACTTATAGGAAAATTACTTTAATTAAACTATAAAGATAACGAGAGATTTGCAATAATCGCAGGCAAACCAGTTTGCATCATTTTATGTATAGATTAGTAATTGAGCTAAAAACTATATAAATCATCATACGTTTGATAGACGTCACTATTATCTATTTAAATTATGACACTTTGAAAACCAAATAACGAAAAAACTGAAAAAATAAATAAACAATAGGATTCAAAAATAATTATATAAATCTCATTATTACGACACATAAATGTTTATAATATAATATTATTCTTTTTTTTAATTATTACACTATTAAAATGAAAAGGAATAATTTGCAAGCTTGTTTATGAGTGAAGAGACGTTTGAATTAAATGAACTAGAATTTACGGAATTATTGGAAAGAGGTATTGAGATAAGTATAGATGAAATAATTAAAGCAATGAAAGGCTGTCGGATATGATAGAGTATCACTCGAAGTGCTAAGGGCTGGAGAGAGAGTGGTGGCAGGACTGCTATACACCTTGTTTACTTATGTTGGGAACCTAAGCGGGTACCGGAAGATGGTGCAAAGCAGTTTTAGACCCAATATATAAGAAAAAAGGGTCACAGCAGGACTGTAAAAACTACCGTGGTGTCAACCTGCTTAACATTGTGGGAAAACTGTATGATAAGGCGTTAATTGAAAGAGTTATGAAAGAAACTGATGCAAAAATTTGGGACGTGCAAGCTGGATTTAGAAAGGGTCTGAAAGGGACGAATCAAGTATTTTCGATGCGCATGATCGCGCAGAAGTTTTTATCCAAAACCTAGAAAGTTTTTTGTGCATTCATGGACTTGGAAAAAGCTTATGACAGAGTGGACAGGGATCTGTTATGGCAAACACTGAACTAATTTGGGTTGATCGCCGGGTTGGAAAGGCATTAAGGTATCTTCATAGGGACTCTAGTGCTTGTGTCAGGATTAACGGGGCCTACTCGAACTAGTTTTGTATCTATAAAGGTGTCAGACAGGACTGTGTAGCTTCACCGTGTCTGTACAACCTATTTAAGGCAGTTATTTGGAAACTTTGAAAGTTGAAGAATGTGGGTTAAGTATAGGTAAGTTAACCGTCAAATGCCTTTTGTACGCCGATGATCAAGTCATATTTGTATCGTCGGCGGCCGAGTTGCAAATGATGGTTACGTTAATGAACGGGTCATTAAAAGAAAGGGGAATGAAAGTGAACGCAAATAAGACGAAAGTTAAAGTTTTTGAAAAAGAAGAAAGTAAAACGATATGTGAAATAAGAATAGAACGGGAGTTGGTCGAGCAAGTAGATGAGTTTGTGTATTTGGGATGTGTATTTAGCAGGAATGGTAGATATGATAAAAATATGGAACGACTAGTGAACGCTGGAAATAAAGTAAATGGGGCTCTACACTCTATTTTGAAAAGTCAGAATGTGTCCAAAAAGGCACGTATGGCAATTCACAATGCTGTGTTAGTCCCTAATTTAATGTATGGTAGTGAAAGTTGGGTGTGGCAGAAGAAGCACGAGAGTAGAATAAATGTTGTAAAAATGCGTTCATTAAGGAGTATGTTAGGGCTGAATCTGAATGACAGGGTGAAAAATAGTGTGATAAGAGAAAAGTGTGGTTTGCAAGATGATGTTGTGACCAGGATTAAGAAAGAAATGCTTCGGTGGTTTGTTCATGTAGAAAGAATGAACGAGGAAAGAGTAACAAAGCAAATCTATGTTGCAGAAGGGTATGGCAGAGATGGGATGGGACGCCCTAGACTAAAGTGTATCGACCAAATTGGCGATATATTGAAAATGGGCCAGAATAAGAGTACCCTTAATTGAGCATGTATGCGCAGGTATGCGCATGCGCAGTATCGTACCAAATGAAAGTCCGTAGTCTCAGCCTACTCCTCTGGATGACAGGCGTGAGTGTTTATGTATATAAAATGAAATAACAGAAAAAGTAATAAAATAAACGTACAAATTTTGAAATCATTTTATAAATCTAATTATTTAAACATTTAAATGTAACTTAATTATATTATTTAATTTATTAGTAAAGGAAGCAAAATATACTACTTTTTAAATAATATAAGCCTATAATTTTCCCTGAGTTTCTATCTACCTATATACAAAATTTCATGAAAATCCATCCAGTAGTATTTGCGTGAATCGTGAATACAAAGACAGACAGACAGACAAAAAGACATACTTGCAAAAATTCTAAAAAACGACTAGTTTGGCTTCAGAACCCTTTAATATTCCCCTGGAGCTATTTTTTTTCAAAGAATATTAAAATTACAGACATGACTTTTCTACAGATTTATTGGCATTTACAGATTGGCAAATTACATTAACATTTATTGATATCACGATTTGTCATCTATACTTATTACTTATTTACTTATTTTACTTATAATATTATAAACCCATACACTACGTTAATATCATCTCACAGGATATTGACGTATTTACATGCAGTCAGACGAAGTTCACAATAGCAGAATACAAATGCGTTGAAAATTGTAATTTTTTAATTAGTGTTTTATTTTATAATCATGTTAATATTATTATTCATTATTTTATAATCATTATTTATTAGTCAGTAGTTTTTTATATTGTGATGTTATAATTATGTAATAAATAAATAAATAAATAAAGAGGTAATTTTATTTGTAGGAATTTTCTTTGTGAAAATTTTAGTAAGTTTATAATAAGAAGTGTGGAATAAAATTCTTGGAATAAAAGTGTGTGATTAGACCTTTTGGTAATAATGGAGCCAATACGCGGCAGCACAACTGAGCTCTTGTCAAATGCAGTAGTGCTGCTTCACCAAAAAACAACTTCCGCCATGACATCAGAAGTGGGATCGCACGTGCGATCCATGTGTGCCTGCAATCCTCAGTGACTTGCATCACGCGAAGATTGCTCTCCAGCAGCTCCCGAAGGTATTTCTAAAGAAAGTTTTAATGGAAATAGTCAATATGATGCCTTCCATGAGCGGGCGACTCGATGCTCAGCCACAGGAAAATATGAAAATAACTGAAGTCTTTCTACCCTCCTATGATGATGAGGGATCATATTTTGACTGCGGTCTCAAATTACAAGCTTAGTGATTATGATGTGAGAATGAAAGTCTCAAGTTTATTGAAAGGTAGAGCACGAATTTGGGCAGACGAATGGCTCGTGACAACGTCAACGTGGGAAGAATTACGCCAAATTATCATAACTACGTTTGAACCGGAACATCGTTATTCTAAAGATGTGCTTATGTTCCGTGAGCATATGTATGACCCGTCTAAAGACCTCGCAGAGTTTCTATCAAAGGGATGGATGCTATGGAAACAAGTCACTAAGGATAAACTTGATAATACGGACGCGGTTGAAGCAGTTATTTAGACAGTGAGTGATCACCGCCTGAGGATTGAACTTATGAATGCCAGAGCCACTTCAGTACCGGAACTCATATCTGTAGCTTCCTCTATTCGCCCTAACCATTTTATCCATCGTTGTCCTATAATAAAAGTCAGCCGACCACCAAAAGACCTGGTTTAGAAAATAAGGTAACCCCTTTTTGTACATTCTGTAGAAAAGCCGGTCACTCAATTGATGAGTGTCGTAATAAGGTAAAAAATACTTATATTACAAAAGATAATAATGGTCCTGTTAGGCTACGCTCAAACGCTTCTGCAAGTTCTATTTCATGTACGTTTTGCTCGAAACCAGGTCATACTTATGATGTTTGCTATAAACGTTTAAGGGATATTGCTTCCGACACCCCTAATGAACAAATTACTTAACGTGTTAATAGTATTGATAGCTCAATTTTAACTTGTATGAACATCCAAATTGGTAATATCCAATTAAGTGCTACATTTGATAGTGGAGCAGAATGTTGTGTTATTTGCGAATCAATTGCAAAAAAAATTCCTCGGTCGCAGGTATGATGCCGTTAATTACCTTCAAGGAATAGTGACGCTCCCTGTAATGTCTGTCGGTTCAATCGAATGTGTTTGCATGATTGACGGCATTCATGTCGAATTACAGTTCCTTATCCTTCCGGATTATGAGCTCACGACGGATATCTTAATCGGTACTAACTTGTTAAAGAAAACTGGTCTTAGTGTTTTAATAACTACTAACGGAGCCAAGCTTAGTTATCAATCGCGGATCATGCAGTTACAAAATAAAAACCCATTATTCGAAAAATAGATCATGATTTAAGTGATGAGACTGAAATCAAAGAGCTTCTCGTATTGTTAAATAAATACTCTCATTTGTTCATTCGCGATTATGCTAGGATATGTGTCAATACTGGTAGAAATTCGACTTAAAAATCCTAATAAATATATTGAGCGTAGGCCATACACACTAAGTCCTTCTGAAAGAGAAAAGGTTCGTTAGATAGTTCAAGAATAGTTAGATAACAATATCATTCGTGAAAGCCAGTCGCTTTTCTCCAGTCCAATTATTCTTGTTAAAAAGAAAAATGGTACAGATCGTATGTGCGTCAATTATAGGGAGCTAAACGCGAACACTGTACATGATCATTACCCTTTGCCCCTAATAACATACCAGATTAATAACTTATCAAGTGGTAGATATTTTAACACGTTTGATATGGCTTCCGGCATTCACCAAATTGTCATTTCGGACTGTTCCATAGAGAAACCAGCATTGGTTACGCCAGATGGACTCTATGAGTACTTAACTATGCCTTTTGGCTTATGTAATGCACCAGCAGTTTATCAAAATTGGAACAATCGTGCTCTGTGGCCTTTGTTGAACTCTGGTAGTGCTGGTACTAATGAAAGTGCTCCGAATGATAGCATTGCGCAAGTTTATATTGATGACGTTATCAGCAAGAGTAGAAACTTTAGGGATGGTATAATCTTTATCGAGCGGATTTTAACGTCCTTAGAAAAATCAGGTTTTTCCATTAATATCGACAAATGTCTTTTCTTTAAAAAATCTGTTGAGTATCTAGGTAATATCATAAAAGAAGGCAACGTAACACCTAACCCTCAAAAGGTAGATCCTCTTGTTAAATCACCGATACCCACTAACGTTAAATAGGTCAGGCAATTTAATGGTCTGGCTGGCTAATTTCGTCGGTTTATTCCGAATTTCGCACGTATTATGATTCCCCTTTACGAACTAACCAAGACCGGTGCTATGTGGCAATTAACTCATAGGCAAGAAGAGGCGCGTAATAAGATCATGCTATGTCTTACTTCCTCTCCCATATTAATGATATTTCGAGAATACGCACCAACTCCTAGACTACGCACTGACGCGAGTAGTCTAGGAGTAGGTGCAATACTTGCCCAAACAATAGATGGCCGACAACATGCAGTGGCTTATTTTAGCATGCGCACTACTGAAGCTGAAAGTAAGTACCACTCATATGAGTTGGAAACACTCGCCGCCTAGTTCGGGCAATTAAACACTTTCGCCATTTTCTCTACGGCAGACATTTTAAAGTGATAACTCACTGCAACGCACTTAAAGCTTCTAAACACAAACAGGAGCTTTTACCAAGAGTATACAGATGGTGGGCATTCCCACATAATTTCGATTTCGAAATAGAGTATCGAAAGGGTGAACGCATGCAACATGCAGACTTTTTTTAGCCGAAATATAGAGACGCATGTTGTGAACATAATAACTAAAGAACTACAATGGCTAAAAGTAGAGCAACGTTGTGATGTAACACTGCGCTCTAAAATTGACTCTATATACAAAGGTGAGACTGTTAAGAATTTTATATTTGAAGATGATATTTTAAAATAGAGAAGTCAAGATGAAGTCCTAGGTGAGCAATATTTAGTTGTAGTGCCAAAATCATTCCAATGGAGTTTGGTAAATGCATACCATTCTAGTTTGAAGCATCCTGGTTGGGAAAAACATTGGCGAAGATAAGAGAGACTTACTGGTTGGAAAGGATGAATACTACAGTTCGAGAGTTCGTTGATAATTGCATAATTTGTAGAACTTCAAAAAACTACAGGATCCATTCAAGCACAACTGCATCCAATCAAAAAACCAACTGTGCCATTTGAGATAATCCATATGGACATAACAGGAAAACTAGGTACATCACCTGAACAAGAGTGTGTTGTAGTTACAATAGATGCATACACTACACCCTCAAAGTACTCTTGCAGCCCTAAAACAGATGATACACTTGTTTGGCACTCCTAAACTAATCGTAGTGGATGGAGGCGTGAGTTTCTATATGAATTTAAGAACTTTTGTGAAAGGTTTGGTTTGGAGATCCATTCTATAGCCCCTGTCGTGAGTAGAGCCAATAGACAGGTTGAAAAGGTAATGGGAACCCTCAAAAATGCTTTAAAAGTGATAAAAAACTACAAAACCGCTGACTGGCACACTGCTTTGGACAGTCTTCAACTCGCACTTAACTGCACAGCACACCGAACGACTGGTGTTGCACCGCTTACACTGCTTACGAAATGCCAGCATTGCGTACCACCCGAACTGGCAAACTTAGTGCATTTAGATGACATGTCAATAGATTATGAGGCCTTAGAGCGACATGTACAGCGCAGAATAACCGAAGCGGCAATAGAGTCCAAACAGAGATTTGATGTTAAAAAAGCAAAAATACTAAGATTTCAAAGGGGTGAATTTGTTTTAGTAAAGAATAATCCAGGAAACCAAACCTCTTTAGACTTAAAATTCAGTGCACCTTATGAAATCTTCAGGGTGCTGGACAATGACCGTTATCTTATTAAATCAGTGGTGGGACGTGGTCGTCCACGAAAATTTGCTCATGACCCGTTGCGACGGGCACCGCAACCTGGTGAGCAGGCAACCGTGTCGCCTAGGATCAACCAGCCTGTCAACGAGCCAATGAGTGATGGTAGATCCCATGATTCGTTTTCCCCAAATAACTTGCAGCCTCAAAACTTGCAAAATGACGACAGTAATTTGGTAAATATCTTTATTGACAAGTTACTCCATTAAAACAACCGTTTATTCAATTATCAAATTTAATTCACATATTGTTTTAAATTGTTAAAATAAATAATTGTCAATTTAATTATTAATCATTGTTATTGAAATTACCTAAGTAACCTAACTAATTCAATAAAAAGGTATTGTTTGGTTTTGGTGAACCAATCAAATCGTCGACCAATCAGAGCGCTTCTATGTTATTATTATGGCTTTCTTAATAAATGAACGTGGGAATACGGCCTATAAACTTTGTGAGAATTTTAGTGAGTTTATAATAAGAAGTGTGGAATAAAATTATAAGTGTGTGATTAGACCTTTTGGTAATAATGGAGCCAATACGCCGCAGCACAACTGAACCCTTGTCAAATGGGGACAGTGGTGCTGCTTCACCATAAAACAACCCCGAGGCTTCCGCCACGACATATATATTATATATATAATAAGCTGTCCGTCCGTCTGTCTGTCAGCAGGCTGTATCTTATGAACCGTAATAGGTAGATACTTGAAATTCTCACAGAATGTGTATTTCTATTGCTACTATAACAACAAATAATAAAAATAAAATAAAATATTAAAGGGCTTAAAAAATCACAGTGATTTTTTTCTGTATTAATATGTGTTTTGTTCACAGACTGTAGCAAAACTTGGATTAACACGCAATAAGGTTATGCTGTGTGTATGGTCGGACTGGAAGGGCATCGTTTATCATGAGCTTTTGCCGCCGGGCAAAACCATCGATTCGGATCTCTACTGCCAACAAATAATGAGACTCAAGCAAGAAATTGAGAAAAAACGGCTGAAATTGATCAACAAAAAAAAAGAGTAGTCTTTCATCATGATAACGACAGACCACAAGATTATTTATGTGTTTGAGACATTCAATACACACTAACATTCCTAAAAATCCAGTATTTGCTTGAGTACTTAAAACTTGTCTTTTTTTATTCTTTCCTTTTAAAAAACGTTACCCTCACACTACGACTTTCTCCTGTACCGTAGAGGCAGTATACAAAACATAAATTGCACAAGGACAAACATCCAGACCAAAAATTTTGATCAAAAATCCCAAGATTTCTTCAGCAACGGGATTATGTCACTACCTACAAGATGGCAACAAGTTATCGAACAAAATTAAACATATATTATAATTAAATGTAATTAAACTTTGAAACAAAAATCTCTTGAATTTGTATATAAAATACGAAGGAACTTTTTTCCCCAACCTTATATACTAAGTATATAAGGTGTAACAAAATACTGCTCAATAACTCAGGGAATGATTCTACCCGTCAACACAGACGGAATAATTTTTATTATGGGATCAACTTCGAAATCTCTAAGTCAGCTATTCCATACAAAATTTTGTACAAACTCGTTCAAAATTTATGGAAGACCCGATTTTTTTTTTGCGATTTCGACGATAGACCCATAGTGAAAGTTGTTGATATTGAAGCGTAGAATAGAAATAGAAAGCACTATTTTGGTTATAACTATTTTTTTAAAATAATTTGTAAATATTAGTTAAAGACATGTAAATAAATTATATGCCATTTATTCACAGTTAAGCTGCTGGCATATACAATTTTTCACGCACACTAGCATCCTTGCAAATTGTCTTATACACACTACAATATTGAGATGCCGCATTCACGGAGCTGTTATTTTCAGATAGCGCGGTATCCAGTCTAAGCGCGCGATGACCTATTAATAATAATCTAAGTTAATCTGATTATTTATATCTGAGAGATTGTTAACAAGTTATTTTTTGACCGATTGATTGAATAAGCCGTGAATTTTGTGTGATTTCAATTTTAAATACTCCTTTTTCAATAGTGTGTGGAGTACGTATGTCAAGGCAAAAATGCGTTTATTTTATATTTTGTTTATTAAATATCTGTGTATGATATATTATTGTGCGGATCAAAGTGAAATACAGCTTGCTTAATATATAAATTCAACTACTATGTGACCACTACTTTATATAATTGAACAATTAAAATTACAGTCCAAACCGCTTAACAGACTTTTATCAATTAGCAAATGTCCAATTAATAATAATAAATAAACCTTTTGATCAACAGGTCTACTCCTAGCATTTCAATTAAAATTTTGATTAATATTCGAAATTTTCAGCATGCCCAAAATTTAAATTGTAATTAACTGATAAAACCAATAAAATCTATTTGACTATTCAAAGGCAAACAAATTTTCTTAAACGAAATTGAATTTACTTTGATTTATAATATATATTCTTTATAATATTTTAAGCATTTGTTAATTATGTAGGTATACTTTATCACGGAGCGTAAGCAAAAGAAGAAAAAAAAACTGGCCAACTGCGTGTTGGGTACAATGTAGTGGTAGAGTTCCGTAGTTGCCCCACAATACGTGAATTTAGAAAGGGCCTTCTTGATAACATGAACATTGAGAATATTAAGTGAGTTCATGGGAGATTACGACACATCTTCTCGTCAGGCATACCTCAAAACTTCGAAACAAAATTGTACAACCAGTGCGTGTTGCCAGTGATGACTTATGGATCCGAGACGTGGTACTTTACTGCTGGCCGTATAAGGAAGCTCAAGGTCCCTCAGTGAGCTATGGAGAGGTCTATGATCGGGGTTTCTCTGCGTGATAGACTTAAAAGTGAGGATACCTGCAGTAGAACCGAAGTAACCGACATAGCCCAAAGTGACGACCTTTTAAGACATGCAGGAAGTCGATGGATGCCGGTGGCTCAGGACTGTGCTTTGTCGCATTTCTTGGGGGATTTCGATGGGGATTCTTGGGGCCTACACAAGTGGACTTGTGAAGGCCTGTAATGATTATGATGATGACGATGAAGTGAGATCGCGGTTTGACCGCTATACTGACTAAAAATAGGCTCAAATAGGACGATAGTAACTGAAGGACTTACTTTTCAAGTAGACTTATAGAGAGTGGTATACAAAAAGATTTAAAAAAACTTTTCGATTTTGAAAATAAAACAATCTATAGGTTAGTTGTTTATTACAATTGCAATTTGTAACTAGATGGAGTTAGCGTCGAATTAATTGACTATAATATGTCGTCGTTTTTACCATAATATGTAAATAACATTTTAAATAATATTTTATTTTTCAATATTTTCGAATGTATTATATTGAAATTTTAAGAATTAGAACACTAAATACCTTTTTTTTGTATTTGTAATATCTTTTATTGTTTCTAACTTTCACCCATAAATAATGTCGTGTCATAATTAGCGGGCAAAGCTAGTATATAAATTAAATTGAAGTATCTGTCTGTAATATTTATTGGCTTGATTCTTAGTTTCTTAAGCTCAGGGGGTTAATTGTGTGCTATTAGGACATAACCACTTTTAAATGTTTTATTCCCACAGCATTTTACTACAAAACTGTGAGTGTAAAAGGGTAAGATAATAAAACCTGTTTTACGTCAAATTCATAGATCTTCAATTTTTATTTTAAAATATTTCCATATCGAAAATAGTTTTAGAAATAACAGCAAAAATGTGAACTATTTGCCCAACATTATACAGGTTTCATGGACTTTTCACTTCACACGGACAAAGTTGCCGGTAAAGACTAGTAATATATATACTATAACATAAACCTTATGGAAATGCAATAAAGATTTTTTTTTAAAATCCACTAGCCTTTACTCACGACTTTATAATATATAGGACGCATTTATTGTTTTCTCTTTCGTATAGTTTATTTTCGTAAGAGGCATTCTTTTTTTAGCACAGCATAAATAGTAAAATTGTTGAGCATAATAATTACGAGTATGGCATTTGAACTTTAAACTATATTTTATTGATGAATAATAATTTAAGTACGTTTAAGTTAAATAATATAGATGCTAGACTTTAAAATTGATTTCTCGAAATAAATAATCGATATTTTTTAAGTAGACATAATTTTCTATTTTGTATTTACTTAGATTTATAAAAAATTATTAAAATTAAATAGTTTTTATATACACAATTATAGCGTGTCTTTTTGTTAGTAATTCTTTTAGTTTATAATATTTAATAAAATTCTATAACTTTGATAGCTACCCTAATTTCACGTGAGCAAAAGCGCGAGCGTAAATTAGTACTTATTTCCTAATTTAATCAAATTAACTTATTACTAGCATGTGAATGGTTTATGGTGAAAACTACAAAGCTAATTTTTTTTTAAACAATTCGATTGTAGTCATAAACTAATGCTCAACATGACTTCAAAAAAGTAGGAGGTTCTTAATTTGACGGTATGTTCTTTTTTATAGTATACGCGATTGCTTTGTCAATTTTAAACAGTTCTTAATAATTCCTATTTTTATTAAATTGGTTATGTTTCAAGGATGGTCCCATATAAATTTGGAGAAAAAATCCATCTCTAATGGAGGAAAAATAGGGAATGAAATTATTATTATCACTGATAACATTCGAATTACCTTGAGTTTGTGAGTTTACTCAGAAGGAAAATTAAATCTACCGCCGTTTTGAAATAAGATTCCTCTGACCAAAGAAGAAACAGCGTAAGAAAATCCGCAGGTGTGCCCTTTTTGTCATTTTTTAATGTTTATATTACAATAGCATTATATATTTATATAGAATGGAAAACTTTAAAAAAGAACATAAAAAATTTAAAGCCCATTCTATGGGGAAGGCCTTTGTTCAGCTGTGGACTTATGGCTGTAATGGATTGCATTTATACAGTAATATCACTCTGTCTAATTAACGATTATTTTGTGCACTAGTAATTCCTAACATGCTTACAATTACTTCATTATAAATGGTTGACATTTCTTTACAAGTTACTAGGCCATTTATTTATAATATCCTTTGTATAGCATTATTGTGAAAAACTTCGTAGAATATGCTATCATTTGTTTCGTGCAAGCTGAACAGGCGTTGACGCTATAGATAAAAGCTTACACTCGAGCAACGGCAGGCACCTGTCACTAGCTGGATTGTTTTACGGGTCAGAAGCAAAAATACTACGGATTTTTTCGTAGTATTTATCAGCATTCTCGAACAAATAAATCCCTTTACATCTTTATAGAAACAAGAAAGAACAAGTATGTTGGAAAAAAGACTAAATAAAATATTTTGATGTTGTTCGTAAGTTATAAACATTTCAGACACTATTCGAAAATAGGATAGAGCAAACATTTTGTTAAGGACAAACATATTTTAAACACAAATTTTCACAAATACATTTTAATAAGTGTTCTATTTGATTGTGACGATCCACATAATACTTTCAGCAAAAAGGCTTAATTTTCGATATATCAAGCTTGAAATATCACTGCAACGTACCATTAAAAATCTTAAAACTTATCACTGTAAAAAGTCCGGAGTTAATTTGGAGCGATGAGTTCGCGCCACTTACCAGAAAGGGCAGAACGTCTGCTAAGCCAGCAGTTAGTAGTATAATATAATAACTTAAAAACCTTGTTTGCGACAGCGCTGAAAATGTCACTTGGAAATCCCTCGTTAAATTTTCACATATACTCGACGACTGTATGCGTTAGTTAAAACCTTTTAATTATAAATAAATATTCTATTTAAATGATATCTTGTTATTAGGAGGTCTTAGTATTTAGAGCAGTTACATTATAAGAGCAATTAAAATGCAATTAAAAATTACATTATGGTATATCTAATGCTCTCGTGTACTCTTTGAGTTTTGTAAAATGAAGTTTTGTAAGCACTGTATTATATTACTTTTATTACGTGGGGGGACTCCTGTCTAGGAGATCCTGTAGGTCATGTAGAAGGATTTACTGTCTAGGATTCCATCCAGGTTGGTACCATCCTCTCATCTAATTCTATCGCCAAATAGCAGTGTGTTTATAGTGGTGTTGCTGACTGAAGGGTATAGAGAGCCAGTATAATACTAAGCTGTGAGGCATTCCATCTTAGTCCTCAGTTAGCTTTCTTTATTTGAAGTTGGATACAGGTGTCCACGGGCTGCAGTAGTCGCTTACCATCAGGTAGACTGTAAGTTCGTTTGTCACTTCAATTTATAAAATAGTATTTAGTTCTACTAGAATAAGCAAATATGGTTTCAATAAATTCTACCAGATTTTACCACATATTTCGTTAGTTGTGACGTCATTTGAATTTGCGCATTTAAAATGACGTCAAGTCGTACTTGACCTGCTTAGAATTTAGCCACGGCAACGGTGAGCGTTCCTTGCAGTCGTACCTTTGTAGGTTAGTTAAAAAAAACATTTCTACCGGTGGTCTTAATATTTATGTAGTACATATGAAGGATATATGGAAAGTAAGATCATTGTCAGATAGGACTTGTTTTGAGAAAATTGATAAAACTTATATATCTTTCTAAAACAATTTATTAAAAACCATGGCCTTCGCGCATCGGACACGGGGTCGTCCGTTACGTAGGTGAAGTTTTAGGCCGCGGAGGAAGGCGTGCCATGTGCTCTGGTGCGCCTTACCTGAGAAGGAGATGTAGGACGAGTAGTCCTCTGCCGAGGAGGGGCTGCCACGGGGCGGCTGGCGCTGGTGGGCCCGCAGATGTGTGCGAAAGCGTTCTCGTGGCCCTGCCAATATGCGACGAAGGTAGAACCGTCCTTTCCCCCGTGAGGCGGGTATGCGTAGGCATTTACCCATGTAAAAAAAGGTGTGATATAGGGTAAGGAGAACAAAAAAAATATTTTTATATTATAACATAATAATTATAAAAAAAAATCTAGAACTACAAAAAACGTAACTTTATTCTTTTGGGCCACAACCGTGCACAACTTTCAAAGCACCACAGTGAACCGGTCTGTTGTGTATCTTAGTTCTTAGCTCACATATCTTTGCAAAGGGTCAAGCTAACATGACGCTTAGCCTTTATGTTTTTACATTAGTGGAGTTCGCTATTAGTACCCTTAATCCTAAAAAGCGGTTGGATCTGTCACACTATCCAACTTCTTTTAATGAGTTTTAACATCTACGGGAAATACTCTCTCACAAAACCGAAAAACTCTGCGAACAGATGTATCACAGTTGCCTAAACTTGACTGAATAAAACTTACCGAAAATAAAATGTTGTTACCCGTAAGAAGCCTCTGTCACTCTTGCTACCTGCGTGAAATAATTACCTACCTACAATCGCGAGGCGTCCCCGGGGCAGAACGCAGTCGGGGCTAAGGCGTTTTAGGCGATTGAATGTTAAAGTTTTTTAACGCTGTTTACGTAAATAGTTTTTTTTGTAAATGCTTGTTGAAATACTCATGGAAATAGTTTTTGTTTAGTGTTTAGTATATTTAATTGTAGGATAAAATAGTTGAAAAAGTTTTA
The DNA here is from genome assembly GCA_029286625.1 of Parnassius orleans. NCBI lineage: Eukaryota > Metazoa > Arthropoda > Insecta > Lepidoptera > Papilionidae > Parnassius > Parnassius orleans. The sequence goes on from JAGSMP010000130.1 coordinate 1,287,718, forward strand.
ATGTAATTTAAGAATAATATATATATATATATATATATATATATATATATATATATATATATATATATATACTATCTATCTATTTCATAAATATACAATTGCGTGGATAGATGCTTAATGAGCAAATAAAAGGATTCAGATCTATAATTTTTTAAGATACCAAAGGATAATGAAAGGTGAATTAATTCATTTTTTTGTTAGATAGGTACTTATAGCGAAAAAACAATTAAGTAATATTAATTAAGAAGAATTAACTACAGAAGTAATGCCAAAGTACTTTATTATAAAACTTAATTGAAATTTACTTCACTACCCAAGTACCTACTTACATACCTATACTTGTCTTTTGTAATGAAAATATTTTAAGTTATAATACTGAAATTAAAACTTTGTTTACAAGATTTTTAACTAAGTAGAATACGATCACATTTCTGTTAAGAATCGCATTTCGGGTTTATTTGTTGTTTACACTATCTACCTATGTCTTAGGAGCCAAGCATCGCGATCCCCGACGAATGGCCTTGCACGTTGCATGCATTGGGTATCACAGAATTCACGTAGTAGCGGAAATATGGTCGATCATAGTCAGAATAGGTACTTTGCCTAAGTAACTTACTTAAAATTTCACAATGTTGTTTTTTTAATCTTCATTAACATCCTTAGTAACTACGGAAAATCCGTCGTGATGTAGAAAGGAGAACAGATACAAAGTAATACGGACACTGGTGCGCAGCGATAAAGTTTTATTTAGCTTGCGTGCGCGATTTATCTGATTAATAATAATTATTTAGGCTATTCAAACGTCAGCAAGCAGTCAACATCAAAGGAGTGCAACTTCTGTACGTAGTACTATTATTTATTCTGTGCTCGTAGTTACATCCATTCCTTATTTACTAAAATTCATATCTTGATAGCCTTCCCTTACTATAGAGCTATTGTACTTACCAATAGTTAATTACTTAAATTACTTATTTAATATTAAAAGTAAAAAGTTTAGAATAAACTAAATTATTAAAAAAAAGTGATTGCGTAATATAAATTATTTGAAAAGAGATAATAAGCACTATAATCTATAGGATCTTATTTAAGTAATGTTCAATGCATCACTCAATGTTTTTTTTTTTGGTTCAATACTTCCTTTTTTATAGAAGATGGGGCAAACGAGCATAAGGCTTACCTAATGGTAAGTGACGACCACCGCCCATGAACAACTGCAACACCAGGGGAATCGCAGGTGCGTTGCCGGCCTTTTAAAAAGAGTAGGCTCTTTTCTGTAAGGTCTCTAAGTCGTATAAATTTCGGGCCGTAGTCGATTCCACAAGGAAGATGCACGAGTAAAAAAAAACTTCTTGTAAATCGCACAGTGGTGGACCGCCAATCATTCAGACAGTATGGATGGTATCGCGAGTTATGTCGCGATGTGTGATGGTGAAATTGAGCGGCTGGAATTAGTCCGAACAATTCCTCAGAGCACTCCCCGTGGTAGAAATAAGTAAAATAAATAAATAAATAAGTACTTAAGCAAATAATAAAATATTCTTTCATTCATTCATTACAGCTTCTCAAAGTCCACTGCATTATACATAAACCTAGGTCTCCCCTTAGAGCGTCTTATAAAGCGGATGTAATTTGCCATAGTTGCTACCCAAGGCTGGCGGGTTGGACACCGCAGTTTATTTTATGGTTGTTATTAGAAAGAGGCTGTTGCCAATCTCCTGGTTTGTTCCCTCTGTCGCTACTTATGACACCTACTGAACGATATGATGTAGTGGGTATTTTTACACCGTCACTACACGGCACGAAAATAAATTATGCTATAGTATAAATATAACTTGAATGATAAGGTATTGCAGGCAAAGACAAACAAAAATTATAAAGAATATTTGTTTTAAAAATTTCAATAGGTATCCACTTCAAGACTACCAAGCATATAATTTTGGTTATTGGTTTGTCCCCGTCTGCAATACCGTAAAATATTCAAATTACACGTATAATGTATGTACACAGTATTTTTTATTATTTGTAGTTTAGTATTTTTTACGCAGTCGAATTTAATTTGGTTTGAACCGATTTTAATGATTCTTATTTTTTATTAAAAAGATTATATCTCACGAATGATCCTGTTTAAATTTGAAAAAAAAAAAATAGAATAAAAGCGACAAAAACACATTCTAGTTGTTATATTGCTTAGTCCACTTAAAAGCGTAAAAAAATAACGTTTATTAAAAATATAAAACAGACGAAAGCTATTAATTACTATCAATATTTATTAGTTTCAAATAATACCTAAATAAATAGAAAATAGCTTCTGAATACGGGTCTACGTAAGCATGAGTGCGTGCGTGCGTGCGTGCCTGCGTAAGTAGGTGTATGACTGTGTGGTGTGTGTGTGTGGGTATAGGTGTGGTTTTAAAAAATAAAAAGATACTCTTTTATTACAATTCTCTTTAAAGTGACGCGGGTCTCAATCGAATAGACACATTTTCGCGTCTTTTTATATGCAAATAGGCTTGAGAGACGCAAGTCTGTTGAGTTTAGAATCTCATCACTTATTTCACTCTCAGTAGACGTGGAATACGTTTCTTGTAACGAATAGAATTTGAATGCATTAAAAGAATCAGTATGTAATAATTAATCAATCGATATGTAGTACATAATCCACGAAAATATTATGTAATACATATCGATTAATTAAGTAATTTTACAAAGTTATGCCATGCTTACAAAAGGCTTACTTAGTAAGCCATTTGTAAGCTATGTTTTATCATTTTGAATAATATATTAATAAAAGGAACTTGTTCTTATCAAAGTTATTCAAGTTTTATGTACATACACATTTACATAAATATATTGCGTTTCTATAGGTAACATAATTACTTCTTTAATTTTTTACAATTCAACAATCTTTACAATTTTAAAATAAAATTCTTTACTCTTTTGTAAAACAAATATGGTTTCAAAGTCAGTCGCGCTATCCCATAACAATATTCCATAAAATATTACGCCATGAAAGTAATTAAAATAAACTAATCTAGCTGTTTCGACATTAGTAAGACTTCTAATATTTTTTAAATATGCTGAAAAACTAATATACCTATTAAAATAGTATACATGATGACACAAATGTTGGAGACACTGGTCATGGTATCGAAATCTTATCAGATATTCGTACATCACGTGTAGATATTAATGCATGGACAATAAGTACCCCCACAGCCTCGACCTTCGCAAGGCCCACAAAAAACATAGATAATCTAAAGGTATAGATTGAGGTTAAACTTTTATCTAAATAATTCCACTTTCACTCTTTGTAAATAATAGTCAGCTCAAACACTATTTATTTATTATATTTTTGTAGATTAGGGGTGACAAGCGAGCACAGGGTACACCTGACGGTGTACTCTGTGCTCGCTCCACCGTCAGGTGTACTCTGTGCTATGCCCCATAGAATATTCTACATCTATACTCGATTAAAAATCAAAATGCAGATGCGTTGTCACTCCTGAGTACTAAAATGGAATGCCTCTTTTTCATTGATAAGGAAATTGCAATTATCTACACTCACCATATGAAATACAGCAATATTAAGCTGCTATTTTACGTTCGTATTCTGTGAGAGCGTAGTCATATCCCGCTCGAGCTGACCCATTCCTTTCAAAAATTCCTTTCAATCCTCCATCCGCTCTCTTGTCCTCACATGAGTTTGAGAATCTTTCTATGCGATTTCAGTTCTTTTTAATTATATTTAGTTGTTTGTATAAAAATCTCGTAACGTAATTTTTAGATATCATAACATATTTCAAATTTATATACGTTTAAAAAGGTCTGTCTATTAATAACACAACCAAATTTTTTGTGATATATTATGTACTCATAATACATTATTTTTGATTAGGAACATTTTTCAATCATAATTATAAATTTTAAAATATGGTTGTACACATCATTATTCTTAAATTATTTATTATTGTACAAATTTTGAAATATGTACGAAACGGCAAGGTAAAGTTAAATATACAAAAATGTAGCTTCATTTTATTTTGCGATTCACATTTGGTATTCAAATGCATATCGATCAAATGCATACATGCTTAAAAGGTGCCAAGCCACACGTCGAATTCTATAAAGCATTGACAGTAAAGTGTCCTAAAGCCTTACGTGCTAAAGCTTCACGCCTTATTCAAAGACGCTTGAATAAGGAGTGAAGCTTTAGCTGTGTGCTAAAGCTTCACTCCTTATTACACACAGTGCGTGACTATAATTTTACATTTGTTTGTACATAGGTTTGCATTTGGATCAAATTTTATAAATTTATTTCGGCATGATTAACATTCTGTGTTCGTGACTATCATTATAGGAGAAAAAGAATAGTTTCAAAAATAAACAACTGGAATTATTTTAAATAAATTTGCATTGCACATGACTTTAGAATCTTTTATCCTAAATGATCAACGAAAAATAAATGTCATGGTAAAACATTTTTACAAATAAAATAATCACATCAGAAATAATTCAAATTATATCCCTTACGATAATGGTTTCTAAACATATTCAATTCTAAATTTATAAATTTAATTAAGACACTGTTTTCTAAACATAAACCTTTCGTAAAAAGTCAAGTGAAAAAGATTATTAGAAAGCCCGTACGCTGTTTCACTTCGCCTCTTTAAATTTTCACATAGTCTTTGTATGTTAAGCGAGCCATGTTAATAATTAAATTTCATTTCAGTCTCATGCTACCCTTTTGAGTATCATGAATTGTAAAATAAATCCTTGCTTTGTATGCAGCGCTTCTCTGTTAATTTTATATTACGTATACATAATTTCAGCCAAGTCACAGTCAAGTCGCCAATCAGTCGCGTCAAATTTGACTTGTTGTAGTGTATGGGATACACCACGTCATATCCGACGCGTCGGTCATGACGTGACTAACGTGTGCAGCGAATGTCCTTCTACTTAACTACACTTTTTGATGTAATTGATAGTGTCTTGACAGTATCGTGATGTTGAGTTGACGATGAAGTGACTGAAGTGTGTCCATGAACCGTAATCCTCTTTTCGGTCTGTTTTCAACATCTGTAGTGATCACACATTTATCAGCAGCGCACGCGCTGGCTGAAGCCGAAAATAGCAGGGAGGGTTCCTATTATCTAAACTAGCTAGCAAACTTAGTTCTGCAGCATATGCTGTAAAAATGATTAAGAGGCCTTACATGCGTTGAAACAGCTAGATTAGTTTATATTAGTTATTTCCATAGCATAATGTCATATCGAATCTTGCTATGGGGTAATGCGTCTGAAATTGAAACTATCTTTGTTTTGCAAAAGAGATCCATATGAGCAATTTATGATGTTTTTATTATAAATTATGTTTTTTTTGTTATTTATTATAAATTATGTTTTTGATGTAATTAAAAATATGACGAGGGGCAAATCGCCAGGGCACGATGGCCTCAGCATTAAGCATCTTCTGCACTCAGGGCCTCATCTCTCAGGGCTTCTAGCTACTTTCTACACCCTTTGTATTAGACATTCCTATCTTCCTGAGCAGCTGATGAGAACTATAGTTGTGCCTATAGTAAAAAATAAAACTGGAGATATCTCCGACAAAGAGAATTATAGGCCCATCTCATTAACTACTATTATGGCTAAGGTACTTGACAGTCTGCTTGAGTGGCATCTCAGTGGGTATCTAAAATAACAAGATGTTCAGTTCGGCTTTAAAAATAGTCTCTCCACTGAGAGTGCAATAATAACACTCAAGCATACGCCAATTTACGCTGCTTTCCTGGGTCTGTCAAAGGCATTTGACCTAGTTAATTATGATATTCTGTGGAAGAAGTTGCGTGACGTGGCATTACAAAGCGAGTTGATCGAAAATTTTAAATACTGGTATGGCCATCAATTAAATCAGGTCAGATAGACAGAGGCACTCTCCGACGAGTACAGGTTGGAGTGCGGGGTGAGACAGGGTGGCTTGACTTCACCAGCGCTCTTCAACCTGTATATTAACCAGTTGATCGTTGAGCTCAGCAACACTGGTGTCGGCTGGTCAATTGATGGGCATTTCGTCAACAGTATAAGCTATGCAGACGACATGGTGTTGCTGAGCCCATCGATTAACGCACTGAGGATATTACTGAATGTTTGTGATACCTATGCTGAGACTCACGGTCTCATTTATAATGTTAAAAAAGTGTATTATTGGTATTTCGCGCTAGATCAAAAATTGAAATGATTCCTTCTGTTAAGTTGAGGAACGTACAGTTAAATAGGGTGTTCCAGTTAAGGTATCTTGGTCACGTATTAACTGAGGATCTGACTGATGATGCGGACATAGAAAGAGAAAGAAGGGCATTGGCGGTTTGCTGTAACATGCTGTACCGTAGCTTTGCACGCTGTACAGAAGAAGTTAAGATAACACTTTTCAAAGTCTTTTGTCAGTCATTTTACACGTGCAGTCTATGGGTTAAGTATACGCAGAGAGCCTACAATGCCCTCCGGGTACAATATAACAATGCCCTCAGGGTGCTGATGGGACTTCAGCGGTATTGTAGCGCTTCAGGGATGTTTATAGCGTAAGGTACGGACGACTTTCATGCCATTATTCGAAAGCAAATCGCATCCCTCATGCTCAGGGTTCGTGGAAGCTCCAATAGGATTCTAAGGGCAATATCTGATAAATTTGATTGTCACATCCTAGGACACTGGATGCGTATGCGCTTGTATGTGCCTGGTGTCATGGGGTGCCGAAAATAAAAATAATTGTAATTAAAATTGTGTGTGTAATAATTTAAGACTAACATAGGTTAAGCTAATTACTAACATAATTATGGAAAATGTGTGGGTCTGCAATAAATAATAATTATTATTATAACCTCGGTCCGAAGGAATCCCTTAACGAAAAATTTAAAGTAGTAATTATATTAACTTTGGCCACTCAATATATTTACGAATATTTAATGTATGTACACAAAAACAAAAATAGTTTTATGAAAAATAGTGATGTAGGTACATTCTGTAAATACTAGGAACAAGCACAAATTTTTTATAACAGTTACTCTACTCCAAAGAGTCAGTAATTCCATTATGAGGCAATGTATACGCTTTTACAACGAAGTCCTAGAAAATATGCAGACCTTATCTATAAAAATTGTCTAGTGAGGGTTATTATATATACTAATAGAGAAGTAAAAGAGTACATGATTGATAATAACCCCTGGAAATGAGGTGATCGCTACCATGCTGTTTCTAAATGTTTTTATAACAATTGTATAAAATATTATATTGTAATTGTGCTTTTTTTTTAAAGTCTCGCTGGGTTTCTTGCTGGTTCTTCCCAGGACAGAGGTTTTTTCCGAACCAGTGGTAAAAGTAAAAAAAGACTTGAAATAAGTATTACATATAATCTATAGTGAATAATATGATTCTATTCTATTCTATTCTATTATTTTGGCTTCTCTAAAGGCAAATTTTACAGTTTTATGATTCCTACAGCATAATAATTGCAATTTAACATAATACATAATATTATTCTTCATTATTTCTTCTATACACTTAACCTAAGAGATATAAATGAAATTAATGCTTTTATTATTTTATGGACCTACAAAATTATTCATATCCAAATCTTTAACATTAAAATTAGTTTTACGAGCATCAATTATCTAACTTAAGGTTTCTTGTTTCTTATTGCACATCGACATACAAAAGTAACAATTTTTTTGAACAATAAATAGCTTCTAAAACAAAATAATCAACAACTGAATAAAATTATGTTTACAAAAAATTGTAAACTAATTACTAAGATTAGTAGGAGCAGGAGAGACCTCCCGCCGGGCAAGGTGTTTAGCCCAGGGAGCGGCAAACGCTACGTTTAGTATAGAGTTATTCTATATATACCGCTTTACTTTGGAACTTTGATAGCATGATTAAGGCTTCAGTGCTTTCCGCTTGTGGCGCGACGATAGCTCCGCCACACTAGGATGTAAAAACGAGGAGCTTGTTTTATCATTACAAACTGTGCGTGGTAGCTCATGGGGTAAGCGCTTGTAGTAAATTTCTAATTACGACGTGGAAAAACATCGTGTGGATACAATCTAAATATTTCACGCATTAAGAATTCAACTGGTTACTTTTCAGTTTTATCAGCAACATTCATGCACCACACTTTTCATGAGTCTTCATCAATAGTCTGTTTCCATTTGTTAGAATGGAGACCGCTCATTACTTCTTCATAATTCGATTGTTCATTATATTAAGGCTTTAAAGAAGCCTGAATGACCTTGACAAAACGGCGACCGTAGAGATTTTAGCCAACGTCAACACAGTCTAGCGACTACGTTCTGTATTACTTAGAAAAGTGCAAAGATTAATAGACTGCAGATGTGACAAGTATATAAGTGATATACTGCCTATTATACTTGCGCATCACTGAGAGTTATGTAGCGGTTAAGCATCTTCAATTACATTGCACGATGTGGTGCTGTAGCTTCGTCCGGTAGGCATCACGAGCTATCAATTGTTTAAGTTTTAAGTACGTAAGAATTTTTATTATATTCGTTGAATCGTATTTATTTGTGTCGTATTAGTAGCTCTGGGTCTAAGCGCTCTCTGTAAATTTCGCCCGGGTTTGATCCCCGGCAGCACCAATGAATTTTTTATTGCAATTTTAAGTGCTCATTTAGCACGTGCTCGGTAGTGAAGGAAAACATCGTGAGGAAACCTGCATGAATCAGGAATAAGAAAAAAAAATTCGAAGACATGTGAAGTTCGCCAACACGTATTGGGGCGGCGCGGCAGACATTTCCTTGTCATAAAACCCTCTCAGAAACAAGAGCAGTCCTGTGCCCAGCAGAGGGACTTTCATAGCCTGTTACTTTACTTTTCTATCGTATACATATGCAATATTCATATTCTTTTGGGATACAGAAGGGTACCTAATGCTGAGAAAAATAGTAGGCCACGAAAACGTAAAACATCTTTGTACTTAGATACAATTTTCTAGTGATTGTCAGTCATTTCATACGCCACATTTTCTATAGAGTTTAGAACGTTTCAGATAGGGCAAAATAAAAAATAATACAAAATATTATGGGAATGATTTATTAATAATATATACATTTATAGGTATTTATAATAAAAATAATGAACAAGCTGCAAGGTTCAACTGATAGTGTTTCTTGTAAACACAATTGTAAAATTGCTGTTCTCATTTTTATCAATGGTGAATTGATGAATCGTAGTCAAGATCACTTTATATAAAATATATTTAATTAAATTGGCACATGGCCTTCTACTTACAACTCGGCGGAAATTTGAAAAGAAAGATTTTGTCTATTCTTAATTCTCTTGTGTAGACCACTTTTCACAGAAATATTGTTTACAACTGGCGTGGTTTCCAAAAGCATGATTAAGTGTCAGCTGTATATCGTCAATCAGATTCTGAACTTTTTTGACATTTATTTTTGTTTCTTTTTGTTATATCTTGTAACCTTTTTAGAAACTGACACAAACTCATTAGTTTATTATTTGTTATATTTTTTTCTGTAACGTATTGGGTATATTGGATAAGTTTGAAATTTTTTACGTTTTCTACAGTGATTCTCTCCTCTTAGTTTTGGCGTGACTGTAGGATGTTATATAGGTACTGAGTTACCGTCTGTTACTAAGGGGCTATAAATCAATATATGTATGTATAGACATACAGATTTACATTTTTGATTTTATTATTTATGATTTTTTGAATTTTGATAAATTTTTTGAAACCTGGTAAAATTATTTCTTTTTCCATACCAATTGGCTGAAGTTATTTTTTATTTTATGCGCAATTGCAGACAAAACAATCTCTAAAACAAAATCTTACCTCTTTTTACCCACGCTTTTTTACAATAAAATGATTTTTTTTATGTTAATCACTATTTTCTTATTTTAAACTTATTGAAAATAATTTTCTAATTTTTGAAGTTATACTTCTTTTGGCGCGTTTGAGAAAAATTATGATATTTAATTTTTTACGATGCGCGCGCACATCGAAACCTAAAAGCGACAACTTCAGTTGGTAATTGTCTGTACACTGTCAAGTTTTCGTGAGAACTGATAACTATATTGAAGGTAGTTATTCAAATATATATGAATCTATAAAACGTGTTTTATTTTAGTTATTTTGTTTTGTTACGCTAAGGAAGTATAACTTCTTACGTGCGTACATAAGTACACACATACACACGTTTTTTTAGTTCGATTATCTACAAAAGCGTGTTTTTTAAACTATTATTTATTTTCTATTTTTTAGTGCGGCTAACTACAAGAGCGTTTTTTTTTTGGAACGAAGTTCTTTTACGCGGCTTACAGTAGATTGAACTGGAAGAAATCGTAGTTGTTTTATGAATTATTCGCAAATCCTGAAGATCCTGGCAAGGGTAACGGGACAAACTATTTAAATTATAATGATTTCTTATATTTACGCGAACACTACACATTGAATAAAACTATTTTTACGGAATTTATCGCGTTTAATTTACTATTTTAATTCCCGACGTTTCGGGTGCTTTACAGCACCCATGGTCACGGGGGGGACTGAGGTGTTTGACTTCCCAATGTCATTGTTAGCCCGGCTACCTTCAGTTTTTTGAATATTAATTTTTGCTCCGATCTACGCAGAATGAGCTTACAGTATCTCGAAGTCTTGCAGTGGTATGCTTCAGTTTGGATTTAATTTTGTTAATTATAGGATCCCAAGCAGATGGCAGCACCCATCTATCTTCTCTATTGAAATTAGGATGTTCTTTAATCTCAATAGCCTCGCGTATCATCATTGGTAGGAATAGGTGTTCTTTCGCGAGGATTTGTGGTCTATCAAATCTGATGTAGTGGCGGGGACGATCTTGAACATGTTCACACACTGCAGACTTCCCGGAACGTCGATGCTTCACGTCAGCTATATGTTCTTTTACGCGGGTTTCTATAGATCTTTTTGTTTGTCTTATGTAAGAGAGACCACATTCACAATCCAGCATGTACACTCCTGCATCTTGTAGAGGAATATGATCATCCGTCAAGTGTCGGGTGTCTTCAAGGCAAGAGTGAATAGGCTTTTGATAAGTCAGGCGCTTCACCATCTTAGACTATATCACCACTTACCATCAGGTGGGATTGTAGTTAAGCGCTGGCTTAGTATAATATAAACAAATATATATAAATCAGGTACAAAGTATAATGTGGGTGGGTCACATTATAATTCAGTGGGTGCGCGAATAAACAGAAATTCCCCACTTGGACCCACTGGTGGTTGAAATCGGTGGGTGCACGGATTATAAGTCGTAGTTATGTATATCCACTTACATTACAACAAGCCTCTACTTTTTGCGGCATTCACATATTTTTTTATAAATTGGTTACGATCAAATATTAAAGAAGCGTTTAGTAAATTGCCTATGGGGTTCGAGATAACGTGCTAAAACTAATACAATCATATTCATACGACAGAAAGCAAATCACTGAAATAGCCTCAATAAATACAAAAACTAAATAAGAAGAAATATTTCAATCGCATGAACGAGTAGTTAAATATGGAGTACCACAGGGAAGTGTGTTATTCTTGTTGTACATAAACGACTTACCTAAATCCGTTGATCAAGCAGTAACACTCTTTACTGACGACAGCATCATAACAATTCAATGCAATAATAAGGATATCTATAATAACGACATTAATAATCATACCATGGCTTAGTTTCATCGCACCTAAGATACTCGGATTATCTTCTGGGGCAATTCGACTTACAAGGAATTACCTTTCAAAGCACAAAAATGATGTATTAGGACCATGTTTAAACTGGAGCCAACTGATAGCTGCAAACCCTATTTTATAAAATATAAAATACTGACATTACCATCTCTATACATTTTAGAAATTGCCATGTTTGTTAAATTTAATCGGCACTTATTTCCACGTCTATCAGACGTAGTTAGTCACAACAGACGCGATGATACTATTCTCTGTTTGCATAGCTCAAAACTGCACTGATGCGAAAAAGTGTTTTTTGCATGGCCCCTTTAATATATAATAAGCTTCCGAAATGTTGGAAGGAGCAGAATGCCCGTATATTTAAAAATAAGTTTATATTTAGAAGGCAAAGCATACTATAGAATATTAGAATTTTTGAATAATAAAAATTAAATCTTATGTAAAACGCAATTATTTTACTGACATTGTATAAAGCAGATAAAATATAATGTATCTTCATAGCAAATAATATTACCAGACATTTAATTTTAATTTATTACTTAGATTTAGATTTATTGATAAAATTAGTTTAATAAGAATTTAATTCAATAATGTGGTAATAATAATTTAATTTTCAATTGTAAACTATTTATAATATTTTCATTGATTTATACATTTGTACGCCACAAAGGCCTGCATGCTTTGTATTTATACTCATGTTTCCACAAATAAATATCTTGTATCTTGTATTGTTTTTTTATGTTTTTAACTCGTTCTGTGTTATCAACAGTATCGTTCAAGTAACAGTATCGTCCATGACTTTCGCGATATGAAATTAAGCATTGTATTACATTTTTTATTAGAGCCCAAGTCATATACAAACAAACATTGTTAGTTTTCAACTCTGGCAAATTCTTCTATTCTCTAGCCTAGTCTAGTTTGGGGTCAAGACATTCTAATGGCTTGGGGACCTGAGTTTTATTTCCTGTGTGGTGCACATGACACCATAATAAATCATCAGTCATGCAACAGCCCATATAGCCCAGCTTAAATGTCATCTTGATTTGATTAAAATCAATCTTGTCCTCCTAGTACACATGCGCAGAGTATCCAGCCATAAGGTATTCTATAATTTGCATTTCGGAGAGTGTGACCAGAAATTACATTAATTCCTCTCTTCCCTTTCCACCACTAGATAAACAGGTGGTCATCAGAGTCCTGTAACCCTTTCTTGTTAATATTGCACGCATTTGAAACAAACGGTTTATTTTGTCTTTCGTAATACGTACGACAAATGAGTGAAATAATTTATCAGCGTCTGTCTTTCCGTCCAAATACAATCTGGGTGTCTTCAATGCAAGAAGTAGGCTTTTTATACGCTTAGACAGTGCGATTTAGCATATAGGGCTTCATCATCATTTACCACCCAGGGATTGTAGTCAAGCACTGGCTTTACAACTAGTTAAAAAAATCTGATTCTATGACTTTGTCGTTGTTTGTCGTATTGGCACTATAACATTTTCTGTGCTGTTGATAACATTAAAAGTGCTAGGTAATTCAAGACGTGGTTAAATTTAGCCAGAAGAACATTATCATCACTATTGTATCCTATATCTTTGGTAAATAGTGCAATTAATTATAAATAACACTATTTATTTAATGCTGTTTATATTAATACGGCTAAACTAAACCTTGCATCTACTGTACGTAAAAAAATTTAGTTTAAATTATATTTATAGGTAAGGTAAATCATAAATATAATTTAATATTAAAACATCTAGACCACTTCTCGAGCCAGGCATATACTCGTATCATTTTTGCTCGTTAAAATTTTACAAGTACTTGACAGCTGTTTTAAGTATGAAATATCGTTTAAATATAATGACCTGCATGCTTATGGATCAAGAAATAGTATTTTTTTTATTTTTTTATTTATTTATTTATTTCATCTTACAAGCTAACAGATGACACATCCAAAACGCTTATAAGATTAACAATTCGGTATTACACATCCTCGTCATTATATAGGTAATAGCAAAATTATTTTACAATATCCTAATTAACAATACATCAATAATATCATAGAAAAAAATCATAAAAAATACAATCTGAGTCCATAAATAACATTAATATTAAAATAAAATAGCAATAATAATAATAAAAAAATAAGAAAAACAATACGCAACTAGCAATTATAATAATTAATTATGAAAACAATATATGTAAGTTTGATGGCTAGAATTTATTTAAAATAATTTGAATTTCTTTTTACAAATGTCCTAATCCATCGTCAAATAAGTCTAGTTCGTGGTGCTGTGCAAGTATGTCCCCAATAATGCGGAGTGCGCGGTTGGTGGGCGCTTGACGAGCGCGCTCGGTACGTGCGCGGGGGGGCTCCAGCAGTCGCGGGCGGCGCCGCGGCGCCACCTGTCCCTGCGAGTTTGCTGACACGTTCCCAGGGACCAAGATGCGGACACGCTCTAGTATTTGGGGACTATCAATCCTATTGTGAATTACGGACAGATATTGCATAACTTGAGACATTGCCCTTCTAAATTTCAACGTTTCAATGTCCACCATACCAGACACGAATAAGGAAGGGTATAAGTAGGGATAGTATCCGTACTGTTTCTTATATATCCATCGAGCAAATTTACGTTGTATTTTTTCAATCATTAGAACGTATTTCTCTTCGTAAGGATTCCAGATAACAGCACCGTACTCGAGTTTACTGCGTACATAAGCATTGTATAATACTTTTGCGACCCGTGTATTATCAAACTGTGACGCAGTCCTTATGGCAAACCCTAACATTTTGTGCGCTGACTTACAAATTTTGTTGATGTGCGTGTGAAAATCTATTTTACAATCTAATAGTAATCCTAAGTCCTTAATCTCTTTAACTCTTTCCAAAGGAGCGTCAGTCAACTTATAATTAACAATAATGGGCTGTGATTTTCGCGTGAAAGTTATTATTTTACATTTGAGATTATTGAACGGAAGGTGGTTTTCTTGACTCCATATAGACACAGCATCAATATCTCTCTGTAATGTCACGGCATCAGCCTCAGTTTCAATACCCAGAGTTAGTTTCAGGTCATCCGTAAATAGGAGACACTCTGAAGTCAAAACAACATCTGGCAAATCGTTGATAAATATCACGAATAGCAAAGGTCCTAACGTACTACCTTGACTCATTCCTGACATAGTAAAGTAGTCTCCAGAGTTATATCCACTGAGCCTCACATATTGACGTCGATTATTAAGGTAACAAGAAAAAAAATTGAGGAGCTTTGGTACGAATCCAACAATCGCCAACTTTTTCAATAGTATATCGTTATCCACTAGGTCGAAGGCTTTCTGGAAGTCAAAGTAAGCCGCATCAACTTGCCTTCGCTTAAAGGCATGCTTGTTACTCACCGCACTCTATTAACTTAAATCAGATAAAATATTTTAATTAATTTTATACAACGGTAATAGATTATAATTTCAAGAAAAAAAAAATCGTAATAATTTCTTTAAAATGTTTCTTTAAAATCTTAACTAAGACAACATACAACACAATTAAAGTTCCGACTTTAAAACATAAAATTATTTCATGCTATTTAGCTCCTTGAAATTGGCTTTACCTTTTTATTCAAAGTTTAATTTTTTGACCCTTCTGAGACTTAATATTAGCACATGCTCAAGGTTACAACTAAGATACCATCTAAGTAGTTATATTAAAACTTCTGACCTGAACTAAAATCAGGCATTACTACTTTCATAAAAAAGGAATCATTCAAATCGATTCACAACTGACGAAAATTATGCGTAACATAATTTAAAAAAATTCTACACTCCTCCACACAGAACCTCCTCCTTTTGCACACCTCGAACGCGAAGCGAGATAATTACTGTTGACTCGACAAGGTCACGCTATTTTGAAGTCTGCTTATTTTAGTCGATATTTCAAATAATAGGTACAAAAGCGAATAACATACCGTACCGTTATCGTTACAGCCTATCAAAAGTCTACTGCTGAACATAGGCCTCCCTCATAGATTATTTCATAGGACTAGAATCCTTAACCGCAGTTTTTAATTTTCTAGTTGTTATTAGGAATACGCTGCTGCCAATCAGTTTGTTTCCCCCTGTCGCTTCTTACGACATTCACAGGATGATGTGAGGTAGTGGATATCCTTACACCGCTACATAGTCCGAATAACGTGGTGCGAATAACATGGTGAAATTTAAATTAAATAAATTTCCGATTTCACTTTATTAGTATGTACAGTAACAAAAACAAACCAATTACATTATAAGGCCTTAAATTTTATCTGGTTTAATTAAAACTTCTTGTGGTGTGGTAATAACATAATAATTATTTTTGCGTTTTTTCAAAGTTTTATTAATGAAAACAAATTTATGGAAATCACCCTGATTTAAAACTAAAATTTAAATTTTGTTTGTGTTCAAATATATATTATTCATGGAGGATTAATAGAGATTACAAGTTTATTAAAATACTGAACGTTTTTGGTATTGGCACATTTTCTTTAGATCTCTAATTACTTATAGACCTTATAACTGACAGCTGTGGTAGTTCAGGGGCTAAGCGCTCACTGTAAATTTCACAGTATGTGAACAACCCGGGTTCTATCCTCGCCGATAACAATGAAATTGTTAATTGCTATTTAAAGTGCCGATTTAACACGTCCCCGGCGGTGAAGGTAACCATCATGAGGAAAGCTGCTTGTCTGAAATAAAAATATTCTAAAGACATATGAAGTCAGTAAAGACGCACTGGATGGAGCAGCGCGGCGGACAAATTGCTCTATAACCTCAGAAGTGTGAGGAGACCTGTGCCTAATAGTGAGACGTATATAGGCTATAACTTTAGATTACTTTACTAAAACTACTGTTGGTCACAACGCAACCAGTACAACGTACACAAACAAAAAAATAAGTTTCATATGGTACTAAAAGATACTGATAAAAATTACTCAAAACTTTTTGAAGTTCTAGAGTATGTATGAACCATTATACATTAAGTCCAAATGTTTTACTTTTGCTGAAATATATCGTGCTACTTATTCATAATTTTCTGAAATATTAATATCGGAACAAAAACATAACGAATAAAAAAGGAATGAAGGAAATATGATAAGAATTACTCACAAGAAATATCGCGTCATGTCGGTTGATGAGCGAGATTAATGAACTGAAATGACTTTGATCAATCATGACCGCAACATTGTTTTTACAAATAAAAAAAATACAATTTAATTATACCTAATGTTGTAACTAGTATGCCTGAGAGCTGAGTCTCAGATACTAACTTTGTAACCTAACCTGAATTCAGTTGTTGTAGACATTCAAAAATAAGTATAAAGTTTTTGTAACCACGTGTTGTTGGTGGAGCATTAAAATGATAATTCCGATTGCCTCGATAGTCCAGTGGTCGTAAACGCAGTTCCTAATCTTGAGGTCCCGGGTTCGAATCCTGAGTCGGGCCAAAATCAATCATTGGATTTTTCTATCAAGAAATTTTCAGCAGCAGCCCGGAATCAGGAAGTTGGCTGTGTTTCACCCTCATGCCTCGAAAAACACTTAAAGCCGTTGGTCCTGTGCCTGATCTCTCTTCGGTCGTGTAGGATAACTGTTCCATCGAACTCTGAGAGTAAAGGAATGGAGAGTGCACTTGTGCTTGCACATACACTCGGGCACTATAATCCTGTGCTGCGCAGATGGCTAGTTTCCGTTAAGACAGGCTACGGAGACAGAAATTTGGTCTGGAGTACATTGTAATTCTGAAATCGAAAAACATGGCAAGCAAATATTCTAATATCAAGGAATATTATGGATATCAAAATGTTTAAGATAATAATGATTTCTAATGTTTACACGAACTATACATTTTTACGGATTTCATCGCGTATATTAGCTTATTTTATATTCCCGACCATTCGAGCACTTTACAGCACCCATGGTCACGACGGGGACTGAGGTGTACGACGTCCCAATGTCATAGTTAACCACGGTTCGGCACGGCTACCTTCAGATTAAAAATTATAAATTTTTGGTCCGATCTACGCAGTGTGAACTTATAGTGACTTGAAGTCTTGCAGTTGTATGAGTATCGATTTAATTTTATTAATTATAGGATCCCATGCAGATTGTAGCACCCAGCTATCTTTTCTATTGAAATCAGGATGTTTTTTTGATTTCAATAGCCTCGCGATTCATCCTTGGAAGGAATAGATTTTCTTCAGCGAGGTTTTGTGGCCTATCAAATCTGAAGTGGGTGCTGTAAAGTGCTCGAAACGTCGGGAATATAAAGTAAATTAATATACGCGATAAAATCTGTAAAAACTAGTTTTACTTAAAAGCTTAAGATCATGTTAGGATGTTCATAGATATTATAATAGTAAAACACGTTGACTGCCTCCTTGGTCTAGTGGTTGTAGTAGTGCGACTGCTGATCATGAGGTCCCGGGTTCGAATCCCGGGTCGGGCCAAAAAAATCAGTTATTGAGTTTTTCCGTCAAGAAATTCTCAGTAGCTGCCTGGAGTCAGGATGTTGGCGGTGTCTCAACTCCGTGTCTCGGAAAGCACGTGAAGCCGTTGGTCCTGCGCCTGATCTCCTCCGATCGTGTCGGCTTACCGTCTCATCGGACTATGAGAGTAAGGGAACAGAGAGTGCACCTGTGCTTCCACATTAAACAAAATAAGTGCAAATCAGTCAATACAAGGTGCATCAGATATTGACAGCCCTTTACCGGCCTATTTGGCCATAACAAGCTCATTTGCCAATGCAAGTATTAAAATTCTCCCATGATTTGGACAATAGTCTGACTAAAATGCCATTGAGCAAGCATGGTAAGTGCTTCAGAAAAGCCCTTTTTTGCCGAGTATATACACCACAAGTAAGAGTTTTGTCTACACTGGTACTAGTGATATTCTTGATTTAAATTTTAAATCTTAATTTTTAAGAGAGGTAAAGGCAAATAAATATCGATCGGAAACCTGCTTGTCTAAGAAAATAAAAATATTTACAACATGCACCAACCCAACGTTGGGCAAAGCAGCGAACCTTCCCTACTTCAAAATTCTCTCAGTAATAAGAGGAGAAAGAAGTATGCAGACTGTTACTTTAATTTTTACTTCTTTAAACATGTAGATTTTTGACATGCCATCGTTGCTATCTTATTTATAAAAATACGAATTGTTACCATTAAAATTAAACTGTAACAAAAAAAACCCATTAAGATAATTTTCTTTCGTAGCGCAACATTAAGAGGCAATTTGTACTTGTACTACAATAAAATTTGCATAAAAAAGCCTTAATTGCATTGTCGTAAAATGAAATTTTACTTTATTGTCATTGTAATTAAAAAAATATTTCTATGGCTTAATCGTTTTGTACATTAAATGGATTTTCAACTCGGTAGCGGAATGTCGTTTGTTAGTGCGAAGTAATGGTCAACTGTTCGATTTTCGTACATAAGAAGTATTACAGAGCCTAAAAATAAATGTTCCGGATCTGAAGCGTTCTTGCGCAATTTTATTTTGTATAAAGAACACCTCTCCGATATAGAAGAAATTACCATTGAGGGGATATTTTTAAGTGTAAAACTAAAAAATGCGTTTAATATACCCTTAAAGTGCTTAAATAAAGCTTTTTTTGTACTTATTATAAACCAGTGCTTGACCACAATCCCACCTGGTGGTAAGCGGTGATGTAGGCCTAGATGGTAAATCGCACTATCTTAGCGTAACAAAAACCTATTCATTCTTGCCTTGAAGACGCCCAGTTTGTATTCGGACGGAAAGATAGAAGACGGACAATCGCCTTCTTCTTCTTATATTTTTAATAAATTTTAATATGATACATTATACCCAATTTTTTATTACAGTATATTACTTTCACGTACATCCAATCGATTGGTCAAAGAGCCTCAAAAGCATCACTTTTTCTTCCGACTCGTGTACGCGCCACGTCAAATGCGCTCGAGACTCCTTCAAAATTGACTTAAAAACCTTTTTATGTGTCAACCGAATTGAAATAGTCAAACTTATCTCAATACTACAACGAAAACCATATTCAAATTAGTTTAGTCACTGAGGAGATTAGCGTACACATTATTATAATATTTGCACATAAAAAACGTTGTCACTTAGGAATTAAGAATATTTCCCTTTTATGTGTACAAATATTTTAATGCTGAGTTATTATGCTGTATCATATGCTGAGTATTGAGTTTTTGAGATTTTAAAATTACTACGAATCCATTTGATAAAAATATCACAATTCCATCCTGTCATATTTTCTGGACTTTATCTCCTGCAGTTGTAACTTTTAAATTATTTTCTATCACACTTATAGGGCCATTCCTATGATTGTGAAAGTGAAATAAAAAATATAGTAATTCAAATTTCAGTTCCAAAAGCAATGCCAGTTGTTGCTAGCTAGCTACAGTGACAAATGACATTCAAAATGAAATCTGTGAATGAACGAGTGATTGATGTGTTGCGACGATGTCGCTATATTGTTTGATAAAAAATTATGTTTTGTTTTATTAATTAGCTTTGATAAGTAAAATTGGAATCATTTAAAATCTTAAAAATCGTACAAAACGCAAGGAATATAAATATGGCGATGTTGTCCTTCCTATTTCGAAAAATAATATTTTTCTTTTGACAACTGATGGCGCTTGAAACAAAACTTTTCAGCTTTGTTTTTAATCAACTTATGGCATTCTCAATTTGAATTTATTTCCTATCTTTGTGTAACATACTAAATTGATTTTTAATTACAGATAGATAGATTACAGATAGATATTAACTTATTTTATATTCCCGAAGTTTCGAGCACTTTACAGCACCCATGGTCTCGGGGGGGACTGAGATGTTCGACGTCCCAATGTCATAGTTAACCTCGGCCAGATCTCTGTCACTCTTGCTACCTGCGTGAAATAAGAGATCGCCATCAGGTCCTCTCGCCTGGTCGCTAACCGGCACGATGGAGCCACCCTGGGATTTTTCGCTAGTTGGCGGGGCAGTATTTCATGAGTAGCTAATTCACTAATTGGGCCCCCAACTACCTGCGGTCGGTCAGCGGAACATCGTGCTTCGGATCCCGCTACTCTCCACGACCAAGCACCCGACACAGCAACAACTGACGCCTCGCACCCGGTTCACACACACAACGCTACTGTTCAGACCCATTCTCCACATGGCTTCACCAAGCATCATGCCAGAACACGACAATGTCATTTGGCGACAAGACTTTGCATTGGTGGGTGGTAACCGAAAAGCCTTTCTTTTTCCGAAAGCCGAAGATTTTTCTTTCTTTTTCTCAATTCTTTTTGGCGCCGCACTGGCAGTATGCCGTATTATTGGCGCCAAACTTCTCATGGCTGGACCTGCTACTAGACAAAGTAGCGCCATCCCAGCCTGGAGAATACGAATTGATGAACGTATCGCAAAGGCTAGGGCCCTCATCGGCAGACTGATGTGCTTCAGGTCGGGCAATAACAGGCCAAGAATTGTGCGCACCGTCAGAATGGCGTTTGCTAGGACAAATATCAGTTTATCCCAGCCGGATATAATGCAAAAACTGACGGAGTGCATAGACGACCTGAAGCAGTCAATCGCTGCTTGCGGGAAGCGGATTCGGCGATATACCGAGAGGTCAACACGGTTCAACCAGAATCGTCTCTTCCAGAGTGATTAGAAGAGGCTCTATAAATCATTGGAATGGCCAACGGCACGTGGAACGGGCTCAGCACCGAATCAGGCCGACACTGTCGCATTCTGGCGCGGCCTGTGGTCAAAGCCCGTAAACACAGAGACGTAGTTGAGGCGGTCCGTAGGGCCTCGAACTGGAAAAGTCCGGGACTCGACTCACTACTGGCTGAAGGGGTTTGCGGTGTGTCACGCTGTGCTCGCCCGACAGTTTCAAGAGGCTCTCGACCAAAAGTCCCTCCAAAGCCTCTTCACTACTGGGATCACTCATTACGTGTCTGCCCACCATATATAAGACACTGACATCCATTTTGTGTACGCGCATCATTCGTCACCTGGATTTAAATCAGGTGATGTCGCGTGCTCAAAATGGATGTCGAGGCGGTGGTCGTGGGACCTAGGAACCACTCCTCATTGACGCGGTCATTGGCAAAGTGGTTAAACGCAATCGTCGGAACTTCTCCGCCGCCTGGATAGACTATAGAAAGGCATTCGAATCGGTGCCCCATACATGGCTAAAGAGGGTCTTCGAGCTATACACGGTTGACTGTACAGTTAGAGACTTCCTCGGGAAGCGTATGGGGAAGTGGAGTACAATCCTTTGTCATCTAGGCGAGTGGATGACGGATGCGGAAAGCCACATAAGGATAAGAAGGGGTATTTTCCAGGAAGATTGTTTGAGTCCAATTTGATTTTGCCTCTCCCTGAACCCTCTCAGTACCTTACTGGAGGACTCGGAAGGGATTTCAGCTTCGGAAAGGAGGTACAAAAGCGACGCACCTTTTCTATATGGATGATCTCAAATTATTCGCCTCCAGTTGCTCCTATCTTACGGAATTGCTAAATATCACTTGTGATTTTAGTAATTCTATTAGAATGGAGCTGGGGATGGATAAATGTGCGGTCCTCCATGTTGAAAGGGAAAGGGTTGGTAACTCTGAGGGTATAGACTTAATTATGCCCATCAACATAAAGACCCTTTCTGAGGCTGAAAAATACCGATACATGGGTATGTCACAGAAAATCGGTATCGATGAGGCGGGTATGAAACAGTCAGTTTGCGATGTGTTTTATGCACGCCTGACCAAAGTGCTTAAAACCTTTTTGTCCGGTGTGAATAAGACATACAAATATAACGGTTGGGTCATGCCTGTTCTCATATATACCTTTGGCATACTTAGGTGGACTCAAACTGAACTTAATGCTCTGGATGGAAAAGTCCGCACTACTATGACGTCCCATAGGATGCATCACCCGAGATCTTCAATTATGAGGCTGTACTTGCCGCGGAAGCATGGTGGGCGTGGCTTTTTAAGCGCGTTTACCATGCATAATCGCGAAGTGTGCAGCCTCCGTAATTATTTTCTAACGAGAGCGGATGATCCACTCTACAGGGACATCATTTCTTGTGATAAAGGACTTACCCTTCTATCCTTAGCCAACGAGCAATGGCAAGACCCGGCAGTACAGAGCATTTCCTGGCCGGGAGACCGTATGGAAGGAGAAGGAGCTCCACGGGAGCTTCTACACGGCTCGACATGAGCCTTTCGTAGACACAGTTGCCTCCCTCCACTGGTTACGTTTTGGTGATCTCTTTGGGGAAACCGAGGGTTTTGTCTGTGCGATGCAGGATCAGGTTATTAAGACTAACAACTATCGGAGATACATCCTAAAGGATGGCGCCGTCGACGTCTGTCGAGCTGGTCGCCATCCCGTTGAGTCACTTAGGCATGTCATCTCCGGTTGTTGTGCTCTTTCTAACTCTGAGTACTTGCACAGGTACAATCTATTAGCCAGGATTCTACACCAGGAGCTCGCTCTGAAATACTGTCTCGTGGATCGGAAACTGCCTTGTTGTAAGTACTTGCCGGAAGCCGTGCTCGAAAATGACCGCGCCAGGCTCTACTGGGACCGGGCCATCATCACAGATAGGACTATTCTTGCGAAGAAGCCTGATATTGTGCTGATGGACCGGGCACATTCAAGGATATTTTTGGTCGACATTACCATTCCGTATGACGAGAACCTCGTGAAAGCCGAAACAGATAAGCGAACAAAATATCTGGATCTGGCTCACGAGGTCGCCGACATGTGGGGTGGACTGCCGACCAAAATTATACCTGTAGTCGTCCCTGCGAACGGGTTAATCCCAGTCAGCCTCTCGGGTCATCTGAGGCGACTGGGACTCCGTGACGGACCGCTCCAAGCTCAAATGCAGAAGGCGGTGCTCCTCGATACCGCCCGCATCGTCCGCCGGTTTCTTTCCCTCTCCCCCTAACCCTCGGCCGTTTGGTCTTCTGCCGAGGGCTTCCATCTGGTTGGGTTTTAATTTATTTATGTATTTATTTTATTTTACTGATATTTATGTTTGTTTATCACTTTCATTTACAATTATATATTTATACAGTCCAACCAGATGAGAAAACTTTATAGATACCCCATAATAATAATAACAAAAATTACACAAAAAATTCATAAATATATTTTATTTATTTATGTATTTTTGTGTATTATTTTATTGATATTTATGTATGTTTATCATTTTCATTTACAATTATATATTTATACAGCCCCACTAGATGAGAAAACTTATACATACCACAAAAAATATTTATCTATAATTTACACATTAAAACTTGACTGAGAGAAAGATCTCTAAACCTCTTAACTGTTTAAATTTTATTTTCATAGCATATTTCGTATTCTTTTAAATTAGGAAGAAAATTGGAAAGTGATTTTGAACGTTGTTATTTTGTTTGATTCTTATTTTATATATTAGTTCGTAAGAGTCCACTACTGGGCACGATAAAATATTTCACCACCATCTATGAGAGACTAAAAGATCGTTCTGGATTTCCCCATTGACATCAGCTCTGAATGTTGTTAATTTTAAATTGGTTAACTTTGTTAAAGGGTTGTATTCTTAGAAATACGAGTAATTAATTTAATTACAGAGTTCTTCAGTTTATAACTTCCATTCTTAGGTAAAAGTTATTTGACAACAAGTAAAAGTGAAATTGATGACGTTCCATAGAAACAAAATTTTGTAACTGTCATTGTGACGCAGATTGGTCGAAAACAATTGCCGTTATTAATCACAACTAACTTTAATCCATTTATTGGATAATGACACTTCTACTTACGTCTATAAATCTGCAAGATGACAAGGAGTTCCATGGAAAAGATTTAGGAGTTATTAAATGGATGTAAATATATAAAGATTGTCATAATTATCCTCTTAATTGCTATCAATAATCACATTTTTAAAGTATAAATGACGAATCCTCACGGTTTTAGTGTAAATATTTGTATACCAATATAGGGCTAAACAATTTTTTTATTTTAACTTTTTATAGACATAAGCGATTATTATTATTGCGTTTGAGATTTTTTTTAGTTTTGATTTTAAGCTCAACAGATTTTATTTATCAATGACTAGCGATCCGCCCTGGCTTTTCACGGGTGATTTCTGGATCTCCGCAACAGCGCCACCTACCGAGTCCAATTGTGAATCGTTTAGATCATCCAGGGACCCACTCAAATACACACAAATTTCATCAAAATCGGTCCAGCCAGCCGGTTGATTTATATTTAATTATATATAAAGAAGAAGATTATTAATGCTCAACTAAATTATAACTTATATTCCGTTATCTCTCAATCAATCAAATGATTCGTAACAAATACAAAATAGGCAATGATTCCAATTTATATTCAGAGTTTAATTCAGTATTAATCATATTTATTGCGACATCGCCGAAGCAAATTACACAATTGGATTCATAGTTAACTCAATATTTACATTTAACCTAGATTTTATTTGTCATCTGTAATACAAAAGCAATTTGTCAGTTAATTTTACTTTTGACTTTGTAGATGATAATTAACTCAAAAACTAAATTAATCAAATATGAAACGATATTGGCCTTTCATTTCGTCAATCATTGTTGACAAAAATTAAAAATATTCTTTTTTTTTCATGCATGATAGCAAAGTAGTTATGAAGCTGATCATGACTGTCATCATTGACAGCCTTTTGTAATAGACTTCAACATAAGTTGGACATAGCTCTTTCTTTATTTAGGTTCTTTAGTTATGCATACTAGGGAAACGAATTCTAGCTTGTTTGATTTTATGAAATCATCGTCATCATCATTACAGCCCTTCACAAGTCCACTGCTGAACATAGGCCTCCCTCAAGGAATGCCACAAAGCACAGTCCTGAGCCACCTGCATCCATCGACTTCCTGTATGTCTTACCATGTCGTCACTCCATCTAGTGGGGGGACGGCCTGTACTTCGTCTGCCGGTACAAGGCTGCCACTCGAGAACCTTTCGTCCCCATCGGTTGTAGGTTCTTTGAGCTATATGGCTGGCCCATTGCCACTTCAGCTTACTAATCCGTTGGGCTATGTCGGTTACTCTGGTTCTAATGCGGATATCCTTGTTTTTAAGCCTATCACGCAGAGAAACCCCAAGCATAGCCCTCTCCATAGCTCGCTGAGCGACCTTGAGCTTCCTCATACGGCCAGCAGTGAAGGACCACGTCTCAGATCCATAGGTCTGATTATGTTGAGATGTTGTTTTGAGGTTTTGAGGTATGCCTGACGAGAAGATGTGTCGTAATCTCCCGAAAGCTGCTCAGCCGAGTTGAATCCGTCGATTGACCTCTCGATCGAAGTTGAACTTACCTAGTCGGACTATTTGTCCCAGGTAAACATATTCGTCAACAACTTCGACGTTAGTGCTCCCAACAATTACCGCCAAAGGTGTGACATGGACGTTACACATGATCTTTGTTTTGTCCATGTTTATCTTAAGACCTACACATTGGGAGGCACTATTGAAGTCATTGAGCATAGTGCTTAGGTCCTACAGTGATTCTGCCATAAGGACTATATTGTCGGTAAATCGAAGGTGAGTGATCTACTTGCCATTGATGTTAATACCGTATCCTATCCAGTCCAGTAGCTTGAAAACGTCTTCCAATGCAGCGGTGAAGAGTTTCGGAGATATTACGTCACTCTGTTTTACACCTCTCTGCAGTTGGATAGCTTTCGTATTCTGGTTCTGTACTTGGATAGCCATCGTAGCCCTACTGTACAACACTTCAGCATTTCGATATACTGACAATCAACTCGGCACCACTGAAGGGACGGCAGCACCGCCCAAATTTCGACGGAATCAAAGGCTTTCTCATAGTCCACATACGCAAGACATAGTGGCAAATTGTACTCCTCGGCAAATTGTACAGAGGACCGAGGAGTACAATTTGCCTTTTCGGAAACCACCTTGTTCGGGAGGCTGGGAGTCGTCGAGTCTGCGTGCGAGACGATTCGTAATGACTCTTGAAAACAGCACGTAGACGCAGCTCAGAAGGGAATTCGGTATATAGTTCTTCAAGTGAGTGTTGTTGTCTTTCTTAAAGAACAAGACCAACGCACTTCTGCTCCTCCACGCCTCCGGTGTAGTACTACCATGGAGGGCGGAATTAAAGAGCTTCTGAAGGACTTCCACCCGCTTTCAGAAGCTCCACTGTAATTCCATCCTAACTGCCCATAGAACCTCTCAATCTCACTCAATATCTTAGGTGTCCCGGAAACAATGCTGTAACACTCGGTCTTCAGCTTCGACAGTTGGCTCTTTCTGGCAGACAGATCTCTGGCAAAACTTTGGAGCCATGGTTCCGCTCGATCGCTTCTTCAATACGAGCTGTATTGAATTTGCGTAAGTCCCACCGCATGCATTTGGAGATCTGTTTCTTAAGTTGCCTGTATGCTTTGAAATCTGCTGAAGACGACAGCTTCATTTCCCGTCTAACAGCCGTTCGAATAAGAGTGTGATCGGAAAGTTCTCCACCAGAGATTCTTAGCACCCCCTGCCACGCCGTTGCAATGGTAGCCCCGTAGCCAGGAATAGCGGGGCTGCCGGAGAATGGGGCCCGTCTCTTCGTTACTTTATTCATGGGGGGTATATTGCCATAGTTGACACGCTAGGCGAGCGGGTTGGCTACCGCAGTTTTTTATTGTTATCAGAAAGATGCTGCTGCCCATATTTTTCCTCAGTTTCCTTCTGCAGCCTCCTGCAACACCCACGGGAAGATATGGGTTAGTGGGTGTTCTTACCCGCCACTACACGGGGAATGAACGGTATGAAATGACAGACAGAAATTGATATTTTCGTTAAAAATACAGCATGCAGTTATAAATTTCCTTATCTTGTGGTATAACCAAAATAATGATATAAAGATATACATAGCTAAGCTATATTGCCTCATGTTCTTTCCGGTTTGACTCGAAACCAAAGAAGTATTTTGGAACCGTTATCTTAAAATAGATATTTCTTTATAGGTTCTTCATGTGCAACCGAAAATGAAACATTATTGAAATTTAAGACCGATATGCCTTATCAAAACCTTAATGAAGAAACATAATGAGATTATAAAAGGGTTTTTAGTCTTCGGCTGAGAGCGGCGCACTAGTAACGCGGCAGCCCATCGCCAGTTTAAATATTATATTAGGTTTTGGAGTGTTTGTTTATTTTACAACATCAATCAGTCATTCCTCAGCCAGCATAGTGCTTAGCGAGCAAGCGAAATTGAAATTTGAATAAAGATTTTGCATATTTTCCCAAATAACTTTTTTGAGTTATAGTCTTTTACTACAATGTTTCATAAAAATTATGTCAGTCAATAATGAAACATCATTATCTTCTTCTACTTACTGAGTGATTCGAAGACAAGTATTAGTACAGAAAGGATACGGTATCAATATCAATAGCAAGTACTCATCACGTTTGCCGACAATATA
This sequence comes from Parnassius orleans, assembly GCA_029286625.1. NCBI lineage: Eukaryota > Metazoa > Arthropoda > Insecta > Lepidoptera > Papilionidae > Parnassius > Parnassius orleans. The sequence goes on from JAGSMP010000130.1 coordinate 1,315,983, forward strand.
ATCATGACAGAATCGCTGGAGTCCTTGGTGCCTAGTCAATGACCTTAAAAGTGACTCTTAATAGGTTTAAAGATGAACATGGACAAAACAAAGTTCATGTGTAACATTTATATCACACTTATTCCGGTAGTTGTTGGGAACACTTTGGTTGATGTTGTCGACGAGTATATAATATGTTGCGTGCTATCACCAACGCTGTTTCTTCTGCATATCAATGATATGTTGCAAACTAGTAACATTCATTGCTGTGCAGACGATAGCACTGGTGATGCTTTATACACCGGCCGTGCCAATATTTCTCGGGAAAACGTCGCCGAGTACCGGAACAAACTTGTGTCTGAAGTCGAGACTTTGGTGAACAAAGTCTCGGACTGGGGGCGACTAAATCTAGTCCAGTTCAATCCCCAGAAGACACAAATTTGCACGATTACCGCAAAAAAGAGCCCCTTTGTTGTATCTCCTCAGTTTCAAGGCACCCTCTTGTTGCTTCAGCCAGTATCGGAATCCTCGGTGTCGACATATCGAGTGATGTGTAGTTTCGTGGTCACTTGGAACAATAGGCCAAATTGGCTTCTAAAAAGCTTGGTGTGCTCAGCAGAGCGGGACAGTATTTTATGCCGGCACACCGCTTGCAACTATACAAGACGCAGTTTCGGCTCCACGTGGAATACTGTTCCTATCTCTGGGCTGCATCCAGCGCAGAGCGGTTCGAAACGTCGACGACCAAGTTCTTTCCGATCGGCTTGACTCACTGGCACTGCGTAGAGATGTTGCTTCTCTTTGCGTATTTTATCGCATCTACCACGGGGGTGCTCTAAGGAATTGTTTGGACTAATTCTAGCCGCTCAATTTCACCGTCGCACATCGCATCAAAACTCGCGATACCATCCGTACCATCTGGATGATTGGCGGTCCACCACTGTGCGATTTAGAAGAAGTTTTCTTCTTGGCACTTCCTTGTGGAATCGATTACCACCAGCGATTTTTCCGAACCGATACGACTTAGGGACCTTAGAAAGGGGAAAAAAGAGCCTACTCCTTTTTAAAAGGCCGGCAACGCATCTGCAATTACCCTGGTAATTGCAGATGCGTTGCATTAAAAAATTCTGACTCATCTTCTCGTCATGTAAATAGTTTGAAAACGCCTTAAAATTTTAAAACAAGGGTGTATATAGCCAGTGCCAGTAGCCAGTGATGATGTGTGGATCTGAGACGTGATACTTAATTGCTGGCTATATGAGGAGGCTTAATGTATTTTAATTATGAACTGCAAATCTAGGGTTTACAGAAGTAATCACACTTATCTCGCAGGGCCTAGAAAGTTTTGTAGTGTCAGAAGCCAAGATCCATTTTAAGTTGTTGCGTCAGTAAAACCGGAACTTGAAGCTTAAAATGTATTATGTAAAGTACCTATAATATAACACAATATACGCTTGTGAGTGCAAGTTTAATATAAACAATAATATAGCATAAAATATAATCCAGAAACATTTAGTGTTATTGAACATACGTCATCATATATTATTATGTGCTGTTATTAAAAATGTCTATAATTAACCTAAATGAAACTATAAATTGGAACATGCATATACGAATTAATTTTAATAAAGAAGCCCATCCACTTTGGTCATTAAAATTTCATACGCAGTTAATAAGGTACCCTGTCTTTCATACAGAAACTCATTTGAAGGCAAACTAAATAGGCCACTGAAATAGGTGTTTCCGGAATTAATTTGTGACGTAACATTATTGTATACCTCAAAAGGTAAATGGTTTATAGTCGATTAAAAACCATACGATTAATTCAAATTCATTACTTAAACATTCTAACATATATATTAAACACTTTAAAACTTACAATAATTTAAGAGGACATTTAGATAAAAATAATATATTTAATGAAATAAATGTCTTTTTTTTCTTACAAGACGTAAGAATGATTTGAGTAATAAAGTGACATTTATTTGTAACATACTAACACAGGCAGATATATAAATTATAATAAAATTTTAAAAAAATTACATATCAACGCATAAAAACAGTCAATGAACAATGCAATATAAAAAACAATATTCCTTCATTACCTTCTTACTAAATAAAAAAATTCTTACTGTTTTTGTTTTATTTAGTAAGAAACTAAATAAAACAAAACATCCCAGCAAAACAAAAAAGAACTCAAAACTATTTTGTTGCGCGCATACTGGTGCACGTGCGTGTATATGTGCATATGTATTTGTGACTAAATAACGCTTTTCGCAAATCTGAGCACCCAAAATAGACGTGCTTGCCGTGACTCGCTAGACTAATATGGCACTTTGAAATTCGTAGATTCTTAGAACTAAAAGTGAAAGAAACATTTAATTATGTTTAAAAATTAATCGGATAAAATGTTACATTTTAACCGATTATTTTCATTAGTTATATTATGTATAGAGTAGTAACGCGTAAGCACTAAATACTGAATCATCACACAAGAAAACAATCCACAAATAAAGTCATGATTGACATGAAACATTTTAGGGTGTTCCGAAATAATAATTAAAATGATAGTAAACGATACTGAAGCAAGTTTGACCAATTCGTGTCATAGTACATTTAATCACAGACTGATTGATATACTTGCCAATAAGCGTTCAGAAACAAGATAATGCACTTATGTGAAGCTGTAGTACTCGAAATGTAAATTGACATAATATAGAGTGAAATATGTAAAAGCATTCGCACATTCGGTATGCCTATGATACAAAGGAGATACATAATTTTATTTTGAATGCTTTCATTATTATATCGTGCATAAAAGAAGTGAAACTTCTGATACTGCAAATATCGAGCCGCTTATAGTCTTTGCGTTATAGCACGGTGCGGGTGACAGCTCACGCCTATGAAGTTTCGTATTTTTTTTGATAAACTGTCCCACAGATATTGTTGTACTTCATGGATGGGTACCGCCCACTTTCGAGAGTGATGTGCCACGCTAAACTATGCCATTCCATAAGGAACAACCACAGACTATCAAAAATCGGTTTTGAAATAAATCGAGTATATAAAAATCACGTAAATATGTATTGGAATTGGAACTAATCGTTCAACAAATTCTGATTTACGGAAACAAAACTCACATAAACGAATATGCAGTGTTTTCGATGCATGGACGATAAATTATTCGTTGGTCAGCTCAGGCAAAAATAATAGTTATAAAGTAAATTACGCATTGTGTCAAAAAGACTTTGTCATAACTCATGCCGGCCAAAATGGCTACAAAACCTATTTTTTTATTTCATTAGATTTATAAACTAACTTCTCGAAAATTTTTACCTTCGTCCCGATATTTGGCCCATTGGACCTGGCAAAACTAATACACATATATAGCAAAAGGCGCAAGCACTCGTACCTTGAAAAGCTGCCGGTGCAGTCTACGCCGTACTGAAAATTACAGATGCTGGCAGCCATTTTATTTGTTTAAATGTCAATATGAATGTTGCAATCAATCAACATGAAATAGAAGATGATTTTTATTTTAAAATTAATACATAGTATAATCTATACATTGAAGTGTCTGTTTGTAATATCAAAATAACAGCCTTTTACTAAATACATATGAAAGTATATATGGTATTTATAACAAAAAGACAAAAACAATTTTTAAAATGTTTGTCTTACTGTCTGTTTGTTCCGGCTTATAGCTGGCACTGACAGATAGCTATTGTTATAAGGAGTACATAGGCTAATTTTATTTTAGAAAAAAATTAGGATTCTGCGCAATAAAAATTAAAACCCATGAAATCCAATCGTAATAAATACCAAGCGGGCGAGGTCCGGGAACAGTTATTATGTACCTATATATTATGTCATAATTTGTATTAAACTTTAACTTAATTTTACATGCATTGTAGTTTATAAAGAAATATATATTTCGGTTTTAATTTTTATATCGATAGCTAATCGATAATTTTTGCTTTGCTTTGTGTATCGTTAATTGCCTTTTTTAAATCGATTTAACAATGTTCCATCTATAGACACGCCAAAAGTGTAAGCTAACACCCGCACCATGCTATAACGCAAAGACTATAAGTGTGGCGTTTATGACAAACCATCAGCCGTACGGGCTGATGATTTGTCATATACTAATCTAAAATTTAATACATAAATCAATTAAATTAGAAAGGTAAAACCATTAATTGAATAATAACTCTAATGGCAGCATATGTGGACCTATTACTTTACGTACGTATCTTAAAAATGGCAGTAATATATAGTAGCATCCTGCAATGGTGGTAAAACCATCTTTAAATAACAAATCCTAAGATATTCAGACTATCAGATAACCAGAATCCTCCGAACTAGCGAGGAATGTGGCCGGTTCATTAGGACTAATTTCTATCAATTTATGAGGCTATTATGACTAATCGAGCATAAAATTGATTTTATTATTAAAATTTGATATTAATGCTAGTTTTATGTAATATACTTGAAGGTGCGTTTAAAAATACTGGCCAGAACCAGAGTGAAGGTTTTACTCTAGTGAAGCGTCGTATCGGTGGTAACGTGGCAACCGTTGTTTGATAGAATTTTGAAATTAACATCATCGGGAAAGCGTACCATATGTTTGCCACGAATTGCTAACGATATTTTTATTATATTATCTTGTACTTTATATTGTAACGCACGCATATTTGCGCCATCCATCATGAGTACATCTGGGATGATCCTCTTTCGCATACATACTATTATTCTATGACAAATACGTGACAAAACACTGTTTTAGGTATACATTTTTAATACTCAATTCGTTAGACTTGGGATAGTAATAGGCGGCCATAGTGTGCAAGGTAGAAGAAAATTCCTTATGGCAACAAAGCAAAATAGAAAAGGATAGCAAATATCATGACTCTGTAACTGATTTTCAATGATAGGTCGGCACGCAAGAAATAAGCTCCTAGATATTTTGTAATTTTTTAGAGTATAATAGTGGTTATTTTTAGTAAATAATTATATTCTAAAATGATTACTTATTCTGTGAGTGACTGAGGTATCAATAATAGAAATAATCCTGATAATTGCTCATTTTACAGGTAAATTCTCAAGACGTTGTCAATGTTATGACGCGTCTATTTTTGGTTAAAACTTATGTTATACTGGGTGGCGATTAGGTTATCACGTTAAATAGCACAGCAGTTAATACAAGTTGATATATGTCTGTTAAAATAATAAAATAAACAATAATACAAAAAATAAAAAAATGCATCTTTCAAACTAAATAAATGGCGTAAAAAATTACACGAAATAAATCATCCTTGATAATATTAGCTTACTGAACTGAAGTGACCTGTAAAAGTGGCAGTGGTGCGGCCACGCGACAGCGCGCTGTGCTCACGCGGCGTCGACATAGGTAATTATAATACCTACACTTGCCCATACATAGCTAATTAGGCACACGTAGGGCGATTCTAATGCGATGTTATCAACAAATCACACATTTCGTGGTGTTGTTTTACCTCTCTCGGTATTTTCGTAATGCCAGAGCCGCATTTTGGTGGCATTCTCCATAAATAATAATCATGTCGGTGTATTCCGACGACGTGAAATTGATACGAGGCATCTTAAAACTTAAAAAAAAAGTTAAAACGTTAAAAAAAGTAAACGCGTCGAATTGCGCACGAGCTGTCACACCACTTCGCTTAGTTATTAAATATGATTATCTAGCGTATTATTAACGTGTCCCATTACAAAAAAAATACAATACAGTAAAAGAAAGCGTCGAATTTCGCACAAACTGACAGTTTCCACCACCTTCTTATCACAATTATTATTATCGTATTAATGTGTCCTATCACAAACAAATTAAAAAACTTATCAGAATGTCCACAAATAAAAAAAAAACAACAATTAAAACTCAAAGAACGTACAATACGCGAAAATTAGGTCAAGCGACTCGTGAACCATCTCTAAGGACACCGGCGTCGGACTAACTTACTTATCGTCGCACGCGCCAGAGAAATATGAATTTGGACAACACGCACCCTCCCGACACCCCGTCACATTTCTTGTCACTTCACGCATAGAGAATTAAGCCTTAAGTCGTTAATTTAGTAATTTAGTAGTAATTTAGTCGTCTTTAAGTTTATAATTTAATAAATTTTTCGCTTGAATTTGTTTTCACACACCCGCAACGCGCGGTTCCTTTGTTTTTAATTTCGCGCATGCCTTAAATTGTTAGCTGTAAGTACATTTTTTGCTTGATTTTTTTACTTTATCTGAGTAATTCGAACTGGCAACGTTTGAACTAAGTATCTTCGCTGGTCTGGGTCTTTGACCTTCAAGTATTCTTCAGGTGATATCTGTAAGCATTTATATGATGTTGTTTAATATTAAAACGAAAAAAAGTCTACCGCGACTAGAATGTTAATTGTTATTTATTTTTAGTTGTGTATGTTTAAACAGCGTTACGTAGATTATGATAACTTCATCGCCACTCGGTATACTGTTTAAAATATAGAATTTTTTCGATTTATTTGTTAATTTTGATATTTTGCAAAGATAAAAGTCACGTTGACGTCACGATAATTTGCATGATTTTAGTAAATACATTTTAAACAAAATATTTTACCTATACGCTAGGGATTGACTCAACTATATCAAAATTAATGTCAATATTTATCTTGAATGTTTATAATCAATCGATAGAATTGCCCACACAACAAGAAGAGGAATGAAAATAAATGCTCGGTTTGCGTTCTAAAAATGTAATTATATTTTGCCGTTTGTCAAACAGATTCCCTCCAGATTTTATAATTAGAAATAAACGGTTAAGGCTAATTTGGCGGGTTGGTTCGAATCCAAAGAAGAACTCAAGAATTTGCAGCAAACAGACATTTCTTGAGAAGTATAGAAGAAAAAGTAGATTTTTTTTAATTAAAAGGAGCCATTTCTACATTATTTGTACCAGTAAGTATAATATTGTTATAGTATAAGACTTCAAAAATATTGACTACAAAAAATCTAGATAATAATAGAGATTTTATACATTATAAAAATGTAATACCTACAAGTTAAAAAATCTTGAGATTATCCTATTTAAGTCATAATGAACGCTCGATGCCTGATTCATGCTTGATGGCCGACGACAGTGTGCTGAGGGCGTGAAAGCGTGGTTCATCACCTACAGAGTTAGTCGTAGAGAAGAAGAAGATCTATTGATACGCGCAGGTATTACTTTACCACTAGGGTAAAGTAATACCTGCGTGTATCAATAGATCTGCGAGATTAAGCTGCACTTGCCACGGTCAGTTCATGGATGGGTGACCGTTTTCTTAACATACCGAGATTGAGAGAATAGAAAGTGCATATGTAAAAACTGGTTTCTGATGATGTTTGTGCTGTTAGCCTTTTGGCTTTTATAACTTCGTCGGACTCAGGGCTGAAAAGGGGAATTTTTATTATTCTGCGTCGTTACTTGCGTAACGATGACTCCTAGAACAGTTTAAAGTGCACGTAAATGAATTATCTAACGGCCATCCAAACAGGGGGTGACGGGCCCCGGCTCTGACGGCTAACTCGTATCGCTCGATGTTCTGGGCGGTGAGAACCGCCCAGGGATGCGGGTATACGGTGTGTACGCGGTGTGTAGGGGTGTGCGGCGCGCTCGTCTGCGGACTTGCTGCTTCCCATCCGTTGTTGTCCTAACTGTGTTTGTGGCGCTAGGTGAGTGTGTAGTGTTTATGTGTGAATGGCTGGCGACATTTCTGTCGTCAGCATCTAGCGGAAAGTGGGTTCGATTAGAACGTTACGGGGCCTCAGGAGGCTTTCCGTAACGTTTGAGTCGGAGCGTATGTGGCTGCGTTTACCACGGTTGGGATGTGTTTCGGCTCTCTCAAAATAGCGGTGAGATATTTCCTTAAAATACTCAGAGATTGCCGGAAATTGACAATCTCTGTGTAAGTCGGAGTTTCGCTGGTACCACCGAGCTCCATTGGCTATGCGAATGAATCTATTTTGGACGACTTGGAGGTCGTACAAGTGTCTATGGGCCGTGCACAGCGGTGTACCGGCATGAAATACTGTCACGCTCTGTTGAGCACGCCAAGCTTCTTAAAGGCCAATTTGGCCTTCTCTTCCAAATGACCACGAAACTGCACATCACTCGATATGTCGACACCGAGGATTCCAATACTGGCTGAAGCAACAATGGGGAGTGCCTTGAAACTGAGGAGATACGACAAAAGGGTTCTTTTTAGCGGTAAACGCGCAAACTTGTGTCTTCTGGGGATTGAACTGGACTAGATTTAGTCGCCCCCAATCGTGCGAGAAAATTACGCTTGTATAAGACATGATAGGTCTAACGCATGCTTTGTACAGATTGAGCTTGTGTCTTAACGACAGTTTGCTCTTTCTGTTAACTAGCAGGTGGAGGCGACTAGTGACGATTTTGTCTCGATTGCGAACATTGCGAATGTGTTTCGCGAATGTCATACCTTCGTCGAATGTGGCCGTTGGTTGCCAGGGGATCTGGCGGCCGTACTGGGTGATCGTGCCTAACAATTTCTTGGGGTTTCTGATTCTACGATTGGAAGTGGAGATCCTTTGAAAGTCTATTGCTACACTTTTCTCAGTATTCATTTCGATTCTCCATAAGCGGAACCAATCGCATAAGCGGGTGACGGCTATTTGGAGCTTCTCGGTTAGGATTCTTTTATTGTGATGGGCTGTAGGGCGAATGTTAGAGAGGAGTTAAACAAACGAATGATGATATAAGACTCACTTTATTGTATTAATAAATTTGATTATATAGGATTATTATTACACTTGTGTGTGTGTACTTTTATATACTCTACTACTACTACTACACCTTCCATCCAAAGAAGAAAAAAATGTGACAATACAGGATACATTTTTTTTTAAACATCGATACATTAAAAGATTTTATTTTTGTAAATATTAGAACAGTTACATTATAAAATAATATATAAGGTATTTATTTTAAGAAGATTTTTTTGATTATTTAATTTAGAATATTTATAATTACGTAATATTAAGTAATCTACAGAAAGAAATAATAATAATAATAATAAATGTTTAGACAAAGCATATAAAATATGTTTTATTTATTATTGGATATAGAATTTCGTGCGGTTTTTATGTATTAATAAATTTTTACCATTCTTAATTATTTCTACGTTTGGTGGTATATCTTTAACAACTCTATAAGGACCAGAGTATAGATCACTTAGTTTATTACCTGACTCATTTTTTAAGAGTACTAAATCATTTACATTGTATTTTATAGGCTTGGTATATTTATCAAATATAATTTTCTTTTTCTTTAGACTTTATCAAATTATTTCTTGCGTCTCTTTGTGACAATTGTAACCTGTATTTGAGCTCACATGGGTAATGATCGTAGTTATAAAGTGGCTCTAAATCTACAGTCAAATTACTAGGAAGTGAACATTTTTTACCAAAGACAAGTTCATAAGGACTGAATTTCGTCTCTGTATGAACTGTCGTATTATAGGCAAACGACCAAAATGGTAACCAGTCGCTCCATGTTTCAGGGTGATTATCAATTTGAATGCGAAGAAAAGCATTTAATTTTTATGTGACACTTCCAACGCACCTAGTGATTGGTGGTGGTAAGCAGTCGAATTTAATTGTTTTATTTGAAGCAATTTATACCTCTTGGAATAATGATGCGGTGAACTCTTTCCTCTGTCAGTAGTTATTACTTTTGGTACTCCATACCTAAGAATAAAGTTAGTAACAAAACTCTTTGCTACTTCGTTGGTTTTTAGAAATTAAGGGATATGCTTGACATACTTAGTGAGTTCGCATTGTAGCGTTAAACCATAAGAGTAATTATTATCAACTTCAAATGGACCTACTAGGTCTAAATATATCTTTTCAAACGCTGTGTTAGCTGTCGTTGTTATTTCTAATGGCTCTCTTACGGGTAACGAAAATTTTGACGCTGACATTTGTCACAATGCCTAACAAAGTTCTTTACATCCTTATCTAACCCAGGCCAATAATAATATTTTTATATTGTTGACCATCCTTCTCATACCTGCATGGCCACTGCTAGGTAGGAGATGGAAGTCATTTAATATCACCTTTCTGTCATCCTTACTATATATCGTTTTTACATTATTTATTATATGTACGTGGACCGGTCCTATCATTCATAGATTTAACTTCTTCAACTAGTTTTTAATAAATTTTATTACCATCCTTCTTTATTATACATACTTCATTAACATTTATTAACTTACAAAATTATCTAATTCCTCACAAACTCGCGTCGCGTCATTCGTGAGTCGGAACTTAGATATTTAATATAAATTATCTTTTCCTTTTCAACATAACAAAATGTATTATTTTCTTTACTAATAACTCTTAATTTTCTCAATGTTTTCAAATCATCTTTATTAACCATACGCAACTCCACTGATTCTGCTGGTTTGACATGATTACTACGACTTTCGGTTGATCAGGCCTCAAGTCTGTGGGTATCATGTCCAACGAGGAGGATCCTGGTTTATTTATTTTTCGCGATTTTGCTCGTGTCATGACATTAACAATGTTCTCATTTAACTCTTTTAACTCTTTCGAACTCAAACAGATTCTAGATAACGCATCTGCAGCTGCATTATCTGAACCCTTTACATACTCTACGTCAAAATTATATTCTCTAATACCAAACGAAACTTCATAAGCCTGCTCGATGGATCTTTCATGCCAAATAGGTATACTAGAGGTTTATGGTCAGTCCTGATTTTAAAATATTGCCCATACAGATACGGTCTGAAATATTTGACGGCCCATACTATCGCTAACAACTCTTTTTCTATAACTGGATAGTTTGATTCAGCCTTATTCAGAGATCTGCTAGTAAATGCTATTGGTCTTCCATTTTATTCGACAGAACTGCTCCAATTGCTTTATTAGATGCATCGGTTTGTAAAATGAAATAATTTTCTTTGAAAAATCAGGGTAATCTAAAACTGGGGGACATAATACGTTTTAGAGTGTTTCAAAAGACTTTTGACATTTTTCAGTCCAAACGAAATTAGTATTTTTCTACAAAGTTGGTTTAATGGTTGTGCAATTTCAGCAAAGTTGGGTATAAACTTATAATAATTTGTGAACGCCACAAATCTTTTAACTTCGTCGGCATTTTGCGGACAAGGATAGTTTTACTGTATTTATTTTTCAGGATCAGGTAAAACCCTTCGTTAGATATACAATGTCCCAAATATAAAATCTGTTTTTAAGAAATGTACATTTTGACGGATTTAATTTTAAATTTACTGAACGAAGTCTTTCAAAACATCCTGTAAGTTTTTATTGTGGTGGTCTAGTTGTTCACCAAAACAATGACGTCATCTAAATAAATCAAGCATTTTTCATTATTTAGTCCTGACATTGCTAAATTCATCATTCGCGAGAAAGAGCTGGGACTTGTTTTTAATCCCATGGGCATTCTCGTCATCTGATATTGACCAGAATCGAAAGCAGTAAATTTTCGACAACTTTTATCTAAATTAACATTGTAATACCTTTGATATAAATCTAAATGTGTAAAATATACACTCCAGACAAAGATTCTAAGATTTCTGTGATATCAGGAGGGGTACTTATCATCCTCTATACAGTTATTTAATTTACGGTAATCCACTACCAATCGCCATTTTTATTACCCGATTCATCTAATTTTTTAGGCACCAATAATATTGGACTAGACCAGTCACTTTTACTAGGTTCTATAATCCCTTCTTTAAGCATGTTGCTAATTTGACGATTAATTTCCTTTTTCTGACTAATTGGTAACCTATAGGGTTTTGAAAATACTGGACTAACGTTTGGTTTCAAAAAAATATTGTGAGTGTAAATATCTGTTGTTGTCAATTTATCGCCCTCTAAATAAAAAACATCTGCATATTTTGCACAAATATTTTGAATACTTTGAATTTCTAAGTCATTTAAATCATTTAATTTTAATGAGGAAAATAATCGTTTTACTCGGTCTGAATTATTCTCATTTTTCTCAAAACTACAAATGTTATAATCGTTAAGATCATGAATTGCAGGATTTATTCCTGACAATGTTACTGATTTTTCGGTAACATTTAATATTTTTATTGGTATTTTTCCCTTAATTGGTGTCGCTATCGAGCTAGCCAATAAACGCCATCTTGTAATTCTCGTGAACAAATAATGCAATCGGTTTGAAAATCAGTTTGAATATAATGTATGGATTCACTTCTTGGGAATTTCCAATACGTTAATATTATAATTATTAGTGAAAGGCAAGAAACAAGTGTGGCCCGACCCTAATTTCAAAGATAAAATATTTTTCTCGAAATCTAAACATGCTCCAAATCTATTCAAAAAGTCTCTACCTAGAATTCCATGCGACGAAATTGGTAACGAATTAAAACAAAGAACTTGTGATTAATAACAGATCCATGAATCATTAATGGGACATAAACATATCCGATTGTTTGCACCTCGCCACCTAGACCGTTTATAATTACATTCTCTTTATGTAATGAAACACTTAATTCGATAGCATGTTTATATGTTACGGCGGATAAAGATGCGCCTGTGTCGACTAAGAAAGAATAAGTCTTATTGCATGATGAAACTGGTAAATGAATAAAACAATTGCTATTACTACTAGCCAAAATTAAATGATTTTGTTTATTCTCGAAAAACTTATCTAGTCGGGGTTCATTTGAAGTTGATTCCTGGTTTTCATTAATTATATTGACTACATTTCTTTTATCCCTTGATTTCCGCGATAATTACGAAACGTACCTCGATTATATCGTCTTCGCTGTCCTTGGCCACGTGAGTTCGAATGGTTCCATGAACTCGATCGCTGCGAGTTTCCATGGTAGTGTCCCTGCCAGAAAACATTTGCCGATTACGCCTGTTGCCACGTGGGTACCTAGAATTATGATGAAAATTCCTAGGATAATAAAATTTCTTACTGACATACCCATCACCTCCTGCGGCCGATGATGATGAAGCTTCATCTTGAGCTGCTTGAATGGCATCTTTCAGAGCTGTAATTTCTAGCAGAAATTATTGTGCTGATTCGACGATTTCGTAAGCCATCGAAAATTGCTTGATCGCTTGTTTTTCATTAACAGTTTTCAAAATATTGTAATATGCGGTATTACCGTTGGCTTGCGATATCGTAAGGTCCACAAATAACTCTGTTATTTGTTTTCCATAATCAGGAATTGACATATCATTTTGGCGTAATTTTGCAATTTATTTTGAATTGCTGCTGCCCTTTTCTTGGCAACAACTCTTTCTGCATGTCACTAACCAAGTCTTCAACATTAGAGTAATCGTCTTTTTAATATGAATTTAATTAAATTATTTTTGCATTCCTGTTTTGTTAACAAAGAATTATAATACTGAATATTGTCGATTAATTGTTTCACACTTGTTTCGTCATCTAACATAACAGGTAATAAAGTCAAAGCTGTTTTCAAATCGAAAGTATCCATATTGCTCGGATTTTCAGATTGTACACACTCGGGCTTACACAATTTTATAATATCCTGATATAATGATTCAAAATTCTTACAATAGGTTTGATAAGATGGAATATCAGTAGATTTAATCTTACCTTCCTTTACTTTACTATTAAAATTTATTAACAACTTAGAGTATTCACTAAATATTTCATTGGCCTCTTTAAGTTTAGTATCTAAAACTTTTCCTTCACGTCTACTCGGTCCAATTTTAATTAAATATGTTCTCACTTCTTTTAATTGCTCATATAACTGTTCTAAAGAAATATTCATAACTTACTACCAATACGTAGAATAGAGTATACTATAAATAATTTTACGAAATATTTAATATAATAATAATACGGTTACATGACGATTAAAGACAGTACAACGAATACATGATTTAATTTAAAATATAAAGTTCAGTAATATAGACTAGAGTCCCAGATTAATGTAGTTGATTTATAAACACTATACCCCCTTTTTTTTTTCACTATTAATAGACACGCACTTTTTACTCATTTTATATGCACATAAACGCCACTTTTAAACTTCGATCCGCGACGGTCATACTTTATAATACGCCCTGGTTGACTTGCCTCTTCCACATTTGTGGGGGTTGCGGTTGCCGAAAATAGACCTTCTTAGGGTATTTCTGTTTAGCTCTGTGTTAATCCACTTTATATGACATCGCCTATATGTTCGATACAAGCAATATAGGGACCCCAGTAGAAGTACCAGCACAATGATAGACAGCAAAATATTACTCGTAGTCAGGTGAAATTGCAATTGTTCAATTCCTGCCTTATTGCTTCCCACTGCGTTTTGCACAATTACGGTTTCTTCTTTAGTCTGTTTACCGCCCATCTTGGATGTTATTTTCGTTAACTTTTGTTAAACACGTATACACAGTCGCGTAACTCCAGATAGAACGCCATAGCTTGATTTAGTTCATCAGTTGCACACAGAAAAATGTTCCACCCAAATATGGCAGAGGGTGTCATATTCGCGTCGCGAATTACTTCGGCAGGGTCGCCATGTAGGCGAATGTTAGAGAGGAGTTAAACAAACGAATGATGATATAAGACTCACTTTATTGTATTAATAAATTTGATTATATAGGATTATTATTACACTTGTGTGTGTGTACTTTTATATACTCACTACTACTACTACAGGGCGACGAAAAGTAACATGTCATCGGCGAAAAGAGCAGTATTCACTTCTAGGTCCTTGGGGATGTCACTCGTGAAGAGTGTGGAGAGTAGTGGGGAGAAGACGGAGCCTTGTGGGACTCCAGCCTTGATAGGACGCTTTGTAGAGCGAGTACCCTCTATTCGATAGCGAAAGTGGCGATTGCCAACAAAGGCTCTGATGATGTGGGTGAGCCTATCAGGCACGTTGAGTTTATACAGCTTGTAAAGCAGGCCGTCGTGCCAGACTTTGTCAAACGCTTTTGCAACATTGAAGAAGAGGGCACCGGTCATGGT
Source organism: Parnassius orleans (assembly GCA_029286625.1). NCBI lineage: Eukaryota > Metazoa > Arthropoda > Insecta > Lepidoptera > Papilionidae > Parnassius > Parnassius orleans. Next base: position 1,330,999 of record JAGSMP010000130.1, read on the forward strand.
GGTTCTGCGACTTCTTTGTGGATGGTTGAATCCTTTCAGAATGTACTCTGTGAGGCGATGTAATTGGTCAGTGCACGAGTGTTCGGGTCTGAAGCCGAACTGCTCGTCTGGAAGAAGTTTGTTGATGAAGACGTGTTTACGAAGGCGATTCAATATGAGTAAACTTTCCCCAGTGTGCTGAGGAGATTAATTGGTCTGTAACTAGAGGCTAAGTTGCACGGTTTCTCCGGTTTCGGGATTCCTATTAGGTCTGCCTTTTTCCATGCATCCGGGAAGGAGCAGCTGGAAAGAAGAGCGTTGAATATGCCTAATAGGAGGCAAACGAGCGGCGCGGAGAGAGATTTCAATAACCTGTTGCTAATGCCATCGGGGCCGGGTGTTAATTTCTTTTTAAGGTTTTTGATTACTTCTGTGACTTCGTCGGCATTCACAGGATCTAAGGGGTCGCCCGCAGGTGGTAGCGCAGACTTACGATCGACCTCCGCTTCGACTTCTGCAAGGTGAGAGGGATCTGTAGGTTCGCTAGAGGGAGTACATTAGCTCTCTAAACTGTCCGCGAGGCATTCGGCCTTTTTAGAGTCGTCAAAGGCGAGATCGGGGTTTCCTGACCTAATGAGAGGCGGCATAGGTTAGGATTGTTCTGCTTTCAGAGCTCAGGTCAACTGCCAGAAGGCAGTTTGAGATGGCTCAATATCTTCCAGCAAATTATCCCACTTGTCATGTCTAAACTCTTTGATGCGCTGAATACCTCGTTTTGAATGTTGCGCAGTCTGATTTTGTTATATATAGTTCGATAGTGATCTTAATGTCTTAAGGCCGCGTTTTTACTCTAATCAGCTGCCGAATATCACTCGGAAGCTTCTTGTGGCGATTGCTCGACACACGAACCCTGCGAGAGCATTCTTCAACTGTAGAGGTGAGTTGGGCCGTGGGTATTTTGGCGCTAATCGCCTCATTGGCCTCCTCGGGCGAGTCTATCTTGTCAGGGATTTTGACTAAGTGCTGGGAGGTCGTAGACTCGAGTTTGACCTCGAGCTTACGCCAGTCCACAATGGTTTTGGTCTGAAGGACCTCACCTGCGGGCTGGCCCAGTTGCAATAGGACTGGTGTGTGGTCTCGCACACGTGGGGTTCCACAGGGATCGGTGCTGGGTCCACTACTGTGGAACCTCGCCTACGATGCGGTTCTGCGAGTCAACCTTCCCGCTGGTGTAAATATCGTGTGCTATGCCGACGACACCTTGGTGACCGCCAACAGGATAACTTTCGAGAGGGCCAAGGAGCTCGCTGAGCTTGGAGTTGAAGTCGTCGTCGCCAAAATCCACGAGTTGTGTTTAGAAATAGCGCCTCACAAGACTGAGGCCCTATGGTTTCATAAATTACCACGGGGCAGGAACCACCCGTCTCGTGCGTCCGCGTGGGTGGGTCCGAAATCAGAGTGGGGAGGTACATGAAGTACCTAGGCCTCCACCTGGATAGTCGCTGGGGCTTCGAAGAACATTTCGAGCGCCTAGTCCCCCGGATCGAAAGGGTGGCGGGTGCTATGCATAGACCGCTGCCCAATTTAGGGCGACCGATGGAGGAAGTACGTCGCCTCTATGCGGGAGTTATACGGTCCGTAGCTTTGTATGGAGCGCCTGTATGGACAAAAAGGCTGGCCACCCGACGTTGTAGAACTAAAATCTACAGTGTCCAGTGGAGGATGGCCATACGGATCATACGAGGATAACGCACTATATCCTTTGAGGCGGCGACAGTCCTGGCTCGCTTTCCACCACTAGATATACTGGCGGAAATGGACGCGAATTCGGACGTACACCCGTCCGAATCCGTGCCCTCCGCCAGAGCGGTGGTAGTGAGCCAGAAGAGGCACTCGAATCAAGTAAACGGCAGGAACGACAAAACGCTCTGGCGACATGGTGCACTCGACTCGAGGAGCGCTATGAACGCAAACGCGTCATTGGAAAAATCCTGCCGGACTTCGAAGCCTGGATGCAGCGACGAGCAGGAAGACTCACATACAGACTTACACAGATAATTAACGGGCATGGGTGCTTCGGTGATTATCTGTGTAAGATCGGACGCGAGGCGACGGCGAACTGCTTCCATTGTGGTGGACGGGACCAGGACTCCGCTTCCCATACGCTCGCAGTATGCCCAGCGTGGGAACGGGAGCGGACGATGCTGGTGAACCGCATCGGACGGAACCTCTCCCTGCCAGCAGTCGCATCGGCGATGCTGATCGGGGATTCGGAGTGGAGGGCCGTAGCTACCTTCTGTGAATCTGTTATGATTTAGAAGGAGGCTTCTGAGCGGGAACGGGAGAGGGCGGATCCCGCGCGGAGACGACGTCGCCAAGGCGTTCTCTTGTAAACGGTGTTCCCCTACAAGTAACGGGGCCTCCGGGGTTGCAGACGCTCAGGCGAGGGCCTCGAACGCCTAGTTATGTAACCCCCGAGGAGGACGATGACTCGGAAGTGGTCTCGAGACATCGTGGTAGCACTGCGAGGGTGCTGGAAGCAGCAAGTACTGCCCCCGAGACGTTCTATTAGTGTAGCAAAGCGATGGAGGGCCCCCGGTTGCGTTCCGAACGGTGATCCTGGGAGCCCTCGTATACGCTGATGGTGACCACCGTGGGGTTTTAGCCGGTAGGAGTCCGGCATAACCTTTCGTTGCCCCCGAAGGGGAAGTATTCATGAGGATTTCCCTACGAAAAAAAACCTACTTGGTCTGTGGTCCGAGTTGAGTTTTAAAATAGTTACGATAGATGCTATCGACAATCCGACATCTTTGAGTATCGCTACGTCAAGGACATCTGGTTGGTGACTGGTAGCGAATGGGTACCGGGTTGGAGTCTCAGGCGCGATAACACCGAAGTTTAGTCGCTCCGTGAGATCGAACAATGCATTACCATTGGGATTGCTTGTAAGCGAGTTCCAGGAGGAATGCTTACTGTTCAGATCTCCAGCTATTATATAAGCTCACGTATTATTAACTTATAACACTGGAGCCTATGTTGAGTAAATCTGCGATGTCAGATTCGATTACACGTTTGAGCGGCGGTAGATACGCCGAAACTATAGTGAGTGGCGGATGGCCAGAGAAGGCTACTTTACATATAGAAACTTCTATGTTAGTTAACGAGGGGGGGGAGGGAGGGGGGTCGTTCGATACGCAGTGCAAGAACCTTTTTTAATAGATCAAGGTGCCGTCTCCAGGGCTGCTCAACCTATCATTTCATTTCTGACTAAGGTGTAGTTTGCGATCTTAAGATCGCGATGGCTAGGTTTCAAAAAAGTCTCTTGCACTAACATTACGTCTACATCATGGTTGCGCAGGAAGAGCGCGATCTCGTCTTTTTGGACTATGAGGCCGTTCGCGTTAAAGAACGTGACAGTCAGAGAGTGTGGTTTAGTGCTACCGAAATTTTGTGCTGCCATTCTGATATTTAGAACAGGTGATTAGGCGCACTGGAAAGAGCAGATTGGGTCGATAAGTCATATGTGCTCAATCGTAGTGTTGAGCTTTTCCTGAGGTGAAGTGGCTCCGCGGAGTTTGCGGGTCAAGGAGAATAACTCGGCAACATTGATGTTGCTGATGAAGCAGCAGACTAGCGAGAAGTCAGCGGCAAAGGACGATGAGCCTTATGGGACGGGCTTTGATTTTGAGGCCTGGGGAGGCGGCACTGGCCATGAGGTGATAAGTGCCGGTGGTTTCACGCAAGCGTTGGGTTTTGGCGCGGAAGGCGCGGGCGGGCTATTACCTTGCTCGGCCGCTCCGGCGTTTACGGCCGGTCTCGAGCTCCTTGGGGAGTCCTGGGACAACCACGCGTAGGTACGTCAATCTTCAGTCGTATCTACAAAAATTCTGATGCCCTGACCGGCGTTTATCACCTTAGGGCAGTATATTTTCTTTGAGTTCAACCAATTGGAAAGGTTATTCCATTTGGTTTTGTCTTGAACAATAATGGGTGGCGGCGGCTTTTCCCTACGTTCAGCAGGGCACCCTTTCGCTGCGGGCTTGGCCGCAGGCTTAGGGGGTAGAGCGCGCGCCGCAGGGCTGGCTTTTTTGCCGGAGTGGCGGTGGGGTACGAGGGGGCTGAGTTTGGCTCGGCTGTCTTTTTAGGGGCTGCGCTTTTGCGCTTTGTGCCCTGAAGGAGGGTGAAGCCTTCGTCTTCGGGCTTAGGCGAGACACACGTGTCGGTCTCCATGTTGGAGCCTGATTTGGCATCCGAGAAGACCGGAGACGGGCCGTGGGTGGACATTGCGGAAGGCGCGGGGGACGCGGCGTCGTAGAGTGTGCCAATGGACACGGGGGTCGCGGTCCGGTGCTTGGCGACATAGAGTCGTCAATTCTCACAATCGGACGATCGGCGGGGGGCCAGATACGTTAGATAGAGGGGCCGGCTAGAGGCGTGGACTCGAGCGCGGACGCAGGATCGGACGCTGGACGCGTGTTGAGCTGTGCGGGGTACATAGCCCAAATGTCGAGACAGACGCAACTTAGAAAGTTGGTGAGTTCATCGATCGTAATCGACGCCATTTTGTCTCATATGCTAAGATAAGCACAGATGTGTACCAAGCTCCCCCGCCGAAAGGTGTGTGCCTAAAGCAAACGCCAATACACCTTGTGCGTGTGGTACACTAGGGTGTGTACCTAGCTGTTGCCTAATGCAACAAGCAACACAAAACTTAAAAACGATGGCCGCCTCTACTATATAAAACTAGGTAGCCAGGAAGGAGAGTTACGCACAAACACACTTTGCACCACAACAAGCGTCCGATACACTTCACAACAACACAGTGTGACCGCTGTCTCCCGGGACAGCGTGCTTCGCGCACCACAGTGAGAACACCAAGGCAGCAACCAAACACAGAGCACTAAGCAAGAAAGCAAGGCGGTGTATAACGATTGTTAATCTTGCGCATGAGCTAAGAGAGTGGAGTAACGGGGGTCAACTCGACCGACACGTCCAAAGTCTACAGAGCCCAAGTGCAGAATGAATCGTAATCTGTAATGTAATCAATGGTAATGTAATGTGTAATGAGTGCATATGTATCCTCAGTCAATTGGTGCACTTTAATATCTCCTGCGTATTTGGCTAGTCTCTGTTACAATCATTTTTTTTTAAATTCATGCAGCTAACATGATAATAAGTTTATTATTACTTTTTATTTGTCAGGAAACATGAAAGAGAGAGTAGGCTCATAAATATATTGGCGTTTTAACAGATCAATATTATTTCACTTATTCCTATAAGTTTCCTTACTTAAATTATAAAATTTACATTCATATTTAAGTCGAATGATAAAATAAACTTCTATAATGTATTTAATTATAAATATTTTTTATTACATGTTTGTAATTATTAAAAGAAATACTTAAAATATGAAAAATGAGCAGCCATTATGTACTATGTACACCAGCAAAACATTTTATAAAATAAATAAAATATAAATTGGTATTTACTTGATTAGGTAAATACTTATTAATATTTGATTAACATTATGTTAAAAATTAAATTCCGGGGAAACTGTACATGGCAGTAAATATTTTTTATAAAGCTCGAAAAAAAAATTTGATCTGATTCTTGGGGAAAATTGTTAAAGTTTATTTGATAGACTCACCTCTTCAGAGGTTATTATGATTTTGTACATTTTGAATTAAAATCCAACAAAAGGCCTTTTATTCCCGGGAAAATGTTATATGAATATTTTTTAATTAATTTAGAATATCATGTTAAAAATTCAGTTAATTTTTAAAGTTATTAAGTTTCGTGCACTAAACTATTTTTTTATTTTTTTTACCGCTTTCGATAGTCCTTGTAAGTAAAACGTACATCACTAGCTAACGCACACAATGACAAGTAAAAATTTGTCACGCCGTTTCGGGCTTTCAGTCTATATTAGCCGATATATTCTATGTTCATGATGTTAGTGAATGTATGAACGACATCGTTGTCAAACTTATTGTTTGTTTTAGTTTCGCATGTGTTTTAATTTGTTTTCGTTGCCGTGTAGTTTTTGCTATCCTTTGTGCTCTGCTCTATCCTTTTATAATAAAATATTTAATTGATATAAAACAAAAAAACAGATTTGCAAAACGAATTAAGAAATTATTAAAACAGCGAAAATGCTTCTTATCAAAGTATATTTAAGTATTTTAAATATATACGAGTATAATATAGATTTTAAACTATTTCCTATATCTAAGTTTCTAGGTTACTTAAGATGTAGGAGATAGCTTAAATTACTGCTTTATTAGAAATAAGCTTCTGTATCAGTATCCAGTATCAGCAGATCAAAATTATTTTAATGATTTCTTATATTTACGTGAACACTACACATAATAGATTTTATCGCGTTTAATTGTACTTATTTTTAAATCCCGACGTTTCGGGTGCTTTCCAATACCCATGATCACGGTGTATTGCGGTGTTTCACGTCCTGATGTCATAGTTAGCCCGGCTACCTTCTGTTTTTGAATATTAATATTTGGTCCAACCTACGTAGAACAAGCTTACAGTATCTTGAAGTCTTGCATTTGATTTAATTTTGTTAATTATAAGGTCCCAAGCAAATGGCAGCACCCATCCATTTCGCTATTGAAATAAGGATTTTTTTTTTTTAATTTCAATAGCCTCGAGCATCATCATTGGTAGGAATCGGTGTTCTTTTGCGAGGATTTGTGGTCTATCAAATCGGATGTAATAGCGGGGACGATCTTGAACATGTTCACAGACTGCAGACTTCCCGGAGCGTCGGTGCTTCACGTCAGCTATATGTTCTTTCACGCGGGGTTTTTATAGACCTTTTTGTTTGTGCTATATAAGAGAGACTACATTCGCAATCAAGCTTGTACATACCTATATCTTGTAGAGGGATATTACATTAGTACTTTTCTTATTCCTTAACATACCCAAATATGTTAAAAAATGTTGAAAGAAATATTGAAAAGAGGTATTCTAGATGAGTTATAGTTTGCACTCAGTGGAAATTTAATTTGTTCGAGTTTTGTTATAATTGATAGTGTACGCGAAATATGATTTACATGGGTTTCATTTTAAAGTTCGAAATGTTGAAGCGATGTAACAAAATAAAGGATTAACATTAACGTGGTATGAATTGAAAAAAATAAGTAGCCATTTTGTATTCTAATGTGTTGATAAGTGTTACAGTTTACTCCGAATATAATGTGGTTGACAAAATTGGGGTTTGATGTCGAGAGGTGCGGCCGAGCCCTGGAGACGGCAAGCGTCTGCTTTACTAGACGCTAACAAGCATCGACAAGATGCTTATGGCAACGAGGGTCGTCGGCAGCCACGAACTTTCACCGTCTGTGATTTTTTTTTCGATTCGTCGCAATCTACGGGAAAGCTGAACTCCAGTATGCTGGGGCCCTATAAGGTCTCGTACGTGCTGCCACGCCATCGCTACAGCCTGCGATTTCTCGGTGGATCTAATAGCAGACGGCTCAAGCGGCCGCCGAACACATGGTGCTTTGGCACGGCAAATAGACGTCTGACGCTTGCTCAGCTTTCGTTGCGAGTAGTGAGCCATGTCACGCGGATATCTATCTGACCGAGACGATTTAATGGCGATTGCAATTTGTGTGATGTCGTTTGCAGTGTGTTATATTTTACACAGTTGCATTTTTTATTTTTGCAATGTGTGATATTTTCATACAGTTGCTTTTTATATTTGCAATGTGTGTAGAGGCCTACGCTTCTGCATGCAGTTGCCTTTCGCAATGCGTAGAATCTTGCGCAGAAGCCTCCTTCCCTTTGAAATATGTGGTGGGATCAGTCTCTCCACATAGTCGCCGTTTTTGCAATGTGTGCAATGGTTTGTGAGTGCCATGTCACACAGTTGCAGTTTTTAAGATAATGTGTGGTGAACTTTGGAAGCCCCTGAAGAATGTAGGTACCTAGCGGTGTAACAGTTAACGGAAGGGAAGTGCGCGGGAAGACGCGCGACAAGGTACCTTAATTTTATAACATAGTGACACTTACGTATATGTGCGTGCGTAGTAACATAGTAGGCGTTAGATATTTATGAATGTCAATCAGTTAAAATAATGCATTACTACGCATTTTGAATTTAAAAGATAAAAAAACTGGCCAAGTGCTTGTCAGGCCACTTACAATGTAGAGGTAGGTTTTGGTAGTTGCACGTCACAATATGTGAATTTAGAAAGGGCCTTCTTGATAATATGAGCATATTAAGTAAATTCATGCGCTCTCGCCAGTCGTACCTCCAAACTTAAAAACAAGATTGTACAACCGGTGCTTGTTGCTAGTGATGACTTACGGATGTGAGACGTTGTCCTTCACTATTGGCCGTATGAGGAAGCTTCAGGTGACTCAGCTAATTATGGAGAGGCCTGTGCTCGGGGTTTCTCTACGTGATAGACTTAAAATGAGGATATCCGTAGTAGAAACAGAGTAACCGACATAGCCCAAAATTAGTAAGCTGAGGTGGCAATGGTTCGGCCAATATAGCTCGAAGAACCGCGATAACCAATGAGGAAGAAAGGTTCTCGAGTGGCAGTCTTGTATCGGTAGACGAAGTGTAGGGCGTCCCTCACTAGATAGAGCGACGATCTAGTAAGACATCCAGGAATTCGATGGATGCAGGAGGCTCAGAACCGTGCTTTATGGCATTTCTTGGGGGAGGCCCATGTTCTGCAGTGGACTTGTGAAGGACTGTAATAATGATGATGATAATGATGAAGTGGGTTCGTGTTTGGACCGCTATAACACCTAGAAATAACGATGGTAACTGAAGGACATATTTTCCAAGCAGACTTATAGGAAGTGGTATTCAAAAAGATTAAAAATCTTTTCGATTTTGAAAATAATACAATTTACATCAAATCATTCACATAAAAAAGTCCGTACAAAAATGATTATAGTTCACTATCCATCTTTTAGTTCCCCGCAGGAACCCTAAGATATACTCGTATATGACCACAACGAACCTTCCCGTAAACCATCACTACCCTAAACTATCCTGGGGGTCGCTCGCGTAAATCAAGAGTACCACGAATGAAACTGTATGAGGCTGTATGAATGTATGAATACTGTGAACGAAGCCTATAATAGAATATCAACTAAAAAATAAGCGAAAGTGGTATGTCAGGATCGATATCTTGACGATTGATCCTGCGTGCCTACCCCAAAAAGGAAAAAGTAAAGATATGGTAGTAATGCATAATATAGTAGTTTTTTTTTTCAAAAAATGTTTATACTTCATACAGTTTAGTTTACAATAATATGACAAAGTTATAATGCAGCTAGTTTTAGGTCATTTTATATGGAATTGTAACGAAATTTTTGCTAATCCAAGTGCATTTTATAAGATGGTTGACTGATCCTCGTTAACTTGTTAAGCCTTCTTAGCTGTGAAAGTTTTACTTTTAACTTCATTATATTTAATATATCGTGCATACTTTTTATATTTCTAAAAACAGCAGTTTAGTTGGTAGGGGGTGGGGACACATGCCTCTAATAAAAAATAACATTTTAAGGCTAAATATTTCGCAAATGGACCCCTGAATCAAAAAAATGTTGGTCCACACCCCCAGTATTTTCGAAAGACCTATCCATGGACACCACACACGATGGAATAAACGGGTAAGAAAATATCATCCTCCCTTTACCTGTATGGGAGTTACCCAAAATAAAAATATTGTTCAAGATTTTATTTCACAGTTTTGTAGGCGTGATTAATAACTATACCAAATTACAGATTTGTAGCACTTAGTGTCTCTGAATAAAACCGCGGACGGACGGAAGGACGTTTAACTACGGAACCCTAAAAAGGACGGAATGTTTGAAATATGTTTAATTAATTTTTCTTCACCATTCGCCTTTATTACGTATTCTCAACCTTCGCTGCAAATTTGGCCGTGTATTGCAAAATCACCCTTTATTTTTAGGAGTGGACTTTTATAGGATGTAATAGACGAATAAATTTATTTACCGCTTCGTTCAGTGATGAAGAGTAGTAACATCATCTACACATTTCGTTGCTGAGCACAAGTCTACTCCCTTCGTTTGATCATGAGGCAAGAAAGAGTTAACGTATATCTAGTGTGTGAACGGGTTAAAATGGAATTGCTGCTTTCCCCGCGAGGTTGTCCTTTACCGTAATGAAATAATTAATAATGGAACTACAGACAATGTGAACGTAGGCATAGTTACAACGACCCGATCTGTCACTATCAGTGTCCTTGTGTCAGTGACGTCACGAGTTTGGTTCACGCACTTGTTCGAAACACATGCCGCATTATGTTTTACTTGATGATGCTATTCGAAAGTATTTAATAAATATTGTAAATTTAAAAAATTCCGAGCCTTAACATTTTTAGTTCCTTTATTACTGGTTAAATTACAAATCGTTTTGAAATAACTTATAGCAGATGACTGCATGTACTTTTATGCCAGTGATATTTGAGACATTTATTAAAACACTCATGTTAACAATATGGTTTTATAATACAATATTTTAAACTGAATTTTAAGCGTCAATTATTTAAGTCTGTAATAATAAAATATTATTATAACATTCCAGAATCTAGACGAAAGCAGTGTTCAGTCTAAACATTGTTCTAAAATCTAAATAAAATCGATTAGACAGATCTAAGGAAAAACTATAGCACGTTATATTTTATAAATAATCATCAAATATCTACCCTATACCCCTCGCGAAGCGTGGCTATTCTTCATTCTTCGCATTCATCTTTACTTCAGGTGCATTATTTAAAGTCTATGGAAACTCGTTTAATAGCGCTACTAAACAATGAAGCAGTATTATAGGTATTTAGGAAGTCAAAAAAGAAATAATTTATAAATATTTTTTGCAAACTAGTTAATGACTTGAGATATTTGTGGACTAAGTTGGAAACAATTACATTCTGAGACCTTTTTTGACGTACGCTGCGTAAATCGATGAATGTATATGAAAATTATATTGTGGAATACTTGTTCTTCTCAATAGTCTTTACATTTATTACTCATAGATGTCTATCTTAAAAGATTCGCTCGCAATAAAACAAACAAAGCTTTAAAAATACACTAGTAAAACTTCAGTTCCAAGTGAGTCGTTGGTGCAAAAATGTACAAATCATTATAAAATTAACTATAATCATCGTTGTATGTAAAAACTATTACTGGTTCAAAAGTTTTGTATCCAAAACTTTTTGTTCCGGTAGTAGTTTTAATGTTTTTCGTACGCATAAAATGACTCTCATTGAGACGATACACTCGAACTAGATGTACTTTCGGTGATAGCCGAGCGTGATGATATCAGCGAAATAAGGACTGACAGATCATCTTACCGGAGTTATTTATTGCTACCTGTGCGAATTCGGGGCGGATAGCCAGTTTGATAATAAAACATAAATAACTTAAAAAGTAAGTATTTATGATTTTATATAAACAGTTTCAAGTGCTATGACTTATTGAGACAACACGGTCTAGGATGGAAGAGAAGATACGTTTTTAAGTCACAAAAATTATATAAACTTAGTATTAGAATTAAGTTAAGGAGATTCGATTCTTCTCTCTTTATATTTTATTTTAAATTACTACGTTATGTTTTAAATTTTAAACAACTTTAACATTACTGACGTCTAAAAAACTCAATCCACGGAAAATTATTTAAGATCTTTTCATTCTATTTAATAAGCCATTAAAACCATCCAGAACAGAAGTTGCTTTTGTGATTTATACAAGTTAAATGGGAACATTAAAAACGCATTACGAAAACATGAGTAAGGAAGGATATTTTAGCGCTAATAAATGATTTCTCCTAATTGTATCTGAATGAATATTTTACGAAAATACAACTAAGATCTAGTGAAAATAGTTACGAGAATTTATTATACATACTAATGTTATATTAAAATTATTTAATGCAAAGCCAATATATATATATACATAATCTTTAATTAAAATTATAATTACATTCAAAAGAAATGAAAAAATGTGAGGAAAGCGTCAAAATTATATTACAATATATTGCGGAGCAAAGACGGTGAAACTTAATTGCTTCGATTGGTCTGTCTTTCACTCGTCATTATCTATTGAATATTCACGCGGGATTCCCTTGCTGCAAATTTGCCGAGAACTGTACATTTGCGAACTTGTCCCCGCTAGATAACAATGATGTTTGATTTTCCTTAAATTTCATAAAACGCAAACATCCAAACTTCAATCCCCACATACAATATTTAAACTGCTAATAGCAAATTAAAAAAACGGTTTTACTCTGAATTCGGGAATAAAGAAAACGTTGTAAGAAATAGGGGGATGAGTCGCTCGCATCCGTAGGCTTCGACCACCTAATCTTAGGCCCACCCTACACGTGTCCCCCGGGTGGTGCTAAATGAGCGACAAAGCCAAAAGAACTGACTCAGCACCTCGCCACGTGGTAGCGGCGTAAAATCTACCACCCCTAGTTCGCACCATGAGGCAAGAAATAAAATAAATGACCCCGAGTTCCCGGCGCCCCTTAAATGAGAGTAAAACCGAAGACGAGGTTCGCCACCCGTCACGTTCTGTGTCCCGGAGGGGCAAAAAGTGGATTGCGGAAGCCCGTCTGGCTACGCTAAATGTATGTGGAGCAATTAATGATAAGATGGATCAAGTATGCGAAATGATGTATGATAGAGGAATAACGGTGTTATGTGTAAATAAGACGAAACGGAAGGAAAAGGATGCCACTGCACATGGCATGTATACTGCTTACTGCTGTGGTGTAGAGACCAAGCGGGTCGGTATCATCAGTTCAGAAAGAATGGGTCAATGTGTGAAAGAGTTTGAATGTGTAAACCCAAGGCTGCTATTGATAGGAATAAAAATGGGCTTAAACAAGTTGTTTGTTCTAGGAGTCTACGATCCAGACATGTCTTAGTCCACTTATATACTAGAGCAGTTTTAAGAGATGGTAAGGATGGTGTTTATGAAATGTAAGGAAATGAAAATATTGTTATGTTAGGAGATTTTAATCGAAGGTTAGGATGAAAAGACCTGGTTGTGAAAGGAAATTGGGAACGTTAGGTGATGAAAGTATAAATGAGTTTGGTGAAAGCCTACTCATCGTATGTGTGGAAAGGAAATGTTTTTGTGACGAATACTTTTTTCGTCATAAGAAGATGAATAGAAAGAGGTGGTGATAGAAGCGTGATAGTTTTATAATTGTGGATGAAACAATGAGAAGCGAAGTGGTAGATACAAGGGTTTACTGGGTATAATTACCTGGTCTTATGCCGAATTAATGGTCTATTCAAACGTTGGCGGCATAGGAAATCTGTGTCAACTACTGCGTTAAAGCGTATAAAAATAGAAAGGTTACAACATGAAGGTGTGAAAAGAAGTATACATAGACTGAGAGAAAATATAAGTGGTTTGGATGAATTAAAGTATGAATGATTTAGACTTGGAGACTGTGTGGCATAATGTTAAGAAAGGTTTGGTAAATGCAGCTACCGAAGTAAGTGGTATAAGTAAGAGAACGAATGAAAGGTAAAATAAAGCGATATGGTCAAATAATGAGGTATGGATGAAAGTTGAAGCAAAGAAAAGAGCATGGCCAGATTTACTAGTAATCAAAGCTGGTAATTCTGGCAATATTAATGATGAGATTGACAAAAAGCAGTCTTTAGACATCTAAATAAAAGAGTAAAGGAAGTAGTTGTGAGGAAAAAGCATGAAAGAATGGATAAGAATGATAAAAGAATATCTAATAACTTCCAGGCAAATATTTAAATGTTTTGGAAACTCGTAAAAACTGCCATGGTAACTCAAAAACGCCTAGAATGAATGATATACGAGACAAGATTGACTGTATTCTGAATGACGAAGTTTCGAGTGTAAAGAGATGGAAAGAATACTTTGAAAGCGTGGTTATGAGTGAGAAGACGTTTAAAATAAATGAAATATAGTAAATTCCGAAAGAAAACGAAAGAGGTAGGGAGATAAGTATAGATGAAATAATGAAAGCAATGAAAAGCATGAAAGCAGGTAATGCAGCCGGATATGATAGAGTATCACTCGAAATATTAAGGGCTGGAGAGGGAGCGATGGGAGGCCCGCTGAATATCTTGTTCAATTTATGTTGGGAACTGAAGCGAGTACCGGGAGACTGGTGCAAAGCCGTGATAGTCCCAATATATAACGGAAAATGGTCACCGCATGGCTGTAAAAACTACCGTGTTATCAGCCTTCTTAGTATTGCGGGAAAACTGTATGCTAAGGTGCTAATTGAAAGAGTTATGAAAGAAACTGATGTCAAAATTTGGGATGTGTAAGCTGGATTTAGAAAGGGTGTACGGATCAAATCTCTTCTATGTGCATGATAATGCAAAAAATTTTCGCCAAAAACCAAAAAGTTTTTGTGCATTTATGGACTTGAAAAAGGCTTATGCCAGAGTGGGCTGGGATGTGTTATAGCAAAAACTAAACTCATTTGGGTTGAGTGCTGGGTCGATACAGGCATTAAAGTCTCCTTATATGGATTTTAGTGTTTGTCTCATGATGAACGGGGCCTACTTGGACTGGTTTCATACTATAAAGGTGTCAGACAGGGCTGTGTGGCTTCCTGTGACTCTTCAACCTACAAGGGTGATCTAAAAGTAATGATAATGAATATTAAACACTGTGATTATAGCTAAAAAATAACTTATTTTTCTATTTAGTCACCTAACCAGTCAATGCATTTACTCTGTAGCCGTGGAATGAAAAGGGGACATCTCCCGCCGGGCAAGGTGTTCCGCCCGGGGAGCGGCCAACGCTCCGAGTGGTAGTTCGGAGCTATTCTATATATACTGCTTTTACTTCGGAACTTTGATAGCGCGATTTAGGCTTCTGTGTTAAATTGTGTGATAAGAGAAGAGTGTGGTTTGCAAGATGACGTTGTGACCAGGATTAAGAAAGGAATGCTTTGGTGGTTTGGTCATGTAGAAAGAATGAATGAAGAAAGAGTGACAAAGCAAATTTATGTTGCAGAGGTGAACGGCAGAGTCGGGAAGGGACGTCCTAGGTGAAAGTTTATCGACCAAATTGGCGATATATTGAAAATGGGCCAAATTAAGAGTACCCTTAACCGACGAGCGTGTATGCGTAGGTATATGGATGTAAAGGAAGCGAGAGAGGTGTGTCAGGGTCGTGAAAAATGGGAGTCCGTAGTCTCTGCCTACCTCTCTGGATGTGAGTATTTATGAATGTGTATGTATGGATGTCGTATGAAAACTTGCATATGTAAGAAATTTTAAATATATAATATATAATTCTCGAACTCCTATCTGATTTAACAAGTGCCCAGCGACGTACATAATACTATTGTATATAATGTATGTAATACTAACTTTTTACCCGTGGCTTAGCTCGCGTGGTCTTCAATTTAGAAACATCATTAAATGCTAGAAACGTCAGGTATTAAAAAAGTTAAAATTAAACACGATAAATAAGATCACTTTTATTGCAAATGAAGTTCTATTCGCAGTGAACGTGGGTAGAAGTAGTTCTACCCACGTTGTGGTGAGTGTAGACTCATGATCGGAAGCAAAAAAATGTTCGCCTTGTTGTGGCGGCTAGAGAGAATCCGCCACCTCATATCGTTCCGTGTGTGTCCTAAGAGGCGATGGAGGAAAACAAGTTCTATTCTTTAGAATCTTTGCTAACGTTAATATTTACGGTAGTGTGAAAACAAAAAGAAACATCTGCGAAAATATGAATGAAATAAAAACAGCATAATTGCCCCATTAAAACTAAAAAAGTTGCAGCCTACATACATGTCACTACTGGGCACAGGCCACAGAGCTTTTGGCCAAAAAAAGTGCCAACGCGCGACCACCTCAACTGGAGAACTTCTCAGATATGCAGATTTTCTTTCATTGCCGAGAACGTGGTAAATCGACACTTCAAATTGCAATTATTCTAACTCCCGGTACAATAATTCCAAACTGAATATAATTATGTAAAAATATATAATAATGCTTATGTACTGTGAAATTTACGTTTGGATCAGTTTGATTACCGCCTTTGACAAGTAAAATAAAATAAACTTTGTTTGAGTAAAATCTGCTATCTTTGATATTTAAAGTATTTTTTCGTAACAGCCTGTTCATTTACATATGTCATGTGAGCTATGAAACCAGGACTGTCACAAAAATCTTGATTTGTTCTGATAATACGAAAACTCAAAAATACAAAAATCTTAAATGACAAACTATTTTATAAGTCTCATTAAAGGTATAAAAACCAAAGTAGCAGCTTACATACATCTCAATACTGTGCACTGTGTGTGTGTGGCTCCTCATTATTTCCACGACTTTTTTTAACTACTCAGACATTTAGGTTTGCCCACGAAGATATTCTTCACCACTTCACCGGATACGTGGTAAGTCAGCACATAAAATTTCGTATAACAGATTTATTTGTCCTCAAAGGACTCGCACACGTTTTGCTCTCTTGCCGTGATGAAATCTCACGGCGAGCTACACGGCTCTCGTATTTGTTTAAATAAAATTCATAAAAACTGAAGCAAAGCTTTTGTACGATTGTTGACCATATCTACCTGGTAATTAGTAGTCAATATTAGTAACCCAACGATGCCACGAACTATTCCATCAAATAGAGATAAAATCACACAGTGTACTTAATTTTCAATTATTTACATCAGATAACGGGATCATCATCATCATCATTTCATCATTTCAGCCCTTCACTAGTCCACTGCTGAACATAGGCTTCTCCCACGGAATGCCAAAAAGCACGGTCCCGAGCCACCTGCATCCATTGACTTCCTGCATGTCTTACCAGGTCGTCACTCCATCTAGTGGGGGGACGCCCTACACTTCGCCTGCCGGTACGAGGCTGCCACTCGAGAACCTTTCTTCTCCATCGGTTGTCGGTTCTTCGAGCTATATGGCCAGCCCATTGCAACTTCAGCTTACTAATCCTTTGAGCTATGTCGGTTACTCTGGTTCTACTGCGGATATCCTCATTTCTAAGTTTATCACGCAGAGAAACCCCGAGCATAACCCTCTCCATAACTCGCTGAGCGACCTTGAGCTTCCTCATACGGCCAGCAGTGAAGGACCACGTATCAATTCCATATGTCACTACTGGCAACACGCACTGGTTGTAAAATTTAGTTTTGAGGTTTTGAGGTATGTCTGACGAGAAGATGGGTCGTAATCTCCCGAACGCTGCTCAGCTGAGTTGAATCCGTCGATTGACCACTCGGTCGAAGTTGGACTTACCTAGTCAGACTATTTGTCCCACGTAAACATATTCGTCAACAACTTCGAGCTTAGTGCTCCCAACAACTACCGGCATAGGTGTGATATGGACATTAAACATGATTTTTGTTTTGTCCATGTTCATCTTGAGACCTATCCGTTGGGAGACACTATTGAGGTCATTGAGCATAGTGATTAGGTGCTCCAGCGATTCTGCCATAGGGACTATGTCGTCGGCAAATCAAAGGCGAGTGATGTACTCGCCTATGACGTTAATCCGTATCCTTTCAAGTCCAGTAGCTTGAAAACGTCTTCCAATGCAGCGGTGAAGAGTTTCGGGGATATAACGTCACCCTGTCTTACACCTCTCTGCAGTTGGATAGGTTTCGTTTCCAGTTCTGTACTCGGATAGCCATCGTAGCCCTACTGTACAACCACTTCAGCACCTTGATATACCGACAGTCCACTTGGCACCGCTGAAGGGACTTCGATTTGAAATTAAAGGCTTTCTCATAGTCATACGTAAGGCAAAGTGGCAGATTGTTCTCTTCGGTCTTTTGTTCAGTTTGCCGAAGGGTATGTATGTGGTCTATGGTGCTAAACCCTTTTCGGAAACGGGCTTGTTCGGGAGGCTGGAAGTCGTCAAGTCTGCATTCGAGACGATTCGTAATGACTCTCGGAAACAGCAAATAGACGCGGCTTAGAAGGGAAATCGGTCTGCAGTTCTTCAAGAGAGCTTTGTCGCCTTTCTTGAAGAACAAGGCCACCGCACTTCTGCTCCACGCCACCGGTGTAATGCCACCATGGAGGACGGAATTAAAGAGCTTCTGAAGGACTTCAAATACCGGTTTTCCACCCGCTTTCAGAAGCACCGCTGTAATCCATTCTCGCCTGGAGCCTTGCCGTTTTTAAAGTGCTGGAGAGCCATTCTAATCTCGCTCAGACTGACGTTCGGGATATCATCGGAATAGTGTCGGAAAAGACTCGCTCTTGGATCGTTACTCCCACTTGCGTGTGGCTCCAACGATGACGTGTACAGCTGCCCATAGAACCTCTCAATCACATTCAAAATCTCAGGTGTCTCGGAAACGATACTTCCACATTCAGTCTTCAGCTTCGACAGTTGGCTCTTTCTGGCAGACGGATCTCTGGCAAAGACTTTGGAGCCCTAGTTCCGCTCGATCGCTTCTTCAATATTGAAGTTGCGCAAGTCCCGCCGCATGCATTTGGAGATCTGTCTGTTCAGTTGCCTGTATGCTGTCAAATTTGCTGAAGACTGCAGCTTCATCTCCCGTCTAACAACCATGAGATTAAGAGTGTGATCGGAGAGTTTTTGTGTTCTTCTGCGACGGGTCTTACAGAACATAGCTCCGACCGCATGGACAGTTTCCACAAGCTTGTCATTTATATCGTCCACTTCATTGCAATCTTCTAGGCACTGAAAACGATTTTGTATTTCGAGCTGAAAGTTTTCGGGGCTTTGGATTAGAGCACGAGGGTGACGGAGCGTTGACTTCATTAGACGTGACCTCTCCAACTTTACGTTTAGGTTCAGTGTGTCTCTCACCATTCGGTGATCGCTGCCAGTTTTCACCCTCGCGATCACTGAGACATCACTGAACAGTTGTCGTCTGGTCGTCGTAATGAATTTAATCTCATTTTTTGTCGAACCGTCGGGGCTCGACCAGGTCCACTTTCTGTGGGGCCGCTTTTTGAAGAAAGAGTTCATCATAATGAGTCCCTTTTTCTCCATAAAGTCGGCCAGCTGTTGGCCCCTTGGGTTCCGTTGCCCTATTCCGAAATTCCCTACTTTCAGCTCACCGCCTCTCTTGTGCCTATTTTGCGTTGAAGTCTCTATTAACACTGTATAGTGGGTTTTGAGGAATGCATGGCTCTAGAGATATGCTCATACATTTCCTCCACCTTCTCATTGGGGTGTGCCGAGGTTGGTGCGTAAACCTGTATGACTTGTCATTCATATCGTCGTCTTCATTGCAATCTTTTAGGCACTGAAAACGATTTTGTAACTCGAGCTGAAAGTTTTCGGGGCTTTGGATTAAAGTACGAGGGGGACGGAGCGTTGACTTCATTAGACGTGACCTCTCCAACTTAACGTTTAGGTTCAGTGTGCCTCTCACCATTCGGTGATTGCTGTCAGTTTTCACCTTCGCGATCACTGAGACATCATTGAACAGTTATCGTCTGGTCGTCAAAATGAAGTTCATCTCATTTTTTGTCGAACTGATGGGGTTCGACCAGGTTCACTTTCTCTGGGTCCACTTCTGGAAGAAATATTTCATAATAAAGTCTCCCTATTTCTCCATAAAGTCGGCCTGTTGCTGCTGGCCTGTTGGATTCCGTTGCCCGATCCTGAATTACCCTACTTTCAGCACACCGTTCTCTCTTGTACCTAGTTTTACATTGAAGTCTCCGATTGGCACCGTATACTGCGTTTTGGAGAAATACATGGCTCTAGAGATATCCTACTACATTTCGTCCACCTGCTCATTGGGATGTGCCGACGTTGGTGCGTAAACTTGTATGACCTTCATCGAATACCGTTTGGTGATTCTGAGTATAAGGTACGCAACCTTCGTCGACACACTCCCAATCTTTACAACGTTGTTAACGAGAGACTTGTGGACGATAAATCCGACACCTCCTTGGGACGGATAGTCGCCCTCCCGGTGATAGAATAAGTTGCCGGATTCGAGGATTACCGTGTCCTCCCCTTCTCTTCGGACCTCGGATAGTCCTATTATATTCCAGCGCAACTTATCTATCTCTTCTTCCAGCTCCAGGACCTTCTCGTCAGTCCTCAGGGTGCGTGCGTTATATGTTGCCAGGTCGAGTCGTCGTAGGTGGCAAAAGAACCTCCACCGGAGATTCTTAGCACCCCCTGCCCCGCCATTAGCATGGTCGCCACCGTAGCCAGGAATAGCGGGGCCGCCGGGGACTGTGGGCCGTTTATTTGTGTCGTTGCTAATGGGGGGTATATTGCCATAGTTGCCATGCTTGGCGAGTGGGTTGGCAACCGCAGTTTTTTATTGCTTTTTGCTTTTATCAGAAAAATGCTGCTGCCCATCTTCTGTATCAGTTTCCCTTTGTCGCCTCTTACGACACCCACGGGAAGATATGAGGTATTCTTACCCGCCACTACACGGGGATCTGGGAAATATGGGGTAGTGGGCATTCTTACCCGCTACTACGATAACGGGATAACATATGAAATTGGTAAAATGAAACTTATGCCGACAGACACACAATATATTCAACTAAAGACCTCTCTTAATCTCAATTTTGTGTACACTGTACTGGATACTGTGCACACAAAACACACGTGTTGTGTATAACGGTGTTGTTAGCCATTTTGCCAAACGTGGTAATTGTGGTAAATCGTCCGGATAATGGCCACCGGTCTGGATATTTTTAAGTGTGACAATTTTTGATGCTGCACGAATAAGTATTCAGTAGCATTCTAAAATTTAATTTTATAAGTTACTTATCATTAGTTTATTTAGCAGAAAGTAGAAGGCGCTATATTATATTAATACTGTGAAAATCAAAACCATACTATCTAGTTATATCAGCTATAGAAGGTTGGGGTCATGACATGGTCAACAAACAGTGATAAATATCATGAAATGACACCATGTCACGAAATAATGATTTAATGAGAATTTTGCAATAACTGCAGGCAGACCAGTTTTAATCAGTTTACATTCAGATATAGTATCAAACGTATGAAAATTAATATGTTTTTTAGTTCAAAAAATATCAATTTTCATAAGTTTGATAGATGGCACTATATAAAATGAAATAACGATTAAATTAAATGTTAGGATTTTTAAATAATTTTATAAATGTAATTATTTAAACATATAAATCTAAGTATTATTTAATTTATTAGTTACTAAAGGCAAAATTTAGGCTTTTTCATTTGATGATAGATGGCGCTGTTTATATAATTAAAACGTATATCGTCAGCGGAGTTACAAATTTTTATGCAAATGTTAAATCCAATTTTAAACTTTATTTACAAATATGATATAATATATCACATAATCATAAGAAAATTAAGATCCAAAGGAAGAAAAAAAAAACTTAATCTTCTTTTTAAAGTTCCGTAATCGGATAAAAAGTAGCCCATAAGTTGCCCCGGGTTACTAACTACCTACATATACAATTTAATGGAAATCGGTCCAGTAGTTTTTGCGTGAATCGGTAATATAATAACAGACAGACAGACAAAAAGTCTAAAAACCACTAATTTGGCTTTAGTACCCTTTATTTAGTCCCCTGGACTTGTTTTGTCAAGAGTATATTTATTTTCAGACACGATTTTCTACAGATTTATTATATGTATAGATATAACTTTAATATTTTAAATTTGCAAGAGTAGCGGTAGAAGAAATGTTATGTTACCAAACTTCGATATAATAATTATAAATACGTAAATAATTACATCGTGTTGCTATCAGGAAACACTTATCAGGTGTACGAGTATGTATAATTTAAAAAATATTAGGGATAACAATAATAAAACGTTCTTCAAACTGAATTTCTTAACAGGGATAGGATTATAGTTCTTCCCTCTATACTCTTACTCTCATGGCCCGACCCGATAGGACGGCAATCCTATGCAAGTGCATCGTCTCTCTTTTCACCAAATCGCTTGTTTAGCGCAGATGGCGAATAAGGTGAAATTCCAAGACACGTGTCATTTTATTAAAATTATTAGTTCCTACATATATAATGATTTCAAAAAGCTACTACTATTATACTACATATGGATGTTAACTTTGACACAGAGGTTTTAACAATAATTTTACCTCTAAATATTACAAAATATTCATTATGATGTTTTTAATTTGTGTAGGTACACTATTGCACAACAATGAAACGTTATTTTAGTTTAAAATAAATGTGAGTTTAGCGTCTGTGAACCTTTTTTATTTTATATTTTGCTTGAAGAGGGAGTCTGCCTTGTTTAGTTAATTAGAAGCAACGAAGCCTCCCCAGATGTCGAAAAATGTTTTCAACTAAGACCGAAATATGATAGTCATTTATTTTTTGCTACAGCGACTCGCTTTTCTTTAAAAAAATCTGGAAGCTAGAGTGGGATTACTGTTTTTAGTTTTAGGACAGTTATGAGGTTTATATACAGGAATATGTTTTTCATTAATCTCATGCAGGAATATTAAAAACTGAATCCTACGTTTTAAATTTTGTTCGAAAAACCTTTTCTCGATGAAAAATATAAGTTTCGTACCTACTGTCATAAATTATTAATGAACCAAATGATATAAAATTTTCTAAAACATTAAACGACGATGGTGATGGCCAATGCTTGTTTGATGAGGATAGTTATTATTATTAAAGATGTTTGCAGTAGAAAAAGAATGCATAATATAAAAATGAAATAGTAATCTGAATGCATTTTCAATGTTAGTTATTTCTTTAATAAACTTTTGCAAATTTGAGCCATTAATAGTTTGCACACTTGTTTTGTGATTAATCAAAAATGAAATATGAAATGCTACCGGATGTATGCTTAGAACGGTTATGGGCTATCATAAAGTTAGAATAATATAATAAAACCTTATAATCTTCTGCAATATGCCGTTAAAGCTACGAGGAACAGAAGTGGCTATTATTTTTTATTTCTAGTAATATGGGAACATCAAAAACACATTACGGAAAAATGACTCTTACTAGAAAATTAAACGATGTTAAAACAGCTTGTGATTTATTTTTTTACACAGAGGCAATAAAAATTTCACAAGCTGTTCATTATAATAAATTTGCTTTGTTAATTAAAGGATTTCATAATGGAATTTTTACTGAGCTTCTTTTTTGGGTTCCGTAGTTAAACAACAAGTAATCCTTAAAGTTTCGCATTGTCCGTTCGTTCGTCCGTCCGTGATTTTACTCAAAGACCCTACGTGCTACAAAGCTGTAATTTGGCAAAGTTATTGATATTAATAACACCAACAAAGTTGTGAAATAAAATATTGTAAAACATTTATATTTTGGGTACCTCTCATACAGGTGATTTGTTTTAACCATCTATTCCATCGCGTGGGGTGTCGTTAGGGATAGGATAGGAATTTCAAAAATATTGCGGGAATGGAACAACATATTTTCGATTCAGGGGTCCGTTTGAGAAATATTTAGCTTTAAAGTAATTTTTATTAGTCCAACTAAACTGTTGTTTTATGAGATGTGAAAGGTATGCAATGTAGTCGTATACATAATGATGTTAAAAGAAAAACTATCACAGCTAAGTAGGTAATAGTCAACCAACTTAAAAATGCGCTTGGATTAGAAAATAATCGTTACAATTCCATAGAAAATGACATAAAACCAGTTGCGTTATAACTTTGTAATGTTATTGTAAACTGTAAAAACTAAACATTTATTGAAGAAAACTATTTATGCATTTCTACTGTAGCTTTACGTTTTTCTTTACTGGGTAGGCAGGGAGGATCGATCGCCAAGAGACCGATCCTGAGAGTTTCATCTGGGGTACTCTTGGTTTACGCGAGCGACCTTCAGGATAGTTTAGTTCAGTGGTGGTTTAGGGGAAGGTTCGTTACAATCATTTAATAGATGGATAGAAAACTATGACTATTTTTGTACGGAATCGGCATGTCAATTATTTCATGTAGATTGTATTATTTTAAAAATTTAAAAGATATTTTAATTTTTTTTTGAATACCACTCCTTATAAGTCTGCTTGAAAGATAAGTCTTTCAGTTACCATCATCCTATTTAGGCCAAGTTTTGTCGTCATAGTATTAAGGAGGTTCTACCTCCTAGGAGGTTCTACAAAAAATTGGCGACATGTTCCGAATGTTAGGACAACTATGGAATCCTACATTATGCGCGGCCCGGCACGCAATTTGCTGGTTTTTTAATATAGGTAATATGAAAAACAACGTAGAATAAGTTTAGTGGTGTAGGTGTTACAGTTAGTTCAACATTTATTTCTTTTTGATTTATTTAAAACTTAAATATGACGCTTTAAAACTATGGACACCTTGGGCGGACTTAATGTAATGTGACGTATTCTTATAGTCAACCCTGTGTGACAAAGAAACATGTTGGAAGGTGCAAAATATCTAAATATTAGGTCCTAAGATATGAAATTGGCGTTTTGTACGGGAGGAATATAAAGTCATTTTTTTTGTAAAATATATTTAATTAATCAAAGTATGCACCGTTGTTATCTATGCACTTTTGTCATCTCATAGGTAGCTCTTTGATCCCTTTACTAAAAAAAACATGGGGGCGAGAATCAATAAAATCCTTGAAGGCGGTTTGGACTGCCGCATCGGAGTTGAATTTTTTTACTTGTAAGAAGTTGTCCAAATTCCGGAAAAAATGGTAATCTGTTGGAGCAAGGTCCGGGGAGTACGGTGGATGTCGGAGACATTCCAATTGTAGCTCATCTAACTTAGTGGTTGTTTGTTGTGCAGTGTGTGGTCTTGCGCTGTCGTGAAGCAGCAGTGGCCTAGAGCGATTGACCAATCTCGGTTGTTTAGCAGCTAGTTCTTCCTTCATGGTTTGCAGTTGCTGACAATAGATATCTGCCGTAATCGTTTGGCCA
Organism: Parnassius orleans; assembly: GCA_029286625.1. NCBI lineage: Eukaryota > Metazoa > Arthropoda > Insecta > Lepidoptera > Papilionidae > Parnassius > Parnassius orleans. The sequence goes on from JAGSMP010000130.1 coordinate 1,355,857, forward strand.
GATTTTAGAAAGCTGTAGTGAACGACACCGTTGCTAGTCCACCAAACACTCACAAGTAACTTTTTCTGAGTCAATTTTCGTTTAGGGCAGGATTTGGGTGGGTCTCCAGGGTTCAGCCATTGCGACGAGCGCTTTCCATTATCGTAAAGTATCCACTTTTCATCACAAGTAATGATTCGATTTAAAATTCCTTCATTATTGTGTCGGTTGAGCAAAGTAACGCAGCAGTCGACGCGTGTTTGCAAGTTCGATTCACTCAATTCATAAGGTACCCATCGTTCAAGTTTTTTTACTTTCCCGATTTGCTTCAAGTGGATTAATACAGCTTTATCACTTACCCCGAAGCCTGCAGCTATCTCTGAAGTGCTTTGTGATGGATCCGCTTCCACAAAAGTCTTTAATTCTTCATTTTCCACTTTGGTCTGCGGCCGTCCACGGGGTTGGTTCTGAAGGTCGAAATTTCCAGAACGAAAACGTTGAAACCAAAAAACGTACCGTGCTCTTTCTTTTGCGACACCAGCGCCGTACACATCATTAATCCTTCGAGCTGTTTCTGCCGATATACCGATATTTCATGTTTTCCATTGTGCGGTAATAAGCGATGCCAAAGAAAAAAATAATGAGGAAAAACAAATAAAGCACTATTTTCAAAACTCAAATCTACCAGCTAAATGAATTTATAAATTTGAATTTGGAATTCTTAACGAAAGAGGAGATATTTCAGATCAAAGTGGTCAGTACGACAAAACGCTAATTTCATATGTAAGGACCTCATATAATAATAAACAGCTAATTGTAACACATACATGATTGATAATACCCCTGAGAGAAGTGATCGCTACTATGTTGTTTCCAAATGATTTCATATTTACTTGTATTATATATAATTTGGACAGGGTGAGAAATAGTGTGACAGGGTGAGAAATAGTGTGATAAGAGAAAAGTGTGGTTTGCAAGATGACGTTGTGACCACGATTAAGAAAGGAATGCCTCGGTGGTTTGGTCATGTAGAAAGAATGAACGAGGAAAGAGTGACAAAGCAAATTTATGTTGCAGAAGTGAACGGAAGAGTCGGGAAGGGACGCCCTAGACGAAGGTTTATCGACCAAATTGGCGATATATTGAAAATGGGCCAGATTAGGACCGACGAGCGTGTATGCGTAGATATATGGATGTAAAGGAGGCGAGAGAAGTGTGTCAGAATCGTGCCAAATGGAAGTGCGTAGTCTCTGCCTACCCCTCTGGGTAACAGGCGTGAGTGTTTATGTATGTATGTATGTATATATAATTTTGTAAATGAATGTCTATATATAAAAATCATTTGCTGTCTTTTAATCTCGCAAAAATTCGAAAATGGCTGGACCGATACAGATGAAATTTTTTGTGTGTGTTTATGTGGGTCCCTGTATGATCTATATGATTCACAATTTGACCCGGTAGGTGGCGCTGTTGTCGAGATCCAGAAATTACCAGTGCAAAGCTGGGGTGGATCGCTAGTGTTTAATAAAAGTCCCGCTGGGTTTCTTACTGGTTTTTCCCAGGACAGAGGTTTTTTTCCGAAAAATAGATAGATTGATATAAAAATCAATATAAATCAATATATATATCGCACATTGCCTTGAAGACACAATGCAATCTCTTGGAAAGATAGATGCTGGCAAATTAATCTACTTCTTTGTTATACGTATGACGAACTTCGAAGCAAATCGTTTGGTTCGAATACGTGTTATGTCTACAACAAAGGGGTAGAGACTGGCCAAGCGTCTCATTTTCCGGTGGTGGACAGGAGCGAGAGAAATCAATTTATGCAATTCCTATGCACAATCTTCAAAATATATCCTGTAGAACACCGAAAGACCGGCTACTTTGCGCTTTTTTAGAGCCTGGTAAGATTAGTTTTAACCAGATTCAGATGACTTTAGTATGCCTTTCACTTAAGCCCAAAGTTGCTCAGTGACATTTTGCAGTACCAACTCTTATATAACAGCAATACTCCAAAAACAACACACAAGATTGGCATAGCTCTGTTAGGCCCTACGCACAGTACCAACGTTAAGATCGTGGCATTATGTCATTCTGTACTAATTTTAAAATTAATATAAAATGCCACTTATGTTAGTCTTTTAACACCTTACTAATGAGCGATATTATAGCAATGCTACCTTAAACATACTTAAGGGATTTTTATGAATAACGTTGATGTTAGTAAAGTTGTGACTTTGTATGATTTTTTTTTAAATAATCTTTGTGAAATATAGTTTTCATTCAAAGTAAAACAACTCTTTTATTTCAGATAACATTTTCTAGAACTAAAATTAAGCACTCCTTAATTTATTCATTTTCTTCTCAAATAGTTTTATAAGCTGTGAAATATTTTATTACTTAATGTAGATAAGGACTTAACTGAAATTAAAAGTTTTCTGAAGTGAGGCCTAATTTTGTTGTTTAGTCGTTATTTGCAGCAAGAAATATAATCCTACGAAGCTGCTAATGCTTATCTCAGTGACAATAAATTAGGGAATTAGATATGCCTCAAAGTTTTTGTCGGTGTATATTCCTGGTCACAAATTGTGACGCTATTTCTTATCGCAATGAAATTACGTAACAACTTTAGTAAGGTTCTTTTATAAATGACAATAAATTATAAATGTCCCTAATAAGTAGAATTTATGGTGTTGAATATTGATAAACTAATTTTTATAAAAATATGTTGTTGCTTTGTTTATTATAACTGAAACCCCGCGCGCGCACACACACACACACACACACACACACACACACACACACACACACACACACACACACACACACACAAACACGCGTGCGCGCACACACGACGCTCGCGCGCTCACACACGCGCACGCACGCACGAACGCATGCTCGCACGTTCGCAAGCACGTGTGCACGCACGCAGGTACGCACGTACGCACGGAATTTTAATGTAAATTTCACTTCAAAGAGCTACAGAAAGAAGTATGTTAAAATTACACAACAACATTGAGTCAATTGGAGCAAAATTGTAATAAATATTATGGATGCCCTTTACGACGATAGTGAGGCTAAAATAGAAATAGGTGGTACACCTCATAAGATTCAGAGATGGTAAGTGGGGCGAGCGCGTCTTATAACAGACATAACACAGGATAAAGTTGTTTAAAGATGGAATAAAGACTTTATTTATTTATTTATTTAAAACCAACACAGTCAATGAATAATTAATAATTTTTTTGTACTTTTTAGCAATTTTCGTGAAAAATTTAATTTTATTTAATCGCATAAAACACAATTAATCTAATGAAACCTATTTACATTTGAAATCAATAGAATGGATTGATGCAATCGTCTTTCTGCAGAACACAGACGCAGAATTGGTTTTGCTGACAGATTAGTAACTTATACCTTGTTCATCAGAGTTAAAATCTAATCAGGTTTTGTTCGAATAAATATCATAAAAACTACTTACTTTATTTACGAAAAATTTGATTACACACTGAACGGTACGGTACGGTATTTTCGGAAAGATTTTCATCCATCAGTCGCTCATCAGAGTATCCTGCAACCGGAGGAAATTCAAGTCTTCTTTGTAACTTTACATCTAAAAATGTAATAAAAGTTGAAGATAAGGATATGTAATATACTAATTAAATAATTTACATTAAATATACATACATATACATGTCCCTCATTAACGGTTAAGCGCTAAGGCTTAAAATATAAAAATAAAGTACTGTCATATAAATCATAGTTAGAAATAAAGTACTCAGTACTCGTAGAACCTTTACTTGACACCAAAATCACTCATATTTCAAACGCAAAGGTTTTTCACAAATGAGATTACATAATTAAAAGCACCCCGGGGAAGCAAGTCAAGAGTATGCGAAAATTTAACGAGGGAAGCGAGTGGGCTGCACTTTAGACCTATCTCAAGCGTTACCAGTCGCTTGCATGTGTCGTGTAGTGTCTGATAATATTATATGTATGTTTAACTTTAACCCTCGTATAAAGAAACGCTTAAAACGTTTTAACTGCTATGTTTAAAGCAACTAAATAATTTAGCTGGATTTTTAAGTTCTAGAGAAAATTTATAGAATTTTAAGAAGAAAATATATCTGCACTATCAATTTTAGTATATATTATACCCAGATCAGATCATACACACACTATACCTAAATTATTTTATTAAGGAAGACATGTGTCTTCCTTATTATTCACCATCGATCTTTTATGATATTTCCACATTTACTATCAGAAACATTAACTAAATCGCTCCACCAGGTATGAGGACCAACTGTGTGGAAGAAGGTAATAAAATATGGTTAGATCTTGTTGCAAAACGGTATACAAAATTCCATAGCAGTTCCCTGAACGTTTTATATTGTCGGTTATCTTGTCGGCTCAGTGGCGCAGTGGTTTAGCAATGAGTTGGGCCTAAGGGCCGCGGGTTCAAATCGTACACGGAACAAGTATTTGTATGGCTACAAATAATTGTTTCGGGTCTGGATGTTTGTCCTCGTGAAATTTATGTATGTAAACTATATACAGAACCACGATACAGAAGAAATCCTAGTATGACGGTAAGGCTTTTTTTTAAAGAAGAAAAAAAAAGATTGTATGATAAAAGCTACTGCTATAGGCGACCCGCGAATCATCGCCCGGTTTCACAAATATGAGATGGCTGCACATCTTACCAATATGTAAGGATTTGGCGCTATGCATGTCCTTGTCTATTTTTATTTCATGTGCCTAGAAAAGGACCGCCAAGAGGGTCATATACAATTATCAGTGATACCTGTATTGAGGAACGCTGGAACTTATGTAAACACTTCGCTCGCCTGCCCCCCAGCTTGAGGGTGCAGTAGTTGCTTTAAAGCGGCTACTATTTAACCTTGGGAAATTCGACTCAAGTTTCTGCCGCCTAAATCTTGGGGTAGAGCAATCTATAGCCTAGTATGTAGCTCCTGTATGGTTGAAGGCAGTGCCGTAGAAGAACATTGTTTTCTTGAAACAGAAACAGAAACCTTTTTATTCAATATAGAATATAAATAATACTTATTGAAAGTTACTCTTTTGTTTAATTACCACTGGTTAAGCAAAAAAAAACCTCTGTCCTGGGAATAACCAGCAAGAAACCCAGAGGGACTTAAAATAAAACTAACAGCTTACAGTATGTACTTTCATCCGATAAAAGTTGTTGTATTTTAGAATTGTAATCCGACGTATCCATTATAACCGTAGCATTACCTTTATCTGCGCGGAGAATCGTTAAATCTGGTCTGTTGCGTAAGTTTTTCAATGCATTAATTTTATCGCGCTACGTCGCGCTGCGCCTCGAGATGGGCATCGGCATCGGCATCGGCGTAACGCGACGCATCGCGACGCCGCGAGGTATTTTAGAATTATCTCAATAAAATTATGTATGTGTTTTGTAGTAAATAAAGTTATATTTTGTATCGTTATCTTAAAATGTTTTAATGGAAGCACGCTTCAGATGTAGCCAATCTTGTCAATGACACCTCTCACATATGGCAGTACAGCAGGCACTCGCTCGACTGTGGCCGGCTTCACTCGTTCACTGTGACGTAGGCGCGGAACCCGAAGCTAGTTGTCGTGCAAAACTTGCTTGACGTGTTGGATCTCGGCGACCAGGTGTTTACTGTCACAGATCCCTTGTGCTTTCTGAAATAAAAGATTTACCCACGGTAGCTAACTGTGAAGGATGGTGATGAGAGTCTCCGTTTAAATATCTATCTGTATGAGTCTTTTTTCTAAACACAGTGTGGTTCAAGGTGTTATCAAGATTCCGACTAACACATCTAAAAACCTAAAGAATTGTTTGCTTCTAACTCCATTGTGAACTGAATTTTAGAATTTATGGAGTTAATATAGTCTAAAAATGCAGTTACTTTATCTAAAGGTAGAATTGTGAAAGTGTCGTCTATGTACGTACCGCTTGAAGAATCTTGGATTTACGGGAGAAGTAAGCAGGGATTTTTCCTCAAAGTCTTCCATGAATATATCGGCGACTATGGGAGATACAGGTGAGTTCATCGCCACACCTTCTACTTGCTTGTAGAACTCTTCCTTCCACAATAGGTATCCAGATGTAAGGCAGTGTCTGAGTAATACTGCATATTCTACGGGCATGTTGTTTTCCTCCAGCCTTATAGTTACAATTGGGATTCAGTCTTCAACAGGTAAGCATGTAAACAGAGGCTGCACATCAAAACTGACCATAGTTTCATTTTCTGCCAGATGTAGGTCTTTAATCTCGCTGACAAAATGGGAGGAATCCTTTGTGTGTGTTTTTGAATGTCCCCTGATAGTGATGGAAGTTTTTTCACTATGTTGCTTCTAAACTTCTCCAAGCGAAGTGCATTTACTGAAGCAAACACAACTTTCTCATCTAATTGCTTTTTGTGAACATAAGGTAACGAAACTAACTGTCCACAGTAATCAGAACTCAATTTTTATCAACAAAATGTTATCTTTACATGTTGCACTAGTTTCAGCAATACGGTTGGTTTTAAAAATAAATTAAAAGGACCATATAACTTAAACAATGATCTAAATTTAATATTGGTGGAGGAAGCTTCTAGGATATTGACATTAAATTCTCCACATATTACAACAGATTTATTATATTTATTAATCTTAACAAAAACTTCCTCTATAATTTTTTCAAAAGTATAATATATATAACATTGGGGCCTGTAGACGCACACAACTAATGCCATTACTACAGTTCGCTCAACAGAGAGGCTCACAATATCTTTACGTTCTTTACATGATTATAATTTACTAGCTAATATTAAGGAGCCACCTCTTAAAACTTGAAAAAACTGACCACCTAGTGATTACTGAAGTTGAACGATAAGTTATAAGCTTTTAACCAATATTCAGTAATACATAAAATATGAATATTGTTGCTATTTAAGAACAATTCAATTTCTAGCTCTTTGCCTATCATGTCTTGTATATTTTGTTGCACCAGGTATAAACAATGTTTATTATGAATTTTTGGAGTCATACAATTAAGGATTTGTAAGCTACATTCAAAAGTATTTAAATTATTATAACTGCTAGAGATTACCTCTATTGCCTCATTTTCTAATTTAAATTACTTGGAACTGATTCCAAATTGCATATTAAGTCATTATACTGCTCAATAGAAGCAGATGTCTGGGTAATCAAGTCCTTGGCTGAGTTAATATATAAACAATAAGATAACACATTTGCTATCTGTCTTAAATTATATTTTGATAGGTAATACTTATCCCATAGACTTAGAATATATTCTAAATCTATGACCTATCCCAAGTCAAAAATTCCTTACTTAAATTATTTATGTCTATTAAATTAATATTTTATTATATACAATATTAAAACTATAAAAAAAAAACTAAAACTAGTAATTTAATTATCAAACAGTCCTACTCCACGCGGTATCGTGCCAAGAACGCTGGCTGCGTTTCCCCGCTGAATGGCTATACTTAACCTTTGAGCGAGAAAAGAGCCAGCCCTCTTATCACCAGCAGCAACAACCAGCCGCGGATGGAGTTCCTTTAAGAACTTCACCGCACGTGGACCCCACGGATCGATAGTCTCTACAGCAAATGGCACAAATATGTAGTCATCTTTCAGAGACTCATATTTGCGCCACTTACTCAGTTCAGCTGCCTCTGATGCCGCCCCGGCTCTGAACGAGGTACCCCTGAGATGAGAGGCCGCCAAAGTGTCTACGCAAGTAGCATCCCACACTAGGGCTTTACCTCTCTCCCAAGGGACCAATGTCATACCGTCGGGTCTCCCGCCATCGTCTCTAAATATTCCACAAGGCTCTAAAACCGAGGGAACATTTATAGAGACAAGTGCCTTTCGGATGACATCGTTCTATGAACCGTGCCGTGAAAACCTACCAGCACTATTCTTACAAGAAAGTCCGTGGAGCCCAAACTTGTCGACGCTGCTGCCACAGGGGGCACTGATGGGGTTGACAAATCGCCGCTCCTAGTCGGATTCCTACAGCGATGCGCAAGCTTTCCCCATCAAGTAATGTGCTGAGATTACTTGATGGTAAAGCGTGTAACCAGTGACTAGATTCCTTAGTCAAAACAGCTAGAAGGCGTGCCTTATCTTGGTCACTATGGAAATTATGAAACAAATCTTTCTGCACCCTCTGTACCAACGGAATACCCCACTGTTTTTGTTGATTAACTTCCAGTGGAACATTTTCGCCGGGACAGAGCGTTTGCCATGTCTGCCCTGCCTCCGTAGCAAAGCACAGGTCTACTTTATTATTTAAAATTATGTTACATAAATTACTGACACTATGCACGGAAGCAAGGAAAGCAGGCAATGCAACGCTAGAAAGATTTCTCACACAAATACCACCAAATTTTATAGGTAAAGTAGCTTGAGTCCAGGCTGTTGTATTTAAAGTTAAATTTAGAATTTTTTCTATAGCTATTTTAAGTTTATTATCAATATCTTTTAAAATATCCGAATATTAAATTAATTGTATATATTTATTACAATTAAATGTCAAATTTAACTTATTATTACATAAAAAATTATTCATTAATAAATTTAAATAGTATCTTATTTTATTTTCCTGTGCCCAACCCTGTATCTAAGGCAATGTAAACAAAATATATTTATGTACATTAAAAGTATTTAGATAATCAATATATTTTAATAATTGATTTTTGTTTACATTGCCTCTTCTCCCAATCAGAATTATTAATATGCTATTAGGGCAAAACTTACTAGCTAAAACTTTATTCATTATTTGACTAAAGGATGCTCCAAGCATGCAATAATTACTGATCAGCTGTCCTTTTAAACAGTCATTTAATATCATTCCCAAGTTCTTGCCTATGTCATCACAATTCATATAACTTTATTTTTTTAAATATTTACATTATTTATTAAGTTCATATACTTTGTTATGCACTGTCATAGAGTGTCAAAAACTTTATCAACCTAAGTGTGTATAAAAAAGGTTATTATAATATTAAGGAATTTATGAATGATTATAACCCCTGGGAATGAGGTGATCGCTACCAGGCTATTTCTTATTTGTTTTGTGTTGTTAATTGTGTAACATAACATGATTATAAGCTATAATTTTTTTAAAGTCATATTGGGTTTATTGCTGGTTCTTCCCAAGACAGAGGTTTTTTTTCGAACCAGTGGTAATTTAAGCATAAGAGTGACTTTTAATAAGTATTATTTATAATCTATATTGAATAAAAAAGTTTCTGTTTCTGTAGGTGAAAATAATGAGTCATTACTGTTTACATTACTATTTATACATGTTGTCCCCGATGAAGCTGGTATAGAGCGCTGATACTCACTTTGATGTTGTATTAAGGAGTCAAAGCGCTGCTCATTATATTTACACGAATTTACAGTTAAATCTGTTGTTATGGAGGGTTGCAATGTTTTAGAAGATTCACATTCTATGAGCTCATTGAACAAACTTTGAGTTTGGGACGCTTTCAAGTTATCTATTAATTGTTTTAATTGCAAAATCTGCTCATTAGCCTCACTTAACTGTAACTGCAATTAATCTGAGGGTTTTCCTCATATTCCTTCCTGCATCGGTCAAACTAATCGACTGGTCCCTGAAGCTGATCCCTTTCCTTTAAAACATATGTATATTATATATGCAACTTAAACATATCAGTTTTTAACTCAGTATTTTTAGCATTATTTATTATATTTATTATTTTCTTTTCATTGTCATCCCTTTCTTTAAGCAACAGCTCACACTGCTCCTTTGACGTCTTAAGTTCTTGGCGCCATTTGAAGTTGGTTCTCCAATAGGCGCGTTTTGGCGTTGCGTGTATTCATTTTACTATTAAGTGTAAATAGCAAAAGAAAACAAAGAAAAAAAAATGAAGAAGCAGAGTAAGCAAATATCTCAATCTATGGGTCTATTTACAGATCTCAAATTAAATTATCTGGTATATAAATCAAAATGAAAAACGGAACAACACTTACTTAAAAGTTAAATTTCAAAATGTTAAAGGGATAACAAGAATTACACTTACAGTAAGTTTAAACGATGTTCGTTACAGCTGTCACTTTTAGTTGGAACACTATTACTACTAACACTATAACTTAATTGTAACACTTATTTTACAAATACACATAAGTCGTATTTAACAAATTTAATCCAAAATTGAGTGGATATTATCAATTTATAATTTTTAATTTTATTAAATAGTTGGGAGCAATTACTTGAAAAGAGGCGATAGCCACACTATCTTGAGATTTTGAAGCGGAGTTTCGTGCATCCTTTTACTGTTAGTGCTCGTAACTCCTACTCCAGAGTGGTAATTCCTACTCATAGAGTGGGCAGTACGGAGATTTTGTGCTCGGCTCTTTGCTGAAAAAGTGGGAGAAGTGCCTGGCCCAGTTGACAGTTTTTCCAATCTTTTTGGAGTGAGCAACAGTCGTCGTGGTTTACTGAGCTTCCCGCTCGTGCAGGTGATTTCTGAGCATGGTTGCTTTGAAGAACACGGCACAACATTCCATTTAGTAGTGGCCGGCAAGGGCTAAGTCTGATCTCTGTGTCGTGATCTCGTATGTATAGTGGTGAGTGCATGTTGTGGAGAGTGAGCCAAAAAAACGGCCGATATTCAGTCCGCAGCCAGAGAGGCGAACACCAGAGGAGAGGATATCAGGCCCTCAACCACCTCCCCATCATAATTGAGGCGGCGTTCACGGACGTTGTCCGTCATCTCATACGCAAGGCTTCAAGGTGGCGCGTACGGTGTGATTTCCGTATAATAGAGTGGATAAATCCAGCTCCACTTCCTCATTAAGAAGCAGTCTGCATCCATCGGGGCTGCGGTTGCATGCGAAAACATTCCGTAGCCTCGGCAAAGGGCGAAGCGATGAATCCTGTGGGGTTTTAGCTGATAGGGGCAGCTATAAACTGCCAATCACTCCAGAGATAGACAGGAATCCATGAGTTCACTCTATTATTTGACGAAAAATCGTGTTTAGTGTGTAAGCACAGTGAAGATTGCGTTTATTTTCTTCGATTAAATAGATTGAAATAGATTTAACCCGGGTGCAAACGTCAGATTTCCTGATTATGTTTCCGATTACGTTTTCCGTGTTCGGGTACCCGAATGCTCACATGTCATACAAACATTCTACAAGCCGCACACGCTCGTAATATTTCCGGACGGAAACAATTCCTGACGTTCGTTTCAGAAAGCAAGACCGATATTCTGAATGAAGAACGGAAAAACCAAATAACGTCGTCCCAAACCAACTCGAACGCAGCTCTCACGTAAATTTTATACGTGTTGCCGCACACGAACGGTTTCCATTCAAATTGCGCCTGGTGCCGATCGCATCCCGAAGAAAAAAGATATAAGAGTGGGGTATTTTTGGTCGAAAAAACGTATATGCATACTTAACGTGGTAGACCCAAGCTGCAGCTAAAACCAATAATTTTTCTTTTAGAACTAAACTTGTTTCCGGTTGAAATTGTTGTCTACCATGTTTCTTGAAAACCGTGTTTCTGTTTATGTACTCAGCTCAATATATTTGTTTTAAACTGTAATAGAGCTTCTAATTTATTGTTATATCTTAGAAGGCTCTCTGCAAATGGTATGTACAAATTGATGTATAGTTTGAGTAAGTTTAGGTTAAATTACACATAAAATCAAATATGAATATAGTTTTGTAAAATATCATGTTTTTCTGACAGCCAGTAACAATCGAATACCGCATCTGGGTGTGCAATTTTGCTCAATTTAGATAAAGTTGACTCTTTTTTATTTTCTGCGTGTTTAAGAGATATGTTATAGAAAAAAGGACAGTTTAAATAATTCTAAAGTTTAAAACAGAGACCTTTTACACAATCAAACTTAATATAAACTATAAAACCAATAATTTTTCTTTTAGAACTAAAGATGTTTCCGTTTGAAATTGTTTTCTACCATAAAACCGTGTTTCTGTTTATGTACACAGCTCAATATATTTGGTTTAAACTGTAATAAAAGAGCTTCTAATTTATTGTTAGATCTTAGAAGGTTTTCCCTGCAAATGGTAGGTACAAATTGATATATAGTTTGAGTAATTTTAGGTAAAATAACACATAAAATCAAATATGGAATATTATTATTTCATATAAAATACGTTATCTCCACAATTTTATACCTCCTACTTAAAAACTACGTGAAAGTGAAGTCTTTAACCCAGTTAACTGACACCATTAATAACACAACCAGCCTTAATATACGGTTCCTTTGTGTTTTTACAGTGGAGTTTACATTATATTAGTAGGGTATAAACCTTTGCGTGCTAAGTCACTCTAGCCCCTTCAATTAAGCACAAGCAAATGCGATGAGGCGCCCATATTCCCTGGGTAACATAGCAACATTAACACGCGATCTAGTTTGCAAAGGAACTTTAACTGCCTTATAATATATAAATAACTACATAGATACAATGGAAATTCATATAAATCACAATAATTTTGATCTTGTACAGTGATATTGGAAGTTATCATCACCATCATCATCATTACAGCCTTCACAAGTCCACTTCTGAACATAGGCCTCCCCCAAGGAATGCCAAAAAGCACGGTTCCGAGCCACCTATCCATTTCTATTGACCTCCTGCGTGCCTTACCAGGTCGTCACCATCTAGTTGGGGGATGCCCTTTTTTTTAAGTTTTACAGTACGCGAGCAACCCGGGTTCGATCCCCGCCAGTACCAATGAAAATGTTAATTACAATTTTAAGTGCTGATTTACCACGTGCTCGGCGGTGAAGGAAAACATCGTGAGGAAACCTGCATGTCAGAGAAATAAGAAAAAAATATTTCGAAGACATGTGAAAATCGCCAACACGCATTGGGGCAGCGCGGCGGACATTTCCTTGCCCTAACGCCCTCTCAGAAATGAGAGGAGACCTGTGCCCAGCAGTGGGACGTATATAGGCTGTAATATTTTTTAACTTTTTTTTCTACATTGGGAAATGCCTACGCATTCCCGCCTCGCGGGGGCAAGGACGGGTTATGTCGGACTCGCATCGACTAAAACCCCATGGTGTTCCAACTTCGCCGCATATTGGCAGGGCCACGGGAACGCTTTCGCACACATCCGCGGCCCCACCAGAGCCGGCCGTTCCATAGCAGCTCCACCTCGAAGGAGGACCTCTCCTCCCCATTCTCCTCCTCAGGCAAGGCGCACCAGGACCACAAGGCACGCCCCCCTCCACGGCCTCCAACTCTCCACGGTCCTCCAACGGGTAGGGAGAGCGGTGCCTCACAATACCGACACTCGTCTCCCCCCGCGGCCCGACCACCACCGCATCAACGGTGGGACTCCACCTCGGCTGCAGCGGTAGGAGAAGAGGACACTCCTCTCGCCGCAGCCCACCGACACACATCCGAAGTGGGCTCGCCAAGCCCACTCGGAGTGGCCACCTCGGGCCGACCCTACACCGCGGGCCAGCCAAGGGGTTCCTTTTTGTTCACCGCGGGTGACCAAGCCACGGCTACTAAGCCCCCCGCCATGACAAGACGGGAACCCATTCGGGGGGTGGGGGATGCCCTACACTTTACCTGTCGGTACGAGGCTACCAATCGAGAACCTTTCTTCCCCATCGGTTGTCGATTTTCGAGCTATATGAATGGCCCTTTGCCACTTCAGTTTACTAATCCGTTGGGCTATGTTTGTTACTCTGGTTCTATTGCGGATATCCTCGTTTTTAAGTCTTTCACGCAGAGAAAACCCGAACATAGCCCTCATAGCTAGCTGAGCAACCTTGAGCTTCCTCATACGGCCAGCAGTGAAGAACCACGTCTTAGATCCGTAGGTCATCACTGGCAACACGCACTAGTTGTGCAATCTTGTTTTGAGGTTTTGAGGTGTGCGTGACGAGAAGATGTGTCGTAATATCCCGAACGCTGCCCAGCCGAGTTGAATCCTTCGATTGATCTCTCGGTCGAAGTTGGACTTTTCTAGTCGGACTATTTGTCCCAGGTAAACATACTCATCAACAACTTCGAGCTTAGTGCTGCCAACAATTACCGGCATAGGTGTGACATGGACGTTATACGTGATCTTTGTTTTGTCCATGTTCATCTTAAGACCTATCCGTTGGGAGGCACTATTGCCATAGGTCATTGAGCATAGTGCTTAGGTCTTCCAGCGATTCTGCCATAAGGACTTTATTTTCGGTAAATCGAAGGTAAGTGATGTATTTGAAAACGTCTTCCAATGCAGCGGTGAAGAGATTCGGGGATATTACGTTACCCTGTCTTACACCTCTCTGCAGTTGGATTGGTTTCGTACTCTGGTTCTGTACTCGAATAGCCATTGTAGTCATACTGTACACACACTTCAGCACTTCGATATACCGACAGTCAACTTGGCACCGCTGAAGGGACTGTAGCACCGCATTTCGACGGAATTATAGGCTTTCTCATAGTCCACATATGCAAGGCAAAGTGGCAGATTGTACTCTTCTGTCTTCTGTACAATTTGCCCTAGGGTATGTATGTCGATTCGTAGTGACTCTCGAAAACAGCACGTAGACGCGGCTCAGAAGGGAAATCGGTGTGTAGTTCTTCAAGAGAGCATTGTGGCCTTTCTTGACGAACAACTAGTAGTTCCCGTATAGTGGCGGGGAAGAATATCCACTACCCCATACCTTACCGTGGGTGTCGTAAGAGGCGACAGAGGGAAACTGAGGCAGAAGATGGGCAGCAGCATCTTTCTGATAACAGCAAAAAACAATAAAAAATTGCAGTTGCTAACAGCTCGCCAAGCGTGGCAACTATGGCAGAATACTCCTCAAGAGCAGTGACACAAATAAACGGCCCCCAATACCCGACGACCTGCTATTTATGGCTACGGTGGCTAACATGGTAACGGCGGAGCAGGGGGTGCTAAGAATCACCGATAGAGGTTTGGTTGCCACCTAAGATGACTCGAACTAGCAATATATAACGCACGCGCCCTGAGGACTGACGAGAATACCCTGGAGCTGGAAGAAGAGATAGACAAGTTGCGTTGGGTTATTATAGGATTATCTGAGGTCCGAAGAGAGGGGGAGGACACAGTAATCTTAGAATCCGGCAACTAGTTCTATCACCGGGTGGGCGACCATCTGTCCCAGGAGGTGTCGAATTTATCGTCCACAAGTCTCTCGTTAACAACACTGTAAGGATTGGGAGTGTTTCGCCGAAGGTTGCGTACCTTATACTCAGAATCACCAAACGGTATTCGATAATGGTCATACAAGTTTACGCACCAACGTCGGCACATCCCAATGAGCAGGTGGACGAAATATAGTAGGATATCTCTGGAGCCATGTATTTCTCCAAAACGCAGTATACGGTGTCAATCGGAAACTTCAATGTAAAACTAGGTACAAGAGAGAACGGTGCACTGAAAGTAGGGTAATTCGGGATCGGGCAACGGAATCCAACAGGCCAGCAGCAACAGGCCGACTTTATGGAGAAATAGGGAGACTTTATTATGACCTCTTTCTTCCAGAAGCGGACCCAGAGAAAGTGAACCTGGTCGAGCCCCATCAGTTCGACAAAAAATTAGATGAACTTCATTTTGACGACCAGACGATAACTGTTCAATGATGACTCAGTGATCGCGAAGGTGAAAACCTAAACGTTAAGTTGGAGAGGTCACGTCTAATGAAGTCAACGCTCCGTCCTCCTCGTGCTCTAATCCAAAGCCCCGAAAACTTTCAGCTCGAGTTACAAAATCGTTTTCAGTGCCTAAAAGATTGCAATGAAGACGACGATATGAATGACAAGTTTGTGGAAACTGTCCATGAGGTCGGAGCTAAGTTCTGCAAGACCCGTCGTAGAAGAACACAAAATCTCTCCGATCACACTCTTAATCTCATGACCGTTAGACGGAAGATGAAGCTGCAGTCTTCAGCAGATTTGACAGCATACAGGCAACTGAACAGAGAGCTCTCCAAATGCATGCAGCGGGACTTATGCAATTTTAATACCGCTCGTATTGAAGAAATGATCGAGCGAAACCAGGGCTCCAAAGTCTTCGCCAGAGATCGGTCTGCCAGAAAGAGCCAAATGTGGAAGTTGAAGACCGAATGTGGCAGCATCGTTTCCGGGACACCTTAGATTTTGAGTGAGATTGAGAGGTTCTATGGGCAGTTATCATTGGAGCCACACGTACGTGTGAGTAACGATCCAAGAGCAAGTCTTATCCGACAGTATTCCGATGATATCCGGACGTCAGTCTGAGCGAGCTTAGAATGGCACTCCAGCACCTTAAAAACGGCAAATCCCCGGGCAGGATGGAATTACAGCGGAGCTCCTGAAAGCAGGTGGATTACCGGTACTTGAAGTCCTTCAGAGGCTCTTTAATTCTATTTAGAAGTGTGGTGGTCTTGTTCTTCAAGAAATATTGGAATTAAACGTGAATATTATATATAAATATTTCCACTAGTTAAAATATCACGGGTAAACGATTGTTATAATAAGGTAGAATATAGATTATTTGCTAGTAGAAGAAAAAGTAAGATGTCCCGTCGGGTAAGTGTTAGGCTCGGGAAGCAGCCAACGCTCTATATTATTACGGCGCTGTTGTACTTAAAACAGAGTAATTCGGAAATTTCTTTAGCGTGATTTAGTCTTGGGTTCGTTTTGCTCTTTGTGCATCACCAGCACCGCCACATCACTCTCCTGCTTAGACCGAAGGTCGACGGTACAGTCCAGTTGTCGATGAATATGCAAGTTGCTGAGAGTCATCTTGTAGTCTGTAGTTAGTTGAGAAAAAGACAAGTAACTTGCGAGAGTACCGTAAAGCAGTACCTTAATGAACAGCGAAAATGCAGACCGCATTGCGTACAGCAAAAGAGTGGAATAATTTGCCGGCGTCTGTCTTTCCGTCCGAATACAATATGGGTGTCTTTAAGGCGATAGTGAATAGGCTTTTGTTACTCTAAGATAGTGTGATTTACCATCTAAGGCCTCATCACCACTTTCCACCAGGAGGGATCGTGATCAAGCACAGCCTTATAGTAAGCAAAAAAAAGTATATGACGAGCAGTGAGGCTCAGAGTCAGCTCAAAAAGCGTTATTAAAGATGGTGACGAAATCTTAAAGTTGCGGCTTCCAAAATTTGCGGATTGTGTGTTTACATCGGGTTGGTATCCTTACTTTGGCCATAAAAGAAACAGGGTGATATCTTACACGTGGCTTGGTGATCGTAGAAACCAACATCTCGCACCTTTTAAGCTACTCCCCAATGCCAAGGTATTTTATCTAACATAATGTACAAAATAAACATGCAGCTATCTTTCGAAGCCCTGATATATTTCCGATACATATTTTTTTGATACATATGGGATGTAAATATGATAGTTAACTAAAATATATGAACGAGAAATAAAAAATAGTAAAATGATCAAGCATGAAATGTAAAGATGTTACAATTTGCTTTTAATTTTATATTATATTAGATATAGGAAAAAACTTAACGGCGATCCTTACCCCAATACAGCCTATAAGAAGTCCACTACTGGACATAGGCGTCATTGATTTCCTCATAGGGGGGATATTTACCATATTGACATGCTTGGAAGGCGGGCTGGTAATCGCATTTTTTATTTTTTAGTTGTTATTAGGAATACCATACCGCCCATCTCCTGGTTTGTTTCCCTCTGTCGCCTCTTACGAGACTCACGGGACGATATAGGGTAGTGGATATTGTTACACTGTTACTACATGGTCACGACACTTCTCAATTTAGTGTTATTAAAAACAAAGCATGTTCTCTAACTTACGAAGTAATTATTTCACACATTTAGTCGATCTTATTTAAACATTTCTATTTCTCTTTTTATCTCTAATTCTACTGATCATAACTTGAGAATTCCTTTTAAATCTTAGAATATTAAATCTACCTTACAGGAGTGTACGTGACTTTTTTCACTTATTCATTAATCAAAATAACTTTCAAAGACAACATTGTATTGAGTTTAAGTAATCTGTGTATCTATAGCTGTATCATTTCTTTTTAACAGTCCGAATAAAGGACATAGACCTCTCCCTTGCCGTAATTGTAATACTGAAGGGGCGGATAAGTGATTGCAATAGCAAACTTTTCATACTTTTCGTATTGTTTTCTACCTCCAGGTTGGATGGATATTATGCATATGGCACATACGAGATTTTTATAACGCCATCTATTGTAAGCTCTAAAATTTTCCCAAACCCTTAAAGGGTAAAACATTTTACTAGTAATAAGCCTTTAAGAGTTCTACCTAATAAAAGTATCAACTAACCCATATTGTCACTAGGGTGTCGTAAGAGGCGACAAGGGGAACCAAAAAAAAACAGAAAAATGTTTTGATCCGTCTGTTGTTATGTTAATGATAATGATTACGTTGCTTTACATTGATTTCTTTGTTCTGTTTATCATAATATTTTATTATATGAATTGATTTAATCTCAACATTCTAAGAATTGATTAAATTTTCTGTTTTATAATGATTGAACTTTCAAATTATAATCTTTTAACTTTTATAATCTATTATTTTCTGGGAAATTTGTAGAGTATACTACCTAACTTAATTGTGTAGATTATGAAAATAATTTCTTCGTATAAGCAATTTTTAAACTTATATATGTATACAATTAATGTATTTAGATTTTGATGTGCTCATATTATGAGCCTCAATCCCTGACTGAAAATGGTGTACCTAAATACTATAAGAGACTATATTATATAAATTTGTAAAAGACTTAAGAAAATTGTTGGCTAAGTTACGGATTACGTAATAATATGTTAATGAATTATTAATGAAAGATATTGACAGTGTGTAGGTGTTAGTAACATAGGTACAGTGTCGGAGGTCAGTATATCCACGTACAATCAGCTGAGAGCTTGTAAAACCTAATAACCGACTAATTTACTCGTATTAATGTTGTTTGGATGCGATGAAAAATGCGGAATAAATTTTAAAGTATTGTTAATGAGAGAATTTATTAAAAATTGTATAGGAACATTGTCCATTATCTTAATAATAATAATAAATAATAATGCCTCTCTCTAAACCCTATCAGCACCTTACTGGAGAGTTCCGGGAGGGGATTTCAGCTTTGGAAAGGAGGTACAAAAGTGACCTACCTTTTCTAAATGGATGATCTCAAGTTATTCGCCTCCAATTGCTCCCATCTAATGGAATTGCTAAAATCACAAGTGATGTTTAGCTGGAGCTGTTTTACATGGAGCTGAGGATGGATAAGTGTGCGGTCCTCCATGTCGAAAGGGATAGGGTTGCTAACTCTGAGGGCACAGACTTATGCCCATCAACATGAGAACCCTATCCGAGGCTGAAACATACCGATACCTGGGTATGTTACAGAACATAGGAATGACATGAAACAGTCAGTTTGCGGTGTGTTTTGTGCACGCTTGACAATAATGCTTAACAGTCTTTTGTCGGGCGTTAATAAGACATACGCATATAACGGTTGGATCATGCCTGTTCTCATGTACATCTTTGGCATACTCAGGTGGACTCAGGCCGAACTGAACGCTCTGAATAGAAAAGTCCGCACTGTTATGACGTCCTACAGGATGCATCATCCGAGATCGTCAGTAATGAGGCTGTACTTGCCGCGGAAACATGGTGAGCGCGGCTTGTTAAGCGCTCTCACCATGCATAATCGCGAAGTGTGCAGCCCTCGTAATTACTTCCAGACGAAATCGGATGATCCATTCTACAGGGACGTCATTTCGTGTGATAAAGGGTTTACTCCTCTATCTTTAGCCAACGAGCAATGGCAAGACCCAGCAGTACAGTCTATTTCCGACTGGGAGACCGTATGGAAGGAGAAGGAGCTCCACGGGAGATTCTACAAGGCTCTTCATGAGCCTTTCGTAGACACAGTTGCCTTCCTCCACTGACTACGTTTTGGTGACCTCTTTGGGGAAACCGAGGGTTTTGTCTGTGCAATACAGGATCAGGTTTTTAAGACCAACAACTATCGGAGATACATCCTAAAGGATGGCACCGTCGATATCTGTCGAGCTTGTCACCATCCCGGTGAGTCACTTAGGCATGTCATCTCCGGTTGTTCGGCGCTTTGTAACTCTGAGTATTTGCACAGACACAACCTAGTAGCCAGGATTCTGCATCAGAAGCTCGCTCTGAAATACGGTCTCGTGGATCGGAAACTGCCTTATTATAAGTACTTGCCGCAAGCCGTGCTCGAAAATGACCGCACCAGGTTCTACTGGGACCGGGCCACCATCACAGACAGGACTATTCTTGAGAATAAGCCTGATATTTTGCTGATGGACCGGGCACAGTCAAGGATATTTTTGGTCGACATTACCATTCCGTATGACGAGAACCTCGTGAAAGCCGAAGCAGATAAGAAAACAAAATATCTGGACCTGGTTCACGAGGTGACCGACATGTGGTGTGGTCTGCCGACCGAAATTATTCCTGTAGTCGTCTCTGCAAACGGGTTAATCCCGGTCAGCCTTTCGGGTCATCTGAGATGACTGGGACTCCGTGACGGACTGCTCCGGGCTCAAATGCAGAAGGTGGTGCTCCTTGATACCGCCCGCATCGTCCGCCGGTTTCTTTCCCCTTCTCCCTAACCCTCAGCCGTTTGGTCTCTCCTACCGAGGACTTCCGTTTGGTTGGAACTTTATTTATTTATGTATTATTTATTTATTTATGTTAGTATATTATATATATATATATATATATATATATATATATATATATATATATATATTTATGGTTATTTATTATTTCCTTTAATATATTTATTCAGCCCAACCAGATGAGAATACTCTATAAATACCCCATAAATAATAATAAATTTTTATTCACTTTTTTTACATGCAGGGTATCTTAAACTATTACAGTGCTGGTTTTTGGCAACATTCTAGTAAGATATGGTTGATCGTTAGCGGCTGTACTAGTTTTATGGTAAAAACTGTATTACAAACGCTAATCGCATACATACGAGTATACTCGTATACTCGTCTTGATCATACGAGTATATGTATGCGAGCCGTGTACGTGAAAGTAATGGTACAATTATATAATAAATTATACGAGATAAATTGCTATAATTGTAAAAATGTATATGTAATTTTGCTGTTGTCTGAAAGATGCTGCTGCCCTCCTCCTGGTTCAGTTTCCCTCTGTCGCCTCTTACGAAACCCACGGGAAGATATGGAGTAGTGGATATTCTTACACCACCACTACACGGCAAGGGTTTTCACTGCGTGATAAACTTAGAAAATAAATGAGCATATCCGCAGTAGAACCAGATTAACCGACATAGACCCACGGATTAGTAAGCAGCCTCGTACCGGTAGACGTAGAGTGTAGGGCGGCCTCCTACTAGATGTAGTGACGACCTGGTAAGACATGCAGGAAGTCGATGGATGCAGGTGGCTCAGGACCGTGCTTTATGGCATTCCTTGGTGGAGGTGTATGTTCAGCACTGGACTTGTAAAGGGCTGTAATAATAATATTGTCGGTGGGAGATGTGATGTGGTGCTACCGACACGACATAATAAATTTCAATTGTAGTTATTAGGGATAGTCTAATTAAAGACCTAGTACAAGTAACACGCTTCTTCTCTTATTGACACCTTCCTACATTATACAGGAGATAGGCAGCAGTGACATCATAAAAAAATAAACACTGCGGTCGCCAACCCCTGCTTGCCACGCATGGCAAATATGGCAAATATACCACCTAGGAGGCAATCTATGGAGAAGCCTATGTTTAGCAGTGGACTTTTGATAGGCTGTGACGTAAACAGTAAAAGTAACTAAAAATAGCTTTTGTTACTTATAACTGTATATATTATATTTTGATATACATGTAATTTATTATTTCATATATTCACTGAAGAAAATTATTTCTTAACTGCGCTTTGCTTACTATCGACAGAATTTTGGATTTAGTTATTGGTTTGCATTTAATGCGTAATTTTTCTTCTATCTTCAGCTCCTAAATTCCACTATCGGGCATGAGATATGCTTTGACGTTACGCTTGGCAAGAGGACTTGCGATCGTAGTTCCAGATGTGACGCATCCTTTACACTCCTCGTTACTGGTATGGATATTTTACGGTTGGTGTATACGGGTTGGTTACATTACATACCACCATAATAAAAATATCTATAAATATAAGATAGCGTTATAATAATTCAAGATGACATAACGGATTTCCTTTCGTACCATGATATAATTTTTATAATACCACAAATTTTCCTAAAACGGTAAAATTAAACCTCTAAATTACGCTTCTAATAATTAAACCAAGTTATTCACTGCTTAAACCGCTAACAGTAGCAGCATTGTAGTTAGTGCAACTCACTACACACATAATGCCACCTGAGTAAACACTGATTTGGAGGATAAAGTAAAATGTTATTTCCATATTACTAAAGCAGATTCAGTGGCTCATCGCATTACCACTTTTAATAGACCATTGTGGGATCAAAGCACAAAATATAATAGTTTTGTAGACTTTTGATTAAAATTGCTTACAATCATATTATTATTAAAATTCTTTCATACTCAGTATATTGTTGTTATATTACTTTAAATAATTATAACTTTTAACAAAAAGTAAAACCGACTTCAAATTGCTAAAAAAGAAGTTATTTATTTGCTACCCTAAGCGGTGGAATTTTTTCTCCAAATTTATATGGGGGACCAGCCTTGAAGTATAACCTATTTAACAAAAAAGAATCATCAAAATTGATTCAAAATCTGCGTAGATATAGCGTAGCATACATACAAAAAAACATACACTCGAATTGAGAACCTCCTCCTTTTTGAAGTCGGTTTGAAATGAAGATTCCAATTTGACTGTATGTTTTTCTGTGTATGTGTTACGCGATATCTTTGTCAATTGTAAACCGACTGATGATTCCTTTTTTTTTATAAATTAAATTACTTTACAGTTACAAAATCCACCCTTAAGTGTGGCAAAATAGGGTATGAAGTTTTTAATATAACTATTTAGATGACATTGAGATTGTGATATTCCGTAGTCCATTCAAAAGGCTAAAAATAGCTTTTAATAAAGTTAACCGACTACATACGTTACATACGTTAGTCCGACTTCATAGAACTAAAAAGAATAAAATATTTTCACATTCTGAATTCGGGTCTTTAATTATTTAATACACTATATCTTTGCTCCGACTTTACAATGTTAAATTATGTAGAATTGTTTTATTAATTTATCCTATCAAAATTTTTCAACCATCAATGGCTACGTAGATTTAACTTATTTTATTTTGTTATTTACAGGCCAATTTTGACTTACAAATTTCAACAAAAAGATCAGTAAATATATAATACAGTTATTATAATAATAATTTTTTGATGTCAGACAAAATACTTTAAATGAGTATTATGTCTGAAATCCAAAAATTATTTCTACTGCGTCGTTGTCAGCTGTCAAAGCATAACGACTACATACAATTTTTATCAATATGGAATAAATCCATGGAAGTATTGTGATAATATTTCATTTATATTGCAAAATGCTTTTATTTAAGCCGTAAGTGATTGTGTTTCAGGGAAAGATGCGGGGTGCAACACATTTCAAGTCAATATGAAGCTATGTAATATAAAGACTTTGAGTGTTGTAGAGATCTGTTTAGGTTTTTTAATTAATATCTCCACTCCGCTGCATTCACAGACGAATTTTCTACAGTGTCAAAATTGTACCGACGGTATAAGTAGCGGTGACCGTTATTGTGCATAAGTCGCGCTGATTGGCTTATTGCACATAAGTCGCGCTGATTGGCTTATTGGGCATAACTCGCGCGGATTGGCTCGTGCGTACCGTTCGCACGCGCTGATTGTCTGTCCAGTCGCATTCGTGCAATTCAATTCGTTCTTTTCCACCTTTCGTTCATCGCTAGACTTACGTGCTGCGACTTGTAGGCTGTTTAAAGGTAAAAAGGGATTAAATATACATATTAAACGATGCCATACTAATATTGTTTCGGCTTCACAGCCTACCGTAGTAATTCATCACTCTATTAGTAATTCTTCTAATAACACAAATTTTTCCCTTTTTTCGGAGCAAATTTACAATTATCATCTAATGTACCAGTGGTTAAAAGAATTCCTAGAGGTTCGAGGATGCAGCTTGCTAAAGAATTGTCATGCACTATTTAAAATCATTTCACTAATAGTGAAAAGAGTTGGCAAAAATTATTTACTTTCGCGTATTCTTATTTTCATTTTGATAATACATAAATAAATCAGTTATGTTTCAACTAAAAGAGACATCTTTTCAAAACTTAGATTACCCAATTAATACTCATTTATCTCTACCTCGTCGTAAAATTTGATTAAAAAAAATTAGTTGAGTCGAAAGTAATGGATGGCGACTTAAAAAATGCATCCCGTATTTTATTCTTAAAAAGCTCCCAACAAGATTGTTTTTAAAAATCAACTCTGAAAAAATGTGAAAAATTCGTTGCAAGTTTGAACTAACACAACTCTTATTTCTATTTACTTAATTATGTATATTTGATATTTGTTCTGACATAGATAATATTTATATATATTGTGTATATAATCCGTACTGTATGCATGTATATGTGTATGTATATATTTATATATGTATATATTGTATATAATCCGTACTGTATGCATGTATATGTGTATGTATATATTTATATATGTATATATTGTATATTGTGTGTGTATATTTATATTTATATTTATATACAATTTTTAATTTTTTTTAGCCCTTTCTATTTTGATTATTGCTGCACCGCCTCTTGTTTGTCTATCTCTGTTTAGCCTAATGGTTGACTGGGAGAGATTGCCCTATGACAGTAAGTACGCCATATGTACAACTTTGTGCATGAAAGCTTAAATAAATAAATAAAATAAAATAAATAAATTCTCAGACGACATCCTGGCTCTTCGTAATGTCGAAACTCTTGAGGCCTTCGTCATAAGCATACTTCGGCCAATCCTTCTCAGAGCTTACCGTTGCCTCCCAAGACTTCTATGCAACCTTAACAAACTGAAAAAGACACTTTAGAAGCAATTATGTCATTTTCAAATGGCACTGCTGGCGGCATTGACTGAATAACGCCTCAACATCTTAAAGATCTTGTAAGTGCTTCTGTCGGTGATGCCGGTGAAGTACTTCTTAATGACATTACAAAATTCTCTAGTTTTATGCTTTCTGGTAATGTTAATCCAAATTTCATTCCATTTTTATATGGGGCAAGATAATTAACCTTAAAAAAAAGGATAACGGTATCCATCCTATTGTCGTTGGTTCCACATTTCGATGCTTAACTTCAAAATTAGTTTGCAAGCACATAATCTCTTACCTTAAGACAAAATTTCAGCCTACTCTACTAGGCTTTGGCACAAGAGGTGGCTGTGAGGCAGCGGTACATTCAGTGCGTACATTTTTAACAAACTTTTATGCAGATGTTCTTGTGAAGGTTGACCTAAGAAATGCTTTTAAGTCTATCGATAGGGTAACCCTGCTGAAATAAGTGGCTAAGAATACCCCCGAAATTTATAATAACGTTTGGCAATGTTACAGTCAAAATACTAACTTGTTTTACGAAAACCATATTATCGATTCTGCAGTCGGTGTTCAGCAGGGTGACCCACTATGTCCAGCACTTGTCAGTTTGGAAATTCAACCCATTATTTCAAATTTGAAATCCAAGCTGAATGTCTGGTACCTGGATGACGGTATACTGGGAGGTAGAGCAGATGACGTCCTCAGTGATCTTACTCATATTTTTCGATATTATAAAAATATCAGTCTTGAACCAAATAGCAATGAATGTGAAATATTTTTTTCCCATAATTTATCTAGTTCTAACAGAGACACTTTAATTCAAAATTTCAATCATATTTCTCCAGAAATTAAAACTGTCAGTACGGAATTACTATATCTGCTAGGTGCCCTGTTGTTTTTCGATAGTATTAAACATGTTTTAAAAACAAAATTTGATCAGTTTTTAAACCACGTTACTAAATTGTATAACTTAAACCCCCACATTGATCTTACTATTTTAAAATATTGTCTTCTTGTACCTAGATTTACATACTTACTCCACACGAGTCCAGTCTGGAAATGTTCGGATATTTTAAAAGATATTGATAATAATGTTAAAATAGCTATAGAGAAAATTCTAAATTTAACTTTAAATACACACACCCTTGGAACAGCTTGGACTCAAGCTACTATACCTATAAAATTTGGTGGTATTGGTGTGAGAAATCTTTCTAGCGTTGCATTGCCTGCTTACTTGCTTCTGTGCATAGTGTCAGTAATTTATGTAACATAATTTTAAATAATAAAGTAAGCCTGTGCTTAGCTACGGAGGCAGGGCAGACATGACGAATACTCTGTCCCCGAAAATGTTCCACTGGAAGTAAACCAACAAAAAGTGGGATATTCCGTTGGTACAGGGCATGCAGAAAGATTTGTTTCATAATTTCTATAGTAACCAAGATCAGGCACGCCTTCTAGCTGTTTTGACTAAGGAATCTAGTCACTGGTTACACGCTTTACCATCAAGTAATCTCGGCACATTAATTGATGGGGAAAGCTTGAGCATCGTCGTAGGAATCCGACTACGAGCGGCGATTTCTCAACGCCATCAGTGCTCTTGTGGTAGCAGCGTCGACAAGTTTGAGCTTCACGGATTTTCATGTACGAAAAGTGCTAGTAGGTTTTCATGGCACGGTTCTTTGAACGATGTCATCCGAATGGCTTTTCCCTCGGTTTTAGAGCCTTGTGGATTATTTAGAGACGATGGCAAGAGACCCGACGGTATGACATTGGAAACTTGGGAGAGAGGTAAAGCCCTAGTGTGGGATGCTACTTGGGTAGACGCTTTGACTGCCTCTAATCTCAGGGGTACCTCGTTTAGAGCCGGGGCATCATCAGAGGCAGCTGAACTGAGTCAGTGGCGCAAATATGAGTCTCAGAGAGTGACTACATATTTGTGCCATTTGCTGTAGAGACTATCGGTCCGTGGGGTCCACGTGCGGTGGAGTTCCTAAAGGAACTTTATGCGCGACTGGTCGTTGCTGCTGGTGATAAGGGGGCTGGTTATTTTCTCGCTGAAAGTCTAAGTATAGCCATTCAGCGAGGAATCACAGCTAGCGTTCTTAGCGCGATACTGCGGGGAGTAGGAATGTATGATAATTAAGTTAGTAGCTTTAGTTTTTGTTTATTATAGTTTTTTATATTGTATATAATAAAATATTGTATATAATGTTATGGAAATAAATGTAGAATAAATTATGTAACAAATATTCGACTTCTTGACTAATATAATAGAAAATCAAACTTTTAAAGAAAACTTAACCACAAAGAAGGTGAAAAATACTTAAAAACTTTGTGAACATTTTTATTGAATTTTTATCTATATTCTTTGTTATTGATCTTTAGACGTTCAGTGAAACTCAGACCAAAAGAGACATTGACAATGAAAGTTTATCTTCAAACGTCAGACATTTGAGAGCTTTAACGTGATTCGCTTAACATTTTATTACTTATACGATGTTTATACATATACATTTTTTTCATTTATTACAGCCTATCAAATGTCCGCTACTAAACTCAGCCGTCCCCTATAGATTGCTGAAGGAAATACTGTTTATGTTTATACGTATATTTTTTCATTTATTATAGCCTATCAAATGTCCGCTGCTAAACTCAGCCGTACCCTATGGATTGCTGAAGGAAATACTGCGGTTTCAAAATAAAAAAATATCGATATTTGCTATAATAGCCATATCGATGTGGTAGCCACACTCGGCAAGTGAGCAGACAACCACAGTATTAACTTAATTTTTACGAAACCCATAGGAAAATAATCTGGTAATGGATTATCTTACGCCACTATACGGCGATTATGTATAATATAGTATAATGTAACCGAGACGAAAAAGGGTTTATTTATGTAAAATTAGGATAATTTATGATATTAATTATTGAAGACTTATATTTTAATTGAATACAAAACATTTTTTTTATTCTACGTCATAGTTACGGGTAAAAAAAAGCTTTAACGATGTGACAAAAGTAATTAGTAACATGGATAATCCAAAATTTAGATTACCAGTAGCAAAGACAAATATGTCATCCATGGAGCAATATAAAATAAATAAATGAAATTATAATGATATATTAAGAATGTTAATTTTTCGAAAGGATATTTAAAAGTTACAAAGACAAATATGTCTGTCACAGATCCCTTGTGATCTATGAAACAAAGATTTTCCCACGGTAGCTAACTGTGATGGATGGTGGTGAGATTCACCGCTTAAATATCGGTTGGTATAGGTCTTTTTCCTATACATAGTGTGATCAATAGTGTTATCAGGATTTCGGATGACTAAAACATCTAGAAATGCTAAAGAATTATTTGCTTCTAACTCCATTGTGAATTATATTTTAGAGTTGAAATGGTCTAAAAAATGCAGTTACTTTGTCAGATGGTAAAATTGTGAAAGTGTCGTCTACGTACCGCTTGTAGAATCTTGGATTTACAGGAGCAGTAAGAAGGGCTTTCTCCTCAAAGTCCTCCATGAATATGTCGGCGACTACGGGAGATACAGGTGAGCCCATCGCCACACCGTCTACTTGCTTGTAGAACTCTTCCTTCCACAATAGATAGCAGATGTGAGGCGGTGTTTGAGTAATACTGCATATTCTGTAGGCATGTTGTTATTTTCTAGCTTCCTAGTTACAATTGAGATGCATTTTTTAACAGGTAAGCATATGAATAGTGACTGAATATCAGACTGATCATAGTTTCATTGTCAGTGAGATCTTTTATCTCACTAACAAAATGGTATGAATCCTTTGTGTGTGCTCTGGTGTGTCCTCTCAGTGGTTATAGTATTTTTGCCAAGTGTTGAGCCAACTTATAAGTTGGTTAATCGATCTAGCTCACTATGGGACGTAGTGGAGCGTTTGGTTTGTGTGTTTTCGCTAACCCATATAACCTCGGTGGTTTGGCATATGATGAAATTATCGAACTCGCGTCGAGAGTTAATTTTTTGGAATAATTCTTTATTAGATCGCTAGTTGCTTTAAGCACATTGGTTGTAGGGTCTGTTTTGAACTTTTTGTACGTACTTTCGTCCGAAAAAAGTTATTGTATTTTGAAATTATACTCTGACGTGTCCATTATTACGTAAGTTGTACAACGCTTTAAACTCGTCTTTGGGGAAATTTAGTTTCGGCGCTGAACTTCGATGTAAGAAGGAGTTTCATTTAATGTGTAGTGTTCGCTTAAATATAAGAAATCATTATGGAAATAATGTGGTTTCATATATAATTATGATATATATGATATATATTGAAGCCGTGGTTAACTATGACATTGGGACGTCAAACACTTGAGTTCCCCCTGTGAAGCGGATGCTGTAAAGTGCTCGAAACGTCGGGAATATAAAATAAGTTAAAATTCGTAAAAACTGGTTTTATTTAAATGTAGTACTGTTCGTGTAAATATAAGAAATCATTAAAAATAGATATTAATAAACGGTAAAAATAGTTATTATTATACGTTTCTAGTTGAGGAGCCCACTTTAATTTTTATTTTATTTTTATTTCTATTATTTGTTGATAAATAAACAACAGAAATACACATTCTGTAAAAATTTCAACTGTCTACCTATTACGGATCATGAGATACAGTCAGCTGACAAACAAACTGACGGACGGACAGCGGAGGTTTAGTAATATATAGGATTTATAATATATAATAGGGTTCCGTACCCGAAGGGCAACCAACCAACCAACCAACTAAAAAGTGAACGTTGAAGTTGGAGTACGCTGGTGTGAAATAAATCAGTACCTACGTTATGTTTATGTGCTGCAGCATTAAATGATCTGCACGATCGAATTATAAAAGAGTTTTGCCTATATATACTCGTACTTTCCATGTATGGTACAGATAAGAGTGTAGGCTTACGTCAACTAGAAGAAGAGGTACGTAGATCTATATTACCCAATTTTAAAGATGATAGAGATCTGCAATATTTCTTCACTCCAATGGAAGTATGTGATTTTCTTGCATCGAAGTGGGCTATATTATAAGCTGGGTATATTTTTTTTATTTAAATTGTAGATTACGCAAAAATAATTTTCTAAACTTTAAATACAATTTCAATTCCTTACAATCTTAACACTGTAAGCGAGCAATTTTTCTATAATATGTGTGTATATATAACATATTATCGAATGAGTTTCTCAGAAACAGCTCTAACATTTGGATCAAATTTTAAATTAAGATAAATTTTACTTACCATATTGATCTAAATAGGTGTCATTTAAAAAAAAAAACAATATATTAAATTATTTTCTTAGAAATTTTAGCTAGGTCGCCCAGGTACTTTTAATTAAAGATGTGTGATACAATTCCTATAGAATTATTTTCAAATAATGGGGCTATGTATAAGATAAGTCTGTGGCATTCAAATTAAATTAAATTTAGCTACTAGTATGCACTAAAGCGCAGTAATTTATGTACTGAGATATTACCTCGCGTATTAACGTCACTTAGTAGATTTATGCTTTAATTTGTAAACATAACTATGATCGTTCGGGATTGTTGGTCGAAAATTAGGTTTAATTGTAAATTGTTTTAGAAAAACATTACTTAGAGATTAATTTATACTTAAGTATCTTTTTTATTGAATAAAACTACTTTTACGGATTCTATCGCGTTTAATAAAAATAAGTTATTTAAACGCGATAAACTCCGTAAAAGTAGTTTTATTAAATGTGTAGTGTTCGCGTAAATATAAGAAATCATTATCTTTATTATCTTAATTTTTTTATCAGTTTGTTTAAAGCAAAAAAAAACATGTTACACGCTATTTGATTTTAATTTATTGTCATATCCGTCCAATTTCGTTGAAAGAGTTATTAATTAAACACCAAATAAAGTATTAAATAACGCATAAATCATATTAAAATTCCAGAATAGAAATGTGACAAGTAAAAGTCGTATTTTTTTTAAATATTGAAACGTATATTTGCACGCCTTGGCAGTAGAACTGACTCGTATGCTATGACAAAACTACGAGTGTCAAAGTATAAGTGATAAGTCCCTTTTTACGTTGACAAATATTAGATGCTCAATGTTTTCTTCAACTTTTTTTAAGCAAATGTTTTCTTCAACTTTTTTCAGCATTTTCCAATAGTTATTGAAAAAATAGCAAAAAACTGAGTTCAAAGTAGTTTTTTGATAATTAAACTACTTGCCCAAAGACCACTATTATAGATCTACAGGTTTTTTTTTAAGTTCTATGCGGACGAGTCGCGGGTAAACGCTAAAGTTACAATAAAGTTGTGATAAACAATTAAACTTTGAAATCTTTGTCCTAGTGTCACCACAATTGAAAAATGAATTCACAAATAAAACGCAATGTTGTTAAAAATATTAAAAATAATTACTTTACCTTAAGCGTGAAAACGAGACGGGGTAGCTCAATAAGTAATCTGAGGCACTCTGGGGCAGCGCAGCAGATGTGTTATTGCTTGGCCTTAAGACCCACTCAGATATAAGCGAAGGAAAGCGAGCGAAAACATTAAATTCATAAAATTTTGGCTACTTCTGGAAATAAAAACATTCCTAAATTCATCTATTAAAAATAATAAGCACCTTCATCATAGTCTAATAATCCTAGAATTGTCAATTAACACAAATATAAGTATGTAAAAAACGGTTATCCTTAATACATGGAGGCTA
The DNA here is from genome assembly GCA_029286625.1 of Parnassius orleans. NCBI lineage: Eukaryota > Metazoa > Arthropoda > Insecta > Lepidoptera > Papilionidae > Parnassius > Parnassius orleans. Next base: position 1,387,653 of record JAGSMP010000130.1, read on the forward strand.
GTTCACAAATTCATCATACATGGTAGAGCCATGCTGCAGCTATATTATGGTTGCAGCACGAATAGGTCGGCACCACCAGGAAAGGTCCACGCTTTCACAGAATACCAGCGTAAAATAGCGGCTCAATGCTGTTTGTTGTGTTTCGTATGGTGAGTGTAGAGAACCGGAGACTCTTTTTACTGAAAACTAAGTGTGACGGTGCATTATTATTATGAATAAATAATTATTAATTTTTATTTAAGAGAGGTGTAAGACAGGGTGACGTTATATCCCTGAAACTCTTCACCGCTGCATTGGAAGACATTTTCAAGCTACTGGACTTGAAAGGATACGGTATTAACATAAATGATGAGTACATCAATCACCTTCGATTTGCCGACGATATAGTTCTTATGGCAGAATCGCTGGAGGACCTAAGCACTATGGTCAATGACCTCAATAGTGCCTCCCGTGTCAAAAGTGTCTTAAGATGTACATGGACAAAACATAAATCATGTATAACGTCCATGTCACACCTATGCCGGTAGTTGTTGGGAGCACTAAGCTGGGAGTTGTTGACGAGTATGTTTACCTGGGACAAATAGTCCGACTAGGTAAGTCTAACTTCGACCAAGAGGTCAATCGACGGATTCAACTCGGCTAGGCAGCGTTCGGGAAATTACAACACATCTTCTCGTCAGGTATACCTCAAAACTTGAAAACGAGACTGTACAACCAGTGCTTGTTGCCAGTGATAACTTATGGAACTGAGACTTGATCCTTCACTGCTGGCCGTATGAGGAAGCTCAAGGTCGCTCAGAGAGCTCTGGAGAGGGCTATGCTCGGGTTTCTCTGCGTGATAAACTTAGAAATAAGGATATCTGCAGTAAAACCAGAGTGACCGACATAGCCCAACGAATTAGTAAGCTGAAGTGGCAATGGGCTGGCCATATAGCTGGAAGAACCGACAACCGATGGGGAAAAAAGGTTCTCGAGTGGCAGCTTCGTACCGGTAGGAGAAGTGACGGCGACCCCCCCCCCCACTAGATGGAGTGACGACCTGGTAAGATATGCAGGAAGTCGATGGATGCAGGTGGCTCAGGACGGTGCTTTGTGGCATTTCTTGGGGGAGGCCCATGTTCAGCAGTGGACTTGTGAAGGGCTGTAATGATGATGATGATGATGATATAAAGTCATTTAAAAAAATCATAGACCTAATATTTTCAACAATTAAAATGCAATAATAAATATAAAGTTAAAATACATTCATTTTGAACATTAAGTATTATAGAGGCTTTGTAAGGGAGATGCCGGAGACACTGAAAGTACTGTTACACAATGTATAGACCTATATTAGGAACTTATGATAGTTAGGTCTATGATTCAAAAATATTAAAATATATAAGACATGTAAAAGTAAGGCCTATGAAATAAAGCAAATATGTGGAAGGTCTCAAATATGTAAAAACATTATATTGATATAAATTATTATAGTGGCGTGTAGACTGCTTCACAGTGTTCGAGACCGAGGTAAACTTGGACTCGCTAACCGATATGTCCTAGGCATATTATCTTAGTGCCGGTGGTAAGCGGGTTTGTTGTAGCAATACGACTTGCCCGTGGACATCGCGCACCATCGTCTTAGCGCATAGCGTTATGACACGTCGGCTATCTTTCGGATTAGGGTAAATACTCAACTCCTTGTCTTAGTGCAATAGCTCTATGATACATGGATTTATGTTTACTGGCATCTTAGTAGCGTGCTACTATGATACGTTGGTGCTATTTTTAGTTAACAACAGTACTAATTTTGTTACAAAAGTCGATAGGGATCATGTGGGTGTATTGTGAGGGGGCGCCATCCGTATGATAGTTGCATTGATGCTTACTGCTACTTGCGGTATTGCGGGATCTGTGGGTGTGCTGCGCCTGATTCGACGCATTTTGTGATTCTAGTCAATGGAGGTATGCGGGTGGTGATGTCTGCTGGGATCGTATGGGCGACCTTGGTATGGTGTAAGCCTGACGATAATCGTATTTTTGCGTCTTGCATTATGTCGCTGCAATGGCGCTCTCTGCGTCTTGGTTTAACTCATATCTATATAGCTTTGCCCAAGTTTGGTCCCTTGATGACGGGGCATAATAAAGTAACTTTGTAAATTTCCACCCTTCCAATGATTGAAAGCAACTTGTTAGTGGGTGAGACAAACCTGATCGAAAAATGCATAATATACTCAACGTCATTTACACTAACCTTTTCTGATGGTTAAATTATTAATATTATTTTATAACTACATTTTGGCTATATTTGCCGTTTCATTGGTGGGTGAAGATCTGTGGACCTCATGCGGATGGTAGCTGAAGGGAGCAGACTCTCAAGGCTGCGGTCGGAAGCCGCTCAACGTGGGATCCCATTCCCTTAAGGTGAGCAGTAGACTCATGAGACGCTCGGCGGCTAGAAGCCGTGCTGACCATGCAATCGGTGGTGATGCCTTACACTTACATCACGTCTGCAGAAGCAGCGATCGAGCAGGTGGTGGCACTCACAGAGGGCTTTTTATGGCCAGTGTGCCTATTATTTCAACGTGTGCCTAAACCGTGTGACGTACATTCACTGTGGCTGGATTTGATCGTATTCTGTATGGCGTTTACACGCATAGACAGTTCAGTCGATTTATATATGATAAGCATATAGAACGACGAGAGAACGCAGGTAATAGAGTAAATGGGTCTCTACACTCTATTGTGGAAAGTCTGAATGTGTCCAAAAAGGCACGTATGGCAATTCACAACGCTATGTTAGTCCCTACTTTAATGTATGGTGGTGAAAGTTGGGTGTGGCAGAAGAAGCACGAGAGTAGAATGAATGCTGTAGAAATGCGATCATTAAGGAGTATGTTAGGGCTGAATCTGAATGACAGAGTGAGAAATTGTGTGATAAGAGAAGAGTGTGGTTTGCAAGATGACGTTGTGACCAGGATTAAGAAAAGAATGCTTTGGTGGTTTGGTCATTTTGAAAGAATGAATGAGGAAAGAGTGACAAAGCAAATTGTTTATCGACCAAAGGAGACAGTTTCTTTTTGTATGGAGAATGGGCCCACCAAAAACTGTGATGACTCGTAATGAAATGTATGTAGATTTATTCCTTATAATCTCTAGATTACTATAGTAATATTAGTTGTACCATATATAAAGGGAATACTGAGAAAATAACAGTCAAACGGCAATCTCATTATAACCTAAAATCCCATACGGGCGACTGTCTAATAGTTTTTTATTGATATCCTATGTTATAATAGTGCACTGTGAATAATAAAAAGTTGTAGGTTCTTAGAATTCTTAAGTACTACTTGGTGGATGGAATTTTTTTTAGTAGTACCGGAGTAAAAAGTACGAATAAACAGACGCGGTGATGTATTGATTCTTAACTGTATTTATTATTTATTGTGGTGTATTGAATACTAAGCACAGAATACATTACAAATGTATTCAAGTGAAGCAAAAACTATGCTCAACTAATTCTAAAAACAAGCACACATGTACTTATTTATCTAATATCATTTGCAACCAGTAACACGGTTTTAGGTGCATGTGTGCGTCCAACAGTGAACTATTAAGGGGTGTTTAGCGAGTTTTATCTCTACAGCGATTGAGAAAATAAATAGCACGTAAGATGTTTTGAACTGGTCGTGTAAGGATATAAATAGCATGTAAGGTGTTTTGAACTATTTGTGTTAGGATAAAAAGAAACACTGTATTGTCACTGCATTTTTATTGTTTATTATTGTAAAATCATCATATTCTTAAAGCAGTCTATTATAAGTATCACAGGCCGCGAAGTGCAGTGCCAGGACATTCTTTTAGTATGGGTTCATTGATTAGCATGTTTACATCCAACGGCAATTAAAGCTAAAATGTAAAATTCTCGAGTAGCAGTCTCGTACCGGTAAGCTCAGTGTGGGGCGGCTACCCTCTAGATGGAGTGACGACCTGGTAAGATATTCAAAAAGTCTATGGATGCAGGTGGCTCAGGACCGTGCTTTTATAATTCCTTGGGGGAGGCCTATAGGCTGTAATGATGAAGAAGTTTTAAACTAGTTGTGTATGGATACGGATCGACCGGGGTAGGACACGCTCTCGCGGAAAACGCTACCAGCGTAAAATAGTAGCTTAATGCTCCTGTGTTTCGTATGGTGAGTGTAGAGAACCGGAGTCCTTTTTTACTGGAAACGAAGCACTCCATCTTAGTCCTCAGGGGTGACAATGCATCTGCATTTTGATTCTTAAACGAGGATAAATGTAGATGTCTACGAGCCACAGCATCCACTTACCATCAGGTGGACCGTGCGCTCGTTTGTCACACTTATTCTATAAAAAAAAAGGAAATTGTCAATTGAAAAAGATACGAAAAGGTACCAGAGCATCTATTCAACTTGCTCGGCGTTTATTTATAAATTAGGCGCTTTATTTATAATAAGGCACATAGTAGAACAGGTCAAGTAAGCAACAATAATTACAAGTTTTATTGATTATTATTCGTCATCATTACAACAATTCACTGCTGAACATAGGTCTTCCCTAAATTAAATATATAATGTAAAATATTGTATAGCCCTTCCGTCAACTGCCATCGCGTTTCGTCCCGTATGGTGTCGTAAAAGTCGTAACAGAGTAAAATAAAGATACCAGGAGATGAGCAGCAACATCTCCTATACAATACCACAAAGCTTTGGTTGCCACAAGCGTAGCAACTGTGGCAAAACTACCATATAGTAATGATGCATATTTATATTACTATATAAATATGCATCATTACTACTTGTATAAATTATTCCAATCATTGTGAGGTTCATTTAAGTGGTATTCACAAATACGAGCGCACAGTGGCACATAAAATGAGTTATCAATCAGCAATCTCTCTTTTAGGTTAGTAGTTCTTTTTAGTTTAGGTATTAAGAATCTAGATAAATGATTACATAACTTAAAAATACAGTGTCGGGAAGTAGAAGCAGCACGCTTATAACTAGCCACAGAATAGAATAGAATCATTTTTATTCAATATAGATTACAATATATAATACTTATTAAACGTCATTTTTACTTTTACCACTGGTTCGCAAAAAAGCCTCTGTCCTGGGAAGAATCAGCAAGAAACCCAAACATTTAGAAACAGCATGGTAGCGATCACCTCATTCCCAGGGGTTATTATCAGTCATTTACTCTCTAGTAGTATAATAACCCTTACTAGACAATTTTTGCTTTAGAAATAATTTAAACCTTTTGATAGAAAAGGTCTGCATATTATTATAGTAATTGTTGATGCCGCTCTGGAAATGGCAGGAGTTACAGTTACAGGCATAAGGGGTGTTTGTTGGATGTTACCGATGTCTTCAATATTCATGAATTGTAATTCCATATCCCTGTTATCATTTGTGTCTCTATACAGTTGTAAAGCTCTCTGCGACAAGATTGCAGACTCATTCTAAATGATCCACCAGAAAAGTGTTTTTTTTTCATCAACTAACCGAACAGACTATAGTTTTACAGTGTCTTCCACCTAAATAATGATATTTATTAATATTTTATTTATTTCAATCTTTATTACTAATAAACAGTCTTAATGTCTCTTAAATTATATATAAATAGCATGAACTCATTTCCCTTCATAATACTTTTGTAGTAAACCAGATTCCACTAAGGTAAAAAGAAATAAAAATACATCAAATCAGAAAGGTAAACAAGTGAAGTAGTTATTTTAGAATTATAACATTATTTGACTAAGTACAAGTTCTAGACGTTTTACATTTACACTTATTTCATTTAAGGTAAAAATATTACTTGTATTAAGTACAAAAGCAGACAAATATGGGTAAGGTAAGGAAGAAGTAGCAACTAAAGAAAAAACTGTGGTTATCGAATATGTCCCTATAAGGCAATCTGTGGGGGAGGTCTATGTTCAGCAGTAGACTTTTGATAGGCTGTAAAGTTAAAGATAACCTGGTGGTGAATAGCCAAATTGTTTGTAGTGCAAGGTGTATGATACTACAAACATCAATCTGTGTGCCAAAGCGATTATGCCAACTCCTTCGGGCAAGCCTATTTCAGGCAGGGGATCACCTACAGGCTGTTAAAGTAAAGTAAGTACCTGGTGTGATGGTATCCACTGCAAAATAATATCTCTTTCTGCTGAGTTCTTAAAATGAGCTCTTAAAATTGAAGATCCACATGGAATACAAATCTTCTAATGGAATGAGCAGTTTCAATACTTTCTTGCAATATTCTTAGGCAGTTACAACAAACTGCATCAAGTAGATGTAACTGAAAAAATTGGGAATGCAAATAAAAATAAAGAAGTAAAAAAATATTAAATTCAGAAAGAATGTACATTACCTACAATCAACAAAATAACATAAAAATAATGTAAACAAAATTCTTGCTTCCTTAATGGAGTTTAAATATAATAAACATAAATAGTAGATATATTATCAAATATTAACACTAGTATGTATTCCCTAACATCCATTTATTTTATGTTATCTATATCTATAAATATTAAATTCAGAAGGAATGTGTGACATTCCTTCTGAATTTAACAGCATCTTCCTATTAACAACTACCAATAAAAACTGTGGTTGCCGACTCGTCTACTAAGCATGGCAACTATAGCAAGTATCCTCCTTTGAGGAAATCTGAGGGAAGGTCTATGTTCAGCAATAGGCTTTTGATAGGATGTAACGGCTGTGGATATAGTTACTCTGACAGACACTTTTAACATAGATTTGTGTATATTTTGTGTGATTTTATTTTATCTATTAATTAAATTAGATTTTACCAATAACATAACACTTCAATACTTTGACACTTTTAACCTTTTAACATACTAATAAGAATTGTGTTTGTTATTTGTTATAGGTAATTCAACATAAATTATAGATTTTCCAAAATTCTAGGAGGAAAAGTAAACTTGTATTATACACTCACATATACTTTTAATTAAACTCGTCAGTTTTCATTTTCGAATGTCATTGGCGAATTAAATACATAATATGGAATATTTGGCTAACCTGTATAATATAATCCAACACTTGTTGCATTGATTAGACATTGACATATGAATTTGTTAGTAATATGAAGGGATATTTATTAGTATTTTTACAAACTTAAAATAATTAAGTACTAAAACATGTATAGATCGTTAAGTGTCTGTGGGTGTGGGTCGTTTATTTTTATTTCTAAAACATCGTACCATATCTCAATATTCAGTAAAAATAAAATAAAATGTAATACATTATAAACGAAACTTAGTAGTTTTCGTTTCCGTAGTATAATATTTTTGGACTAGAACTTCGAGAGTGACAAACATAAGATATATTTCACATAAAAGTTTGAAACTTTAAATGAATTGTAGGTTTTGTACAGTTGAATTCTTCGCATTCCATAAGATAAGATACTCACCTCTTGAGAAATCCACAAATATAAAAGTTGGCGCACATCTGCTCCTGTCTCGGCTAGTTATTGTCTTCGCACAGTGCGTTGAAATCCACAAATATTATTTAATTGTTTTCAGTGTATGCTGATCTTCCAGATAAGTAAGTAAGTACAAAAAACAGCAGCGTGACGAATGTCAATGCCGTAAAGTAATACCCAATATTATGATAATATGGCCGTCGGTTTTTACCCAGCACGGAAGTCAATGACAAAATAGCGTTTCGTTCCACGGTGTCTTTGAACCATGTTATATGATATAAGCTAACACTTTTAGAAATAGGATAAAAATCTCAGTGGTATCCCTTTTTAGTAATAAATATATAATATACAAATAAGTACAAATATAAGATGTATATAATAAGTTATCTTGGTAAAAAAATACATTTTTCTTTTAATAGAAACTGCAAAAATGATTCATTACACGCATTTTTCCCCATATTACATTAACCAGAATACGGAATATCAAAACCACTCATTTTTTTTAGATTTCTTGATTCCGTTTAGATATTCATAAAACATATAGGCCATTTATTATAATAAATTGGTAACTTTTTTTTGTATGTAATACCATTAAGGGTCGTTAAAATTTCTAGTGGGCCCAAAAACGACTGACTCCTTTGCGATATATTGAAAATGGGCCAAATTAAGAGTACCCTTAACCGACGAGCGTGAATGCGTAGGTGTATGGATGTGGAGGAGGCGAGAGAGGTATATTATATATATATATATATTCAAGAGAGGGACTGTGTGCTCGTTTTTCGACCTTATTCTATAAAAAAGATCTATCAATATTTAATGTATATCTATCATTTTCTTTTATATTGATACAGCCCAACAGATGAGAAATCTAAACGGATTATTAGCGGATTAATCTCTTTTTGTATAGAATAATATAAATAGATCTTAAAAAACTTAAATAACATGCATTGGTCATTGACTGTGATGATTCTAGAGAGAATACTAAGTCATAGTCATGAAACTATTGTATTGTCATCCGTTTATAATACGTCTGCAAAATTTCAAAATACAGACGTCTGGAAGCGGGTACATTCACACATACATACAGGTCAAGCCAATAATGAAGCGTGTAAAAAATAAGAATTAGTTTGACTAAAACTGTCCAAATATGAGTATGTGATTAGTAAGTATGTGATAGTAGTACGTGGTAGAGCCACGCTGCGGCTATATTATGGTTGTACCACGGATGGGTCTGCTAGGATAGGTCAATCGGGGTAGGACAACGCTTGCACAGAATACCATAGTAAAATAGCAGCTTAATGCTGCTGTGTTTCGTATGGTGAGTTTAGAAAACCGGAGACCCTTTTTACTGGAAACTATGCATTCCATATTAGTCATCCGTTGTGACAGCGCATTTTTATGTTGATTCTTAATTGAGGATAAATGAAGACGTCTATGGGTCACATCATCCACTTACCATCGTGTGGAGAGTGTGATTTGTCACCTTTATTCTATAAAAAAAATTGCAGCGATTGCATGTAGCGCTCTATTACCTTTCAGCAGTTAAATCGTATCCATATTAATTTTAAAATTATATATTATATTCATATTAGATTAGACATTATTTTATTATTAACGAAATATGTTTTAGTGAAAAAATCACAATCTGATTAATGTATAAAGCTGAAAAGATTAATGACATACGGCCCCTATAAATTTTTATACGGCCGGTGAGCAAGACTGTTTCGTATATTATGTAGAGATTCAATTATGAATATCGTTTAAATGTTAACTAATTTTAAATCTCGATATATCTATAAAGGATATTTTTATACATTTTTTTTTAAAGTTGTCATGCTCATTTTATTTACCGTTACCGTTACAGCCTATCAAAGTCCACTGCTGAACATAGGCTTTCACCATAGATTGACTCATAGGGGGGATATTTGCCATAGTTGCCACGCTTAAAAGCGGATTGGCAACCGAAGCTTTTTTTAATTTTAGTCGTTATTAGGAAGACGCTGCTGCTCATCCACTGATTTGTTTGCCTCTGCCGCCTCTTATGACATCTACGGGATCATATGGGGTAGTGGATATTCTTACGTCGCCACTAAAGAAAGAAAGTAAGAAAGAAAGAAACATTTATCACAACACATTTTATTTATACAGTAAGAATTGCATCACATTTTGAACAACACAAATGAAATAATAAAACAAAGCATTCAGAAAAATGAAATTGGATCATAGCCAAGTATTCTGCACAAAGTTATGCGACGTGCATCAAGAAAAATATACGCCTTAAAGTTTTCTTTTAAGTACCTACAAGCAAACAAATGGCTTGAAACGTTGTCCACGAATGGAAAACGAAATCTTGCACAGATTTTTTACTGTGTCGTATCATTTTTTACAAAAAATTACATGGCTACTCAGATCGGGTATGTGATTAACGAAAGTATCGTACTGCTGGATGTAAAAACTATATCTATTAAGGTCTGACTGTGATCGGTGAAATGGGTTGGTTCAGTTACACATTGACTCAGTTTATAGCACTGTGAGAATTCACAAAGTTTTTTATAATTACTATCCACTTTATTCAATACATTTATATTAAAGTCCCCTAACATGACTATATAATTGCACCATACAAGAGTCCCGACAGTTTCAGACAAAGCATCAAAAAATGTGTCTACATTTAACCATGGCGGTCTGTAGGCAGTACCAATCGCGATCTTTGTACTACCGTTAATTTTAAGAGCAAGCCATATTTGTTCCAAAAGCGGAGTCGGAGGATGAGGCAGCGTTCGGACAACAAGACCCTGCCGTATGTACGAGTAGAAGCCGACTCCGCTACCTCGCGAGCGCACTGGTCGGTCGGGGAATGTGACGTAATCGGTGTCCTGGTACCGCAGGCGCGCGCGCTTCCTCACCCTCACGCAACCAAGTTTCGTTAATCGCCATTGTATCGACAGCGTGGTGATCTACAGCTACTACTAGTTCTTCATGGTCTGTTCCTAAGGAACCTACATTGAGAAACCCTAACTTAAGATTACTTATCGTGTTTTATGAGATAAAGTAATATTCACAGTTGACATCTTTGACCAACAACTATCAGAGTAATACTCGCAATATATTTTGCCACACTGAGCTTGTTTCGTTACTCTATTTTTGTTGTTGTTGTAGTTTTGTAATATTATAAAATTATAAACTGAGTTTAGCAAATATGACGGGTAGAATATAAAGGATATAAATATCTCCTTGCATTTAAATAATTTAGTTATTTAAATGTAAGGAGATATAATATTACTAAATACGTATAAAATGCTAATTGGAAGTTTATAAAGGAAGTTACATAAATATAAAAACGTGTCGGCCCTGTAGAAATTGAACATGATCGCCGAACGCCAATGCTCTATAAACTTACCTTGTTCTATTTCTGTGTATAGTAAACATACACCGAAATAGAACAAGTAAAAATAGAACAACTTCCTTTTTTTTACCACTCTGTTATGATCAACATTTCAATAACAGTTATATTATAAACTAATTAAAATAAATAGCGGCAGCTGCTTCTGTTTCAACGTCCATCTCGGACAGATGACAATACAAATATATTTTTAACTATTATATTTTTTTTTAAATCGTATTTCATATTATTTCGAAGTTGTAAATAAATCTTATTAATAGCTTTGGAAATATACTAATACCCCGTGGTACCGACGTGGCGTCCTGACGGGCGCCCCCCACTCGCATACAATTGACCAGTTCCCTTTCCTCCAAATGAATACCAAGCTTGGTAACACATGTCAGAACTAGGTGTGTTGGGTTCTCCCTAATCTCCTCTGGAATCCCACCTAATTCGATGTCGTTTGCAAGCAACTCCTGGTCCCTATCATTTAGGTCGGCTTGCAGCTGATTGACGGTCGACTCGAGTTTCAGGATTTCACTTTTGAATCCTTGAGAGCCATATTGCTCTCGTGATTCCGGGATATTTTGGACCGTGTTTTCCAGCTTATCTAAACGAGCATCGCATTTACTGACAAGAACTCATAAGTCATGAAGTTGATCTCTGAATGCCCGAAATTATTCGCAGGTCAGGCGCATCTCTTCTCGGTAATTTAAATAATTTTAAATATAAATATTTGCTAAATATTTTTTTAGCAAATATTTATTTTTGCAGATTTTTATAAGCAAAATTTACGCATTTAAGCATTTCGCTGTTATTAGTTAGTTACCTCAATATTATCTCCCAATGTTTGGTCCAAGAAGGCAAAAAAAATCAATAATGCAGCTTTAGCACTTCTTCTTTACTCTACGGCTCCTATCGGCAAATATTAATTCTTTGGTTCTCCTATACAGTACCCACTTGCCAACGCCCGGCGGTCAAGCGCAATAGCGCGCGAAATCACCGCCCGAATTCAATTAATTCACTATGTCATTTTTCATGACAAGATTTTTTTAAATTTCATTTGTACTTTTTATTTACTTTGAAATCATATCTTTATATACTATATAATTTTTATGTCCGTGTGTATGTGACTGAACTCCTCCTAAACGGCTGGACCGATTTTGATGAAGTTTTGTTTGTGTGTGATTATGTTGATTGGAGAATGGTTTAGAGTCACAATTAGACCTGGAAGGTGGCGCTGTTGTTGTGATCCAGAAATCACTCGAGCGAAGCAGGGGTGGATCGCTAGTACAACTATAAAACCATTGTATATAAAGATACTTCCTTATTACTAGGCGCAACTCGCAATTGAATGTTATTCCAGATCCAGAGTATAAGCTATAACCATATCAAGTTTCATTAAAATCCATTTAGAAGTTTCAGAGCCTACTGTGTTCAAAGGGACAAACAGACAAACAGACGCAAAACAAATTGTTTTGGTTTTAATATTCATCAAGAAGTATATCATAATTTAATTTTTTTTAAAGTATTCAATGTACAATATACATATTTGGGCGGGGGATAGTTTTAATATAGTTTAGAAGCTAGATATAATTACAACTCAATCGATGTATGAGCTCAATCAATTAATCATATTTATACCTTTATGCTGGCGATGTTAGAAAACAATTTTTCAATTGTAATGAGCTATATCTCCATAGATTAGATCTTATATGTAAAAGATTTTCAAATCTATGGGAGATGCCTATGTTCAGCTGTGGACTTTAATAGGCTGTAACGGTAATCAGCTCAATTAATGACTTATTTTCATGGCCGTATCGAGGTGGCTTAGAAAAATAGTTATAGTAAATTAGTATAGTAGTTTTAAATATTAAAGATGGCACTAAAGCTAGCTTAGATACTATGGATGTCAATCAAAGAAAATAAAATAAATAGTTCAGTAATAGAATCCGTCAATTATTTTGGATCAGTAATGCTGATCTAAGCTATTTTAAATGAGGCGACGTTAGGAATTACTATTAAAGACGTCGCGCCTTTAATTGTTTTATATGTTTATAATACATTATTTACCGTTAAAAGATACCCTGCATACTAAACGCTCTATACTAACTTTATATGTACTTTTGTTGTAACGCTTTACTTCTAAAATGTAGAATAGTGAAGGTCGTACCTAACGAACCATAAGCAAATCGAAAAAAATGTTCGCAGAACAACTGTAACACAGCTATATCTGTTGAATAAACAATGCAAGCCTGAAAGGAAGTAAACGAAATACGAGTTTTGAATAGTAAGCCACTGTGTACAAACAAAAGTTTGCAAAATGTTTGGTGAGTGGACAATCTGAAAACGAAACAAAGCAAAAAAAAAAAATGTCTATCTGCTATCAGTTTTTTGTTCCTCCAATAACAATGATTTTATTTCACAAAAAAAATTGATTGCACATAGATAGAAAGAGGATAGTTTATTTTAGTTATAACCGACTCAGAAGGACGAATAATAAACAAAATTGACTTGTATATTGTTTTATTAACGATTAGAAATATTGTTTGCTTAAATTAATCGCGTTACACTGAGTTGATGTTAAAAGTAAAATATTTATTTACCGGTCAATTCGAGTTCATATTTACTCATATTTTGCTGCTTAACTCTCTCAGAAATGATCGGAAGCCTGTACCCAGTAGTGGGGTGTATGTATTTAGGCTGTTATTTTAATTTGAACATGCACATTAATGGAAGAAGTCAGCGGTAGCTGGTGGCGGGGGAGCGCAGTACCAGGTCGTTGACATACCCATCTAACGTCTATCATGCGTACGGTCGGAGAATGCTTCGTTGGTCTTGTGGTCGTAAGCGCGAATGCTGTTCATGTGGTCCCGGGATCGAACCCCGGGTCAAATTAAAAACCAGTTTATTGAGTTTTTTTGTTAAGACATTCTTAGTAGCAGCCCGGAGTCAGGAAATCGGCGGTGTTTCCGGTGGCTCGGAAAGCACTTAAAGCCGTTGGTCCTGCGCCTGATTTATCTCCGATCGTGCCGGATTGTCGTCCCATGGAAATATCAGAATTAGAGAATAGAGAATGCATCTGTGCTTGCGCACACACTTGTGTACCTATAATCTTGTCCTGCAGTGGTGGCTAGTCTTCGTTTAGACTCACCGCCGAATACAAACGTTAGAATGTTTACATTAATGAAATCGGAAGTTTTATAAAAAATATAAAAACAACACGGAATAATGATATTTTTACTGAACTTGACTTTTGTTAGTTGAGAGAGTTATAGATGTATGTTTTAGTGTGCATGATGTAAGAAAATTTAAAATTTCAAATATAACTTATTGGCCACACACATTAAATGTTGTTGTTTCTCTCACTCTCACATAAATTTTGTGACGAACTACATTTAAATTAGTCAACTCTTAAAGAAAATCATTGAATGTTATTCTGTCCATTTATTAAGAGTCTCCCAGTAACACTAATACTTTCCGGTAAACATTTTGATTCAAATAAATGTGATAAAATTATGTAATGTCTCATTTAAGCGTTTGTTACTTTAATAAATAATACCGTGTCGTGGCGGTGAGGTAATAGCCACTACCCCATATCGTCCCGTGGGTATTGTAAGAGTCGACAGAGGGAAATTAAAACAGAAGATGGTCAGCAGCATCATTCTGATAACGACTCAAAAACGGCAAAATCCTCCCTATGAGACCACCTATGTTCAACGAAACAGTTTTATAGACCGTAATGGATAATGGCTGTCATGGGTTGCTTACTTATTTGTTATAAATATGGCCTGTTAATAACAAGAGTGACCGTGTAGTGGCGGTGTAAGAATTTCCACTACATCATATCATCCATTGGGTGTCGTAAAAGGCGACAGAGGGAAAAAATCAGGAGATGGGCAGCAGCGTCTTCCTAATAACGACTAAAAATAAAAAAATGCGTGGCAGCTATGACAAAAATATCCTCCCTTTGAGGCAATCTATAGGAGAGGCCTATGTTCAGCAGTGGACTTTGTTAATAGGCTGTAATGGTAACGGTAATAACAAGAGACTAAAACACAAGCTCTGGTATAAAAACTATAAAACGCATATTGAGTTTAGTTAACAAAATGAAAATTTTATTTTAATATATATAATAAAATGTGACAATATCCTCTTATAAACGTCCGTGTGTGTGTTCTCAATTTACAAATCAATTGTACTACCCTTTCGAAAATGAGACAGAAGAGGCTTCCTTACAATGCACACAAGAGAACTGAACTGAGAACTGGAGACCATTTTTACTGGAAACGAGGCACTTAGTCCTCACGGGTGACAAAGCATTTGCATTTTGATTCGTAATCGTTCAATCGATCGTCTGTGGACCACAGCAACCACTTACCATCAGGTGGACTGTGTGCTCGTTTGCCACCTTTATGCTGTATAAAAAAAAATAGGAATATGGTGACTGGTATACATAATACTACTATTGTAATACTACATACTACTAATACTACTATAATAATAATATCTTACACAACAGGTTGACTGGCAAAGAATGTTGTCACGTATCAAGTCCGCCTTTCATTTTCTTACTTTACCATCACAGCCTATAATAGTCCACTGCTTAACATAGACCTGCCCCACAGTTTGCCTCACAGGGGGGATTCCGCCATAATTGCCACGCTTGGCAGGCGGGTTGGCAACCGCAGTTTATGATTATTTTGAGTTGTTATTAGGAAGATGCTGCTGCCCATCTCCTGTTTCAGTTTCCCTTTGTCGCCTCTTGCGACAGCCACGGGACGATATTGGTTAGTGGATATTCTTACACCACTACTACACGGTGACTTTACTTTACGTTATTACATAAATAACTCATTAAAATTCATTTCATTTGACATTAGTTTCTTTTTAAAAGTAGTCATGTTCCAATCTCTTAAAACTGCCCTATCTTGTTTGGCGCCCTTGTTACGTATTCAGACAAGCGGTTCCAAAGTAGTGTATCCTGAATAGTAAAGGAATTGTTGGAAAACCAAGAGAAATTAAATGAAATGCTAATGTTAAACAAGATGAGGAGTGAATAATCCTATCGTGAGTCAAAAAATTACTTGAGCAGTTTATCCTTGAGTTAAGTAGAATTTAGATTATTAAAAATATAAAAAAGAAAAAGCAGAATTTTAGAGTTTCGGCTAAGACGAATAGTCAACCATTATCATTGCGATAATGAGATATATTATCACATTTACAGCAACCATAGTTGGTTTCGAATATATGACCTTATCTCTCATTTGTTATTTTTCTTGCTATTTTTCTCATTTGTTATATTATGTCTAATACGTTAATTGACTTGGCATGGCTTGCAATAACTAAAATGTCATTAGAAGATTTGGACGAAAGTCTTCATAGACTTTCGTCCATATCTTCTTTTACGGATTTTATCGCGTTTAATTTTAACTTTTTAATTTCCTACGTTTCACGTACTTTACATGGTCATGGTCAAGGGGGGGGGGGGGACTGAGGTGTTTGTTGCCCCGATGTCATAGTTAGCCCGGTTACCTTCAGTTTTTAAATATAAATTGTTGGTCCGATCTACGCAGAACGAGCTTACAGTATATTGAAGTCTTGCAGTGGTATGCTTGGGTTTGGATTTAATTTCATTTATTATAGGATCTCAAGCAGATGGTAGCACCCGTCCATCTTCTATTTTGAAATGAGAATATTTTAATGTCAATAGCATCGCGAATCATCCTTGATAGGAATCGGTGTTCTTTTGCGAGGATTTCTAGTTTATCAAATCTAATTTAATGGCAGGGACGATCTTGAACATGTTCACAGACTGCATACTTCCCGGAGCGTCGGTGCTTCACGTCAGGTGTATGTCCTTTTACAAGGGTTTTATTTATCTTTTTGTTTATCCTATGTAAGGGAGACTACATTCACAATCAAGCTTGTAGAAGGATATTACACTTGAATAGTAAAAATGGATTAATCTTCTTCGGCGACTTGTAGTAGGTTTGCACACTTCAACCGACCCAAACTTCTCCGACGTATGGTAGTACAGCAGGCACACGCTCGACCGTGGTCGGCTTCACTTGGTCACTCTGACGTAGGCGCAGGCCCAGAAGATTGTTGTCTTGCATTACATGTTTGAGGTGCTGAAGCTTTGCGGCCAGGTGTTTTCTGTCACATGTCTCTTGTGCTCTCTGAAACAAAGACTAAACTGATAACACTTTATACACATATGTACTATATATAAAAAATCCTGTTAACAATATCGGTTACACTTTGTATAGAAAACGACCCAAAGCATACTATACCGATATTTATATTGTGAATCTCACCATCATCCATCACAGTTGGCTAATGTAGGAATCTCGTTGTTTCAGAGAGCACAAGGAATCTGTGAGAGATGGATGGGTGCTACCATCTGCTTGGGATCCTATAATTAATAAAATAAAATTAATATTAAAAAACTGAAGGTAGTCTAACTAGGTAGGTAGGGTTAACTATGACATAGGGACGTCAAACTCCTCAGTCACTCCCGTGGCAGTGAGTGCCGTAAAGCACCCTAAACGTCGGGAATAAAAAAAAAATTAAACGCGATAAAATCCGTAAAATTAGTTTCATTTAAGACGAATATTATATAAAGCGACATACCTAAGGAATGACTTCCCATTCTACAAATTGCGAAATGTGACTCAAAGTAGACTTTTTCATTTAACGTATCGTTTGAGCTTATCCTTAGCGCATTTGATAGGACTGAGGTCAAAAATGCGTGCTGGCTTTTCTATGTACTTGATATCAATTTGGAGAAGGGCGTTGCATTTGTACCATTGAAATCCATTTCTGATGTAATGGCAAATATATTCCAATAAAAATTAAATAATTTGATGAATGAAAGTTTTTTTTTAACGCGGAAATTTATTTATTTATCCATCCATGTTTGTGACATACAAAGTATTATGTCTGGAACACAATACAAAATTTCATAAAACGATCCTATCCCGCATAATGATAGTATTTTAATACACAGAAAATCGCGCAGAAAGAATTTCGCAACATTTGTGACGTGCTGCGGGTTTTACTGTGTCAATTTAAAATTTAAAATTCACGATAATATTTGGTGCGCTTTAAAGTTGTATGTCACTGATTGCAGAAAGTACTTAGGACGTAAGCGCAGACGTATTTATATTTGCAAAGAAAATTCTATATACTTTCTGGTCAAAACTGTTAGATGCAACCAATATCGGTGACATTTTATCAGACGTCATATGCGACGAACTAATGATTGGAATTACTAGATTATAATTGGAATTACTTAATCTTTACATTCCGTCTCTCCTAAATATTGTGTACATATTAATTATTTCTGTCTGGGTAAGTACGTGAAACGACGAGGCAATAAATCACGTGAAGAAATCCTTAATGCCCGTTTTTTTATTCCGTAGTAACACAACAAGGAACCCTTATAGATATTTATAACGCCTAGAAAACTGTGAAATAAAATATTTCACAGTTTTCTAGGCGTTATTAATAAAAAAATTGGTGTACTTGGTATACATTACACTTTATAGTACGAGCATAATTCAAAAAAGTTATAAAAAACGCCTTGAAATGTCGAAAGTCTTAATTATGCACACCAAGTACAGCAATTTTTTAATAATACTTTTTTCCAGCAAATTATTTTTTCGAATCTAAAACGGTTATGTACTTGGTTTTTTTATTTTATAATTTTTGTAAAAATGTAATCATCATTTTTGTAACTATAGTTGAAAGTGTACTTGACACGATTTTTTACAGTGAAACTGTTTTTGTTCGGATCGTCTTTTCTGGCAATGACGATAGTTGTGTCATAGTAATTATTATAGGCCATCACAAATTCCTAAAATTATTTTTCTTTGACAAAGACAAAAATAATAGAATGCCACAAAGCGCAGTCCTGAAGTTTTTTGTCCTAAATTATGCTTTGCTTCTACGTATATTTATAACATACACAATACACATTGCTAATTTATAAACAAAACATTTAATTAAATGGTGTCATACAATCTCATGAAGTCCATCCATCCATTACAGTCTGTCAAAAGTCTACCGTTGAACATACGCCTCCTTCATAGATTGCCATAGATATTTACCATAATTGTCACGCTGTGCAGGTAGGTTGGCAATCTCAGTTTTATTACTTAGAGTTGTTATCAGGAAGATGCTGCTGCTCATCTCCTGTTTAATTTTCCTCTGTCTTCTCTTACGACACCTACGGGATGATAACCTGGGGTGTTGGGTCCTCTTACGCTGGCGCAACACGGCATTAATGAAGTAAAATTTTATATTTTGCTCACAATTTTTCAATAAAATTTTTCAGTAATTATAATTTAGACAAAATAAAAAGAAATTAATTAAGAGTGCACAATTTTTATTTTTATTTTATAAATATACAATATTTTGCTGAAAGGTTAAGCAAATTGAAAAGATAAGATAAAGTTACCGTTCGAATGTAGTTAATTATTGGGAGCGCGATTCCAAACTTAATTACAAAGAGAAAATTTTCCGTTATTCGATTTAACTTCATAGATTAGGTACTTCTGAAAACAACGAAATACTTAATTTTTTTACATCAAATTGGTTGTTTTTAGTCTACTCCAAAAAAGGAGGAGATCCTCTTTTCTTCTGTATATTATTTTAATATGTGTGTTTTGCGATGTCTTCATGAATAGCGAACTGATTTTGATGATTACTTTTTTATACAATAGGTTATCCAGGTGTGTTCCCATATAATTTGAAAAAAAAAAGAGATTGTAATATTTCTCAGCCCACTCAAAAGGATCAAAAATTTGACTTTTAATAAAAATTAAATGCTCACTTCAAAGAACAAAAAATATTTTTAAAATAATTTTTACGTAATAGCTTCAGAAGCGATATTAAAGCCCTGACTTATGAATAATGTGGTTTACGTTATTACTTACATGTTTTAAATTATTTCTTTGTCAATTTTTTTCTCGCAATACGATGCTACATTTTTTTCGGCTTGCATGTATATTCGTATTTTGCACCTAATGCTTTAACGGCTTGTTGGAATTTTATTTGTGAGATTTTGCTAGCCAAGTTCACTTTTATAATGGTTAGCGCTAGTAGAAAATTATAAAAATAAATCATCGTTATTATCATCAGTACACTGCTGAACATAGTCCTCCCCATAGATTGCCTTAGTATTTTATTATTTTCTGTTGTTATCAGAAAGATGCTACTGGTCATCTGGGTTCTTTTACGCAGCCATTACAAGGCTGAATACTCTTTAATGGAACTTTTCAAGAATTATAAATTTTCAAGTCATAAGCACTGGAGCAGCACGGTGGACAAATAGCTCCCTAACCCTCTCAGAAATGAGAAAAGGCCTGTGTGCAGTGCATCATTTACAGGCTGTAACTTTACTAAATTTACTTTATACCTTAAGGTACCATTATATCCATAATGAGGTTAATTTATTTTCGTTAAATCAGTTACGATTCAAAGCCGCCTTTAAGCTAAGTTTTATGAAGATAAAAAAGAACTAAAAAGAAAAATTGCTGCCTTTTAGATAACTTACTTACTGCAAATATCTTGTGCTGTTTTTTATGTTTGCCTTAGTTGCCAAGCTTGGCATAAGGGTTGTCAATTATATTATCGAACAGAGACGTGATAATTCACTGGTGGCCGTATGAGGGATGGCTAAAGTGGCTAAGCGAGTTGTGGAAGGAGCTATACCAGGAGTTTATATGCGTGACAAACAACATGAGAAACGTTTCTTTTAAATTTAATTTATAAGTATACATACTTTTAAATGTTATATCCGTCAAATTGTTGTTTTTATTTTTATTTTGCTTTACGATTTTTTGATGTGTCTATAAATGTTAAAATTTAAGTTCCTAATGATGTTTGTGGCGTGTTGCAATAAATGTTTCATTCTTTCTTTCTTCCTTTCTGATAGATTCCGTAACGAAGATAATATGCGTTTTAGAACCAGAGTAACCGTATTAAACATAAACCAACGGATGGATAAGCTGAAGCAGTATTGGACCGGCTATACAGCTTAAATAACCAACAACTGTGGAGGAAGAAAGGTTCTCGAGTGGTAGCGTCGCAACGGTAAACGAAGTGTAAGCCCCTCCCTCCCTGCTAGATGGAATGAGGACCTGGTAAGGCATTGCAGGAATACAATAGATGTAAGTGAGTATTTTTTCAGCAGTATATTTGTGAAAGGCTGTAATGATGATGGCGATAATAATAAATAATCCATTAAAATAATATTCTTTGACAAACTCCTCAATAAAAGATTTGTCATTCACACAGGATATATTTCAATGACACAAGTGTACGTGCAAGTACAGCGGAATTTGTTCTAACCTAATCATATTCTACTTATGTGTTAGGATCTGTGACAGCCTCCCATACAGATATCAGAGCATAGTATTTATAAATTCACTTTTACATAAAGTTTCACGTATTATTTGTATATACTAACTTAGCTATTTACAAAACCGGTTTATATAGTATTAAACCTTGGTTTTATATATAGCTACTCGAACATAACATACAGACGCGCTCGTACGT
The DNA here is from genome assembly GCA_029286625.1 of Parnassius orleans. Lineage (NCBI taxonomy): Eukaryota > Metazoa > Arthropoda > Insecta > Lepidoptera > Papilionidae > Parnassius > Parnassius orleans. Next base: position 1,409,047 of record JAGSMP010000130.1, read on the forward strand.
GATACCAGTGTCAATCTACTATCTTCGCAATTTCTGGTAATGGATTCATTTATATTCAGGTAACGAGCGGACCCAGTAACGAACATCGAGAAAGCTGCCGTTCAACGTACAATTACAAATGTTAATATTTACCAACTGTCGCCGTCGACTAATTACTGTGGCTGTACAGTGCGCTTAGCTACGCATTTTGTTAGGGTTCCTAATTCTATGCACCCTCCAGTTTAATAACATACCTTTCATAAATTTCACTTGCCACTAATGGGACAGATGCATTTAAACATAAATACGAAATTTAATTCTTAGAAATCATGAATTAAGAAACGTATGAAAATTAAAAACTTTTTTTATGTTTTGAAATACAAGTGACCCACCCCGACTTACAGGTAATACTAAGTATCTCGGGCAGGATGACCTGAGGGGTGTAGTGATAAGCTAATCTACAGGCCTGCTGCATAGCGTTCCTAGATTTAATTCTTTTACAAATCTTTTTGAGAGTTATATAAAATATTTATTAACAGCATTTCTAAAAAAGTACGATTCGCACGACCAACGGACGTGCGCCATCGCCAGTGTGCCCGATTGGGTCCCTTTCATTTTTTATCTATTGTAAGTCAGTGCTTGACTACTATCCCACTTTATTATACAAGATTAATCTCGCTGATGTTAGCTTTTTGAACACTTGGCTATTACCAGCAGTGCAAATCGACTTCAAGTATAAAATCGTCTTAGTGGGAGACGCGCAGGGTTATTTCTTGCATACAAAAAAATCTTGCATCAAGTCGATGGATGTAGGTGGCTCAGAACCGTGCTTAGTAGCATTCTTTGTTCAGCAGTGGATTTGTGCTGGGTTATAATGATAATGATACTGATGATTGCACTTGACTAAACCACTGGTCCCACTAGTATTTGGGATGGTTTGGAATGGAGACCTTTTTAATCTAAATAAAATTCATAAAACAATAAATAAGGTCTATTTAAGAATTTATGGTTTGTTACAAAAATATCTCACGTAAATTAAGTTAATTTACTACATCCGATGTCATTTTTAAATTTTTCTTTATTGGTACTGCGAGTTAATCTTTATAGGTATAGACATAATATACTGTCGCGGTCTTTTCTTTAGAATTCTTTGAGAAAAACAATTCAACCTTACGTTATTTTCATATAATTTAATTGATTTACGTAACACAAAGGAAGCACGATTTTTTCAATATAATAAATTTGACTGTGTAGCGGCAGTGTAAGAATATCTACTACCCCATATCATCCCGTGGGGGTCGTAAGAGGCGACTGAGGAAAACTGAATTAGGAGATGACAGCCGCATCTTTCTGTTAAGAGCTCATATATAAATCTTATAAAAACACCCTAGAAGATGTATATTAAGCAGTGGAGTTTATAGTCTGTAATGGATAGTAAAGTAAAGTTATAGCTTATATACGTCCCACTTCTGAGCATAAGCCTGCTCTCATTTCTGAGAGTTTTTTGGACAAGAAAGTGTCCACCGTGCTGCCCCACTGCGTGGTGGCGAACTTCACATGTTTTTCAAGTATTATTTTTTTATTTCTCAGACATGCCGGTTTCCTCACGATGTTTTCCTTCACCGCCAAGCACTTGGAACGTCGTAATGTATATATAGATGATAAATTATATATCTAAACATTCCTCGTAAACAGCCTATCCATTGGTGATAATATCGAATTAAAACACCTACAGTAGTTTCTGTGACAAGCGCGAACATACACACAGACATACGCGGCGGGGAATTTAATTAATAATAAGAATAGGTAGCGATTTATAAACGTTTTTACCGCTTACGAATACAAATTCATTTTTTCAACTTATGCTGTATAAACATACCGGTCGAGAAGAAATTGCACGCTAAAGAAAATACGTTAAAAAAAGGTAAAAAAGAAGAAAAACGAAACAGGAACGACTGACCAAAGTGTACCACATAATATTTTTAATATCGTTGTTATAACAACTTACTTTATATATAAAGCAAATTAAAAGAAATGGGAATGAAAATGAACGCAAGTGAGATGAAATTTATGGTTTAAAAAGAGAATAAAGTAAAACGATATGTGAAATAAGAATAGAAGGGGAGTTGTTTTAGCAATTGGTTGAGTTTGTGTATTTAGGATGTGTGTTTAGCAAGCATGGTAGAGAGGAAATGTAAATAGAACGACGAGTAAATGCAGGACAAGAGTAATAGGACTCTTCACTATATTGTGTGAAGTCAAAAGCCAATTCCATCCCCCCAGACCGCGAAAGCGAACAGACGTGACCTCCGTGATTGTTTTTTTTATAAATAAATAATTATAAAACTAGTTAATGCATTTTAGGCCTATTTACCATATGGTAAATAGAAACTTTCACTACGTGGTAGAGCTTACGCTGCAGCTAAACGTATACTGTGGCTCGTTTGTCACCCGTATTCTATTTAAAAAACTTTCGCTGTAGGTATACACACATCTTTATAAATACATACAGGTGTACAAAACTGACAATTCAAGCTCATCCTGAATGAAAAACTGATTTACAAAAAAAAAAAAAAAACACTTAAATCAGGCATCAACATAAATAATGCTCTCTTTGACATCTATTTTTTTAATTGATAAAGGGAATCTCATATTTTCCTTATTAAAAATATTTTTACCATTATAATACGATTACAATGTTACGATAATTCAAAAAAAAATTGTAATCACATAAAATTACCCACGGTGTTATAATATGCGATTGAAAAGTGATATTCAAAAGTAAGAAATATAGGAGTTCCTTATTTTCCAAACTTTAATGTTGTCTTATTTGAAACGATTTATAGACAAGAACCAGAGGGTGTTGTGAACTTGTAATGAGATCGCTTAACTTTTAAATTGAATACGTGATCCAATTTCAGTGTTGAATCCAAATTATAATTCTCTCATTTTTTTTGTTCGCAGTTGCTTAACATATGACTATTGACAAACCTTACGTACTGGTATTTCTGTATTCCTTTTATTCTATTTCATATTACATATGAAACTAAATTTTTTCTCGGATAACATTTAAAAACAATATTGTCGCGTAACCTAGATAGCGTGCATACAACGCAAACGTACTCTCGGTAGAGAGTAAATGTGTTCTGTGCACACGTATGAATTTATTTAAAAAAATACATTGGGCCGTAACAGTCCTCTGCTCGCAGCGGTGTTTGAAAAATATTTCACTGATATTCCTATTTTGACAGCGGAGTCTTTGAATTATTAGTCATTGTAAATACCTGTTTAAAAGAATTTAGATTTAAAAAAGTGTTATCACAAGATATTGTATAACATTTCAAAAGTCTTGATGTAAACAAAACCGCAGATTTAATGGATTTTCGTTACAGTCATTGCGTCTATAATATATTTGATTGAATCTGGTGTATTTGCTGATTTAATGAAACATAGTAAACTAATACTTTTATTTTAATCTGGTAGTACATTGGACGCTGCTAATTTTAGACCTAATTCTGTATTTTTCATTGGTTTTACTTAACTAAGTACGTTACTATGTAGCCAGGAATTTGCATGATACATCAAAATTTAATAAAAATTTATTTATCTAATTTTGTTATGTTTTCTAAAAACATAAATGTAATAATTACAAAGTGGTAGTTACATACTGGTCTAATATTTGGGTTTATTTCTAATTTTTGTTCATATTTTTTTCTGAACACATTTATTTTAAATAATTTTTTCGCATGCCACGAAAGGCAAAATATGTGAAAACAAATATTGACTCTGTATCCATGCTTCTTGAAATAAATGATTTGATTTGACGACAAACAAATGACGGCATATCCATTCTGAAATATCAAACCTAAATCCACAGACCAATGTGGAGCATAATTATTAGTATGAGAGTATCACTGCGCTCATAAACGCGTCTGCTTGGTGAGTATAGGCAAATCTTTCCAAATACGCATGCCAATTGGTGCATTCTAAAAAGCCTTATATCAAAGTTTTAATGGATGTACAATCGAGATAGTCATATAATATATAATTTTGTAGTTTCCTCATTAATGCCTATGGTAAACAAAGTCGATGGCTTGGCAATAAAAGAAATCACCCAAAGCTTCTGTGAATCCTTCCTGAAATATTATGTTTAATTTCCATATAACCAGCATCATTGTTTTAGCCTTAAAATTGATGTTTATGGAAAAATTTGTTTACTTAAGAAAACATTTCAGCATCTGATTCAACCGCATCAATAACAAAACACGTGGAAATATAATTTTGGCTTAATCTAATTCAATTTTCAATATTATGAAATTCAAAATCCGCTATGAAATCCGCTTATAGGACGATAAAGTTAATTAATCCGTTAATGAACATTCAATGTTATTAAATCTAAAATTATGATGAAAACGTAAAATGTTATTGCGTGGTATACGCTTTCCGCTTGAGGAGAAACTCTTTTTTTGTTGCTTTTACCTTTTTTATATTGTTAAGGTAAGGTTGTTCTACTTAAGATGGAATGTCTCGTTAACAGTAATAGTTAGCAAGGTCTTTGGTTCTCGTCAATCACAATTCAAAAATCAGCAGCCATGTGCTGTTTATTTTATGCCCTTTCTCGAACGGCTCGCCCACATTTTGCTATAAAACATAGTCTCGTGCCATCTGCATACATCAGCTCTGTGAATATTTCTTCAGATCATCACCCTATCTACTGGAAAGTCGCCCAATACTGCGCTTGTTAGTAAATAAATGCTGCCATTCGAGGACCTTCCTTTCTCGTAGTTTGTCATTTATTATAATTTAAAATGTTATTGAAGTGCCTTTTATATTAATATCAATAAATATTATAATGTAATGTAAATAAAAGAAAGAAGAAATGATGTGTTAAGTTGTTATTAGAGTAGCGTGGAGCCATTTTAATATAAGATCGAATATCCGATGCTTAACAAAATGAGTTTTTAAATTATAATTAAATTAGTATACACATATACCGATATTTTAAGGAACATCTTTAAAATTAAACTATCATCAACTTAGACTTTCAATTATAAATTTAAGCATGAAAAGTTTACTATATTGTTGCTGCTTCTTACTATTTGTTGTTTTTATTAGTATCGGAAAAGTTAGTTTTAGAACTTATAGTCTATTTACACTATATTAACTATTTAAATTGATATAAGACCATGTGCTTACCTTTTAAGCTACATATAATTTAAAAGTTTGTGCTTTATGGGTAAGGGCTATCTTTAAAGTTGAAGGTCATTATGTTGTTGTTATTATTAGTTTAACCTCGTTTCTTCAATAAAATGTTACACACGGAAGCCTAAAGTCACGCTATAATTATTTGGATTACATAATAGTCATTTTAAGTCAATTGTTTGAAACGTTATTTATAAATCTACAATGCTATAATGCTAATTATTGTGACCTCCATTCAGGATTGATCTTTAATTAATAAAGCAGTGGACACTGTATGATAGACTTATTTACACATTATTTTTAGATTGCAATTTGTAGTTTTGAAGTATATTATGATAATATAGTGTTGCTAAAGGCATAGTTTAAAAGCAATGGTTACAACATTTTAATAATAGTTAGAAATAGTACCATAACAAACTCCATCGTTTGCAGGGTTCTTCCCAAAAATAATACAGTGTTATAGTTTCCTGAAGCATACAAAATTAAGAGTGATATGAACTAAGTACTACTTATTACTACTTATTTTCGCCTAGTTTTCACATTTTTTGTATTTAAGAAATAAAAATAATAATAAAAATAACTTTCATCCAACTACATTTCTCCAAGACACAGATGATGTGTCATTGTGTCATGTGTCGTGTGACGTCTTCTATATACTAATGATTATAGTTCTCAAAGGTTTCCGTAACAGTCAAGCAGCTTAACGACAAGCACCTAGTTTCGTTTTACTTGCTCAATTTGCTTGTTGCACAAGTCTAGCCACTTGAGCAAGCACACGGCATTTTGTCCGATGTACGACTGGAGCAATATTTGATCAAACCGGTCACGAAAACTGTCAAAATTTAACGCCAGGCAAAAAATGTAATATCGCATCAAGCGTGGGGCAAGCACATAGATGCTCAACGAGATGTGTCGACCAATCATTGAGAAATCATTATTAATGATAAAACATGCTCTACTCTAGCAAAAATCTACGTGCTTTCTGAAAGTTACACATTACATAACCTTGCTGCGCACGCACTCATTGCATTCCGACCGAGGCATTTTATTGTCTAACTCAGACACCAGCTCCTCACATATTCTAGACTATGAGTATGAACATACCTATATTTAAATACATATAAGTTTTATTATGTATGGTCTGTTTTTGTGAAGAAAAAACATTATGGTACAGCTGTAGAACATCCGGTACTTTAGCTTTAGGGACAACCATTTGCAAATGACAACTGTCTCCCGGCCATTTTCCCATTTACGGCACAGGACTCCATCCTGAATCAGCAAGCTGTCCCATTGGGCCCACAGTTTCGTGGTCGAACTCATCGCTGAGACGTCGCTCCACTTCGGCTTAGAGCACTGGCCTTCATCCATTCCAGAATCGGCTTGATGTCTGAATCTTCCTGCTGTGCATGTTGTAGGCTGTCCTTCCACCATTGCTGAGCTGGTCTGTCCTGAGCATCCTCACAGATACCACTTCCTTACAAGTACCAACCAGTGTGCCTTTTCCATAATCTGTCTGATCACAAAGGTTCAGCACACGTACTCTTGAGATGTCGGTGGTTCTGACCAAGGTTCGAGCCACTTTCACGGAAGGTCATTGTCCACCCTTTTCCACGAGTACACAACGATGAGCTTGCCCAGGATTCCGAGGAAGACTAACCGCACAATCGTTTCCGATCTCGGCGGCAGAACAATCTTCTTAAGGCTGTACACATTCCCGGTATCGCCCTTCACGAAAAAGTTCTTCATGTCCACATTTCAAAACACCTTGCTTAACATCGATCTCACAACAATTCTTCCTCATGAAGTCTAGCCAGGATGCAGTCGTCCATTATATCAGCCACGATGACATTATGCAGGTAGATTATGTTGCCAGCTTCAACTCCATCTTCTTTTTCCACGGACGGGTATGCGCTGACCGGTGGCTGTTACCAAATTAATGCGCTCGGTTGTATGCGAGTCCCGGAACTGACTTATAAGTTGGGAACTGACAACCGTGCGAGAGGCCCAGTGTCTATGGTCAGTTTACACGGCGTTCCGTTGACCTCGCCTTTGATGATTAGGCTGTTCCCATCATGGGTTTGTGAGATCGAAACTTTGGGGCTTTTAACATCAGCCAGCACCCGCCCCACAGTCCTGGCTTTTACTCGTTTCCCTGCTGCTGCTGGGCGGTGCTGTTAGCCGCACTACCCTCTCGAGATCGATCACCTCCCCTTTCTACAGTTCGCTTAGGCAGCTGATCGAAGATGGCCCCTTTCCCCACAGCCGTAGCACCTAGGGCTGTATCCTTTATTGCAGTCGCGAACTGCAGCTGCTGCAACCTCCCTGACGCGATGGGATCGATGATCCTGCCGTACGGCTTCCACCTCCAGTGCATGGGCTAACGCGTCCTTAAGCGTCTCGTGGTGCCCGAGCCTCACAGCAGCTCTGACTTCAAGGTCGCGGATGCCGTCGATGAATGTCTGCACCAGGTTCCCTACAATGAGCGCAGGTACAGACTGGTATGCTTTTCGAACCAGCTTTTCCACCTCAAGGGCCCACTGCTGCAGGTTTTCGTTGCTGCGTTGCACGCGATCTTTGAGCTGCGCACGAAGACGTGTTCCAGGTGAGCGTCGCCATATCTCGCCTCCAACGCCTCAAGGGCTGCTCGTAAGTCACTTCCTTGCGAGCTTCCAGAACAGTTAAGGCCTGGTCGCGCAAGCCTAGGGTGAGAGCAGTCATGGCCTGACTTTTATTCCAGCCGTTCGTCTTCATGACAGCCTCGAACTGGATTCTGCACGCCGACCAGGAAGAAGTCCCGTCGAACGGCGGCACTTTGAATCCACGTAGCGAAGGTATTGTAGCTACCACGGGGGCTGTAACTCCATCCCCAAGTTTGAGGTCGTCCAGCGTTTTCTTCACGTCAGCAATCACGTTGTCAACCCGATTGTTCACTTGGTCGATTCGGGTTTCAGCTTCCGACAGGCGGTTGTCATGTTGAGCAACCCTATCCTTCACCTCCTTATCTCTTTCCGAAGGTAGCGTGAAGGTCCTTCATGAGGAGCATCTGTTCTTCCCGTTGGCGGGCCTGTTCCTCCTGTCCACGCTGCAGCTGCTTTTCCAACCGACGGGCCTGTTCCTCCTGTCGGCGGGCCTGTTCCTCCTGTCGGCGGGCCTGTTCCTCCTGTCGGCGAGCCTGCTCCTGCAGCATCATCATCAGAGCACCTAAGTCAGGTGTTGCAGATGCAGGAGCTGCTGACGGGCCGGCCTCCGTGGTCGGCAGCTGGCCCTCCGACGTTTGCGGCGTTGCATTACCAAATCGTCTCTGGTCGGTCTCTTGCTGGCGTTGACTTCGGGTACGGATACCCTCCGTGTCGTCCTTTGGTAAAATCGGCATGATGTGATCCCACTTCTGACACCAATTGTTACGAGCTTGGGGTTCGAGACAATTAAAAACTGTCGAGTGAATTACCAAAATTTACACTTTAATTACAGAACACTAATTACAACTAAAAACCACACTAATAACAAAATACAATTGTACTACAGATCACTTTAATTCGCAGTTGTATCGCTTCGAAGTCTTCGCTTGTATCGCCAATTCAATACTGCCTCGGTCGTGGTCTATACCGGCCTTATATAGCGCCTCCGATACTTTCCAGAACCTTCTACTGTGGAAACATCTAGAATGTTCGAGTACATATCGGTCCCGAAATTTCTAGAAAGATATCGTTTGGGAATAGTAACTAAAGACGTCATAGTTTTTTGTAGTAACATTAGATAAATAAATGTCGAAATATACATATTATGGTATTGTACGGAAAACCGTCCAAGTTTTGAGTCATTACTAACAGATAAAAATTCGAATTATATGAGTGTAATGTAGTAATTTAATAATAATGATCATGACAACTAAGAAATTTAAAGCTTTTATCATCATAACAGCCCATCAAAGTCTACTGCTGAACATAGGCCCTCCCCATAGATTGCCTCATGAGGGGTTTTTGCCATTGTTGCCACGCTTGGCAGGTGGATTGGTAACCACAGTTTTATTATTTTGAGTTCTTATCAGGAAAATACTGCTGCCTTTCCCTGTTTCAATTTTCCTCAATCGCTTCTTACGACATCAACGGAATAATATGGGGAAGTGGAATCTCTTACGCTCCCACTATATGGTGGGTTAGAGTTTATTTTGCAAAAATCTTAAGAAACACTAAAATGGGAGAGTAAATTACTAAGGAATAGGATAGGTATATTTTCAAATATACTGCATTTATTTATTTATTCAACGAACACACGTAACAACTTCTATTTGTACGACTACAAGAATATACCTGACGAATAAATGACGTCTATATGACTACTAAGATTGCCTACGAGAACAACTGCATGACCTGAATGTAGTATGATTTAGACCGTTTAATATATTTTAACACGTTTATACGTATACAACCGACTTATTAAAACTAGCGTAAGCTCTCAAACTTTAGGTTTTAACTTTAATATGACAATATTCTACTTGTTGGGATGGGACCTAAAAGAAAAATATATTAATGATATTTCTTAAAACGATAATTAATAAGAAATGTTATGTATTAGTAGTTTAAGGGTGTGGAAATAACAATCAATGCAATGAATAAAATTTGTAGAATATTTTAAGAATTATATTATTAATAGTTTAAAAATAATGTAAGTTTGTGGGTTAAATTTTAGGAAGCTGAACTACGAGATATTGTGCACTGTTCTTCAATTAAAACTTCTATCTTGCCTAACAGAATGATGGAACCCAAACTTATTTCATTATCTACAGACAAAAGGTATTTTGTTAAACGAACAAATAAAGTGCCTTCCTTTTGTCTACCCTTTCTATAAATGGCGCAAACATGTAACAAACTTACATCGCTAAAAGGTGTTTATAAACGTTATTTCAACTGTGTCTTAAGATAATTTACACTACGTATTTGCACAATTACTTATTTAAAGAGCAACCACATCTACCGGAAAACTGAAAAATATAACAATCCATTTTGGATAGAGGTATGTCCTACGTAACGATGAAACATCTGAGGGCACATCAGGACATTTTATCGGTTAAATTCATGAACTTACATACTCATAATAATAATACAAAACTAACAATCACATAAAAAAAAAATTTGTAGGTAAAATTTTTAGCCAAGAGTCTAAAATGAATGGTCCGATCGAGCCGGATAAACCGAACGAAATTGATATATATAAGTCCACTGCTGAACATAGGCCTCCCCGTAGATGGACTCATGGGGACGATTTTGCCATAGTCCGCATAGCCACGTGGTTTCCAACAAGTTTATCAGGTGGGTTGGCGACCGCAGTTTTTTAATTACTTTGAGTAGTTATCAGGAAAATGCTGCTGCCCATCTCCTGTTTCAGTTAAACTCTGTCGCCTCTTACGTCACCCACGGAACGTTATGGGGTAGTGGATATTCTTACACCGTCACTACATGATTCATTAATGAAATAACATTATCCTCAATTTACTAATTTCTATTAAGTAATATTAATCCTGAAAAACATCATATTGTGGCATATTTTCCCAAAAACATAAATTTTACTAATATGAAAATCAATATCGTAGCTAAATTAAATACTGATTTCTTATATTTACGCGAACACTACACATTGAAAAAAAAACTATGTTTTATGTGGTGTGGCGATGGGCTCACCTGTATCTCCCGTAGTCGCCGACATATTCATGGAGGACTTTGAGAAGAAAGCCCTTCTTACTGCTCCTGTAATTCCAAGATTCTACAAGCGGTACGTAGACGATACTTTCACAATTTTACCATCTGACAAAGTAACTGAATTTTTAGACCACCTTAATATTCCATAAACTCTAAAATACAATTCACAATGGAGTTAGAGGCAAACAATTCTTTAGCTTTCCTAGATGTTTTAGTCTGATAACACTATTGGTCACACTGTGTATAGGAAAAAGACCCATACCAACCGCTATTTAAATGATGAATCGCATCATCATCCATCACAGTTAGCTACCGTGGGAAAATCTTTATTTCAGAGAGCACGAGGGATCTGTGACAGAAAACATCTGGCCGCCGAGCTTCATCACGTCGAGCAAGTATTGCATGATAACAAGCTTCGGGTCCCGCGCCTACGTCACAGTGACCGAGTGAAGCCGGCCACAGTCGAGCGTGTGCCTGCTGTACTACCCTATGTCAGAGGAGTCACAGACAAGGTTGGCTACATCTTGAAGCGAGCTTCCATTAAAACATGCTTCAAGCCGCTGAAGAAGATTAGTAAATTTTTACCATCCGTCAAGTGTCATATCCCTCTACAAGATGCAGGAGTGTACAAGCTGGATTGTGAATGTGGTTTCTCTTACATAGGACAAACAAATAGATCTATAAAAACCCGCGTAAAAGAACATATAGCTGACTTGAAGCACCGACGTTCCGGGAAGTCTGCAGTATGTGACCATCTTCAAGATCGTCCCCGCCATTACAATAGATTTGATAGACCACAAATCCTCGCAAAAGAACACCGATTCCTACCAAGGATAATTCGCGAGGCTATTGAAATTAAAAAACACCCTAATTTCAATAGAGAAGATGGATGGGTGCTGCCATCTGCTGGGGATACTATAATTAATTAAATAAAATCCAAACCCAAGCATACCACTGCAAGACTTCAAGATACTGTAAGCTCTTTCTGCGCAGATCGGACTAAAAATTAATATTCAAAAACTGAAGGTAGCCGGGCTAACTATGACATCGGAACGTCAAACACCTCAGTCCCCCCGTGACCATGGGTGCTGTAAAACACCCAAAACGTCGGGAATTAAAATAAGTGAATTAAACACGATTAAATCCGTAAAAATAATTTTATTAAATAAATTAAATACTATTTTAACATTTTCCCTAAATTTAATTTTCAAGCTTATTTAAATGTTAAGTATTATTTTTTTAATCTGTATTTATGACGTATTCTAACGGATGTAGCATTTATGGTGCTTTAAAAATTAAGATTTGAATTGAGCTTCTTAATTCAAATTTTAATAATACTTTTACGTCCTGCAACTATATTAGTAGTATAGTTGTAGCACGAATGGGTCGGCTTGACCGGGGTAGGACCACGCTCTCACAGAATACCAGCGTAAAATAGCAGCTTAATGTTGCTGTGTTTCGTATGGTGAGTGTAGAAAACCGGAGACCCTTTTTACTGGACACGGGGCATACTATCTTAGTCCTCATGGGTGACAACGCATCTGCATTTTGATTCGTAATCGAGGATATATGTAAATGTTTATGGGCCACAGCAACCACTCACCATCAGGTGGACTGTGTGCTCGTTTGTCATCCTTTTACTATAAAAAAACAACAAATTTAAGAAGCGATACATAGGTATGTATAACAAAAATATTTTAACAGGTTTTTTTTTAAATTCTAATTTACAAAAAGTATGATGTATTACAAGAAAATATGGATTGGGAATGTGGAACGCACATACATACTAAAACCGTGAAAATATTTGAGTTACGAGTAAATGAGGTGAAATTAGTACTTATTTTCAAGAATAAACCTTTTATCAAGAGATGTATGAATTCCTGTTATTAATAAAAATGCATTATTTAGCATCGGCCTCATACGTTTTTCGTTAAATTGTTTTTTATACATACTAATAAAAAAATATTAGACATACTAAAAGCTTTATTCAGTAATCACAACTAGTGTGGCGCTAACTGTAAATTTCACGGTACGCGAGCAACTCGGGTTCGATTCCCGCCAATGAAATGTTAATTGCAATTTTAAGTGCTGATTTGCCATGTTCTCGGCGGTGAAAGAAAACATCGTGAGGAAACTTACATGTCTGAGAAATAAGAAACAAATATATATTTCGAAGACATGTGAAGTTCGCCAACACGCATTGCAGCAGCGCGGCGGACATTTCCTTGCCCTAAAACCCTCTCAGAAAAGAGAAGAGGCCTGTGCCCAGCTGTGGGACGTATATAGCCTGTAACTTTAACTTTAACACAACTAGTGATTCCTGTTTATGCATGACACTGAATAGTTGATAAGATTTTATTACGATGATATGTTACTAATAGAACGGCAGTTTGAAAGGCAGTAAATCACTAATTGATCACATATTATTCAATCGAATGATTACTTATTCATTGGATTCATTAGCATAATCGACTAAGGTTCTGTTTAGGCATCTAATTGGCGCATGTAATCGCAAACTAATAAGAATAACTATTTGTCGTGCATTTTTATAATATATCAGAGTAAATAACTTTGTCTTTAAAATCTAGTACTTATTAATAATAGTTATTCGATTACAGCGCTCATAGTTTTTGAATATTAAACAACTCACAATTGCGAGTCACTTTAATATATAAACCAATCGTTCTGTTTTACACTCACACACGCCATATGAAATCAATTACTGAATGGCTTTAAGAATTAATATGAAATCATGAATATGCAAGCAGACGACACAAATGTGGCCGTGTAGTTCCATACGGTACCGTGTTACAATCTACACCTGCGGCTTTACTACGCCAACTCACATAATAGTACAACTAAAATGTAGATATCATTTACAAAATAAAAATAAACTATTGTGTTTGATGTTGGCAGTAATGAACGTTTTATTTTATTTTATGTATTTGTAACGTAAAATTAATATAAATTTTAGTTTTCCGCACTCCCCCTTCATATAAACTTTAAATGTTCTAAATCTCACACTCATCCGTTTACGCAATATGTTTAAAAAGGGGTAAAAAGTTTTTTCTTGACGTTTACATATATAGATATAAGGATATTTATATATAAAATAAGGCATGTCAAAATTTTGTAAAATATACCCTCTGAAAATGTTCAAAACATATGGGAACGTTTCAGTTCTCCATAATATATAATAGCTATACGCTACATTTTTAGCATTCAGCGGGGATATGCTAAAAATACTGTTGTTGTTTGCGAATTAGAATCGAGTTTTGTCCTGTAATATTATATACGTTAATTAAATACTCAAGATATTAATTACCTTTTTACTTATCTATACTTTGTAATAAAAGTCAATACTACTCCTTTTCTGTCTAGGAGTCCATCTGGGAAGGTACCCATCCTGTTTCGTATTTCTGCCGCTAAACAGCAATATGTGCACTGCTATTTTCCAGTTTGAATGATATAGAAAGCCAGTATGATTACAGCCTGTGAGGCATTCCATCGTAGACCTCAGAGGTGATAACGCATCTGCTTCCTTTATTTATAAATTGATTGCAGATGTCCACGGAAAGCAGTAGACACTTACCATCAGGTGGACTGTAAGTAAGTAAGTTCGTTTGTCATTTAAATTTTATTAAAAAAAACAAAGAAAACAAAAATGCTTCTTCGTAAGATAAAAATGCATCTCCATATTAATAAATACATTCCTTGCTATCACGAAACGTCTCTTCAAAGTAGGTGGTGTGTATATTAATTTATTATAATAACCTGTAGGAATTCGAAAAGCATATTTTTAAAAAACTATAATACAAATCGTTTTAGAAATATATCAAAACATTGGTAACGTTTAAGCAAAACATATTTTCAGTAATGCGTTTTTAATGTTTCCTTGCACGAGCTACAAATCATCAAACTTTGCAAGGCATAAAACAATATTTTGTTACTAAATGAATACTGTACGGATAAACAAAAATCGTGTGATAGCGTCGTATTAAGACTCCATGTGCAGATCACTGTTACTCATGATAGATTCTATCACTCCGTGAATGTCGCAAGTGATGATTTAAGGAAATTTCCTTAAGTCATCATTCATAAAGATCAGACAAAGGTCTCCCCGGAATTCCGGAAAGACCCGTGTGTGTGACCTGGTCGGTTCTACTTTTTCTATATTTCAGTGTAAACATCTCACATTAATAATGACTAACTTATAATAACTCTAACCGAAACCATCTGTTTTGAATGCGTGTAATATCGACAACAAAGCGGTAGAGACTCGCTGGCAGTTTAGTTGTATGAAGGTGGACAGGCGAGAGAATAATTAAATTATGTAATTACTGTGCCTCCGGAATGTGTCCTATAGAATACAGAGAGGCTATCTACTCTGTACTTATAGCTGTTGAGATGGGTTGCAGCCAAATTGAGGTCATCAATAAGTTTTAGCACGCTTTTTCACTCTATTTTTGACCTGAGAATTCGTCTGGTATCTTTCCTCAAGTATGCTGTCGTCCGCATACCTGTTTGCCTAATATAAGTTAAAAATCAATGAATTCAGTTCGAGTCAACTAATTAGTGGGATCTTACCTCCTTAAGCCTAAGTTAATAAGGTGTGGTATTAAGATGAGTTGCCAGAAAACTACAACTGCATCATCAAAATAGCTAGGAAAAAAATCACTCATCAAATTCCCGACTCTAGAAATTACAAGTAATCTGATCTAAACAAGTAATCTGGCCTTTATAACTAGAAATTTCAGATTTTTAGAAGAATTAGAGACTGTTAGTTACTTAAAAGTATGTTAAATGCTACGAAGAAAATAGAGGTATACTCGTACCCCACAACAATAATAATTTTATTCCATGGTCGTTGATACGAGTTTTTTTTTTTAATATCAAAGGAGTCCATCAAAAATTAATTACTTCTAAATTACATGTTTATTCCTCTTTCCTTTATTTGTAATTAACTCATAGAGCCTCATTTTTAGTCAAAAATAATTTACAATGCTTTATTTTTATTCAGAATGTAGAATGTTTTAAAATAATTTCCCGAGAAACAAGTCTTTAATTCTTCCATAAAATGGGTACATCAAAAATACCTTTATTTGTGTCTAGCATATTTATCAAGAAATGAGGACACAATAAGTCAGGAATGCATTTCATAGGTATTTCTGGAAGATATTATGGAATCCATCGTCCTTTCGAGTCATGTCGAGATCGCCGAAAAACTTCAATAAGCGACGCGTCTCAAATGCCTACCTATCGGCTGTGGTGTTTTGAATCGCAGGTAGATAAAGAAAATAATTTAAAAAATAATATTATTTGTTTTAGTATCTCATAGTACGGAATACGCTACATAATATTAAACAATTATTTTATTATGCTTTGCCATGATATCTCTCTGGCTTTTTTCGTACTTTACTAGCCTTCCGCAAAAGTAGGGTTAAATTATTTCAATATCTTTCTTGTCAAACAATTGAAAATGTGCAATATTCTAAAACAAAACTATTATAATTATATATAATCCGCAAAGCAGTCAAAATAGCGTCAATGTTTTAATTTTGATTAAAATATCTTTTTCTCTTTAATCGCTTCTTAAAGGTCCACAGCTGGACATGGCTTCTCCAGTTATTGCCAACATTTTTTTCTTTCTTAATTCCATTTTGTTCTGCTGTAATCGCTACCCTTGGCTAATTAACTGGCGATCGATTTGCCAAATATCTCGCATGATTAACCCTGCCTCGTTGGTCCAAGCATTTTAGGTCTGACGTCAGCGAGTAGATTATGCATCCGTGTATCGGAAGCGATGAGATCTTTCTGGCTTTTAGTAGTATGCCCAAGAGTAGAGGATTCTATTAAGCCATGAACACACGCAAAAAAAAAACATTTTAAAGTAATACACTCTATTAAAAGAATACGTATCTATATAGAATTGGATGGCAACACTTAAAACATGAATATTCCATTTCAATTACGCCCATTCCCTCCGCTTGCATTAAATCATTTCATGGACAAGTTAATTAATCCCGTACTCCAAAGTATATGAGAAAAATAATAAAACGAAAGCAACAAAATAAAATCGCAGAATTAATAAATAACCCCAGACATGACTTTGGTTTTTATTTCAATTATATAACCTTTACGAAAATTAGATGGAACGTTTGATTTCAAAACCACATTTTTTAAATGCTCACCATGTTTTTAGCCGACGTCAAAAAAGGACGAGATTTACAATTCGAGTGTATGTCTTGTTTTGTAAGTATGTAAGGTGATATGTTCGTCATTGTAAACCGATATTTCTGATTATTTTTTTATTAAGTAGATTATACCTTGGTGGTGTTTCCATATAAATGTTGAGGTTGAAAAATTGATTTTGAAGTTTTTAATGGAACTATTTGAACGAAATTATTCCTTAGTGCACTGAAAATATTCCTGAGACCACTTAAAAGGATAATTTAAATAAATGCCTAAAATAATAAAATAATTTCACATTCTGAAGTCTTTAATCCTTCCATTAACTGTGTCTTTAGACCGACTTCAGAATTTGAAATCATTTTATTATTTTTATTCGTTTGTGGTTTTTAGTAGCTTTTACTTTTAATAAATGTAATCTTTTGTCCTATTCCACTGTTTTATTAAAGAAGAGTAGGCAAACGAGCATGCGGCTCACCTGATTGTGAGAAGACTACAACCGCCCATGAACATTTGCAACACCAGAGGAATTGCAGGTGTGAATGCAAACAGAATCTAGGAAGTATTTGCCATAATTGCCATGCTTGGCAGGCAGTTTTATGATCGCAGTATCAGAGAGTTTAGCCAAGCTGCCTTTCTATAATCGTTAACGATAATAGAAAACTATAAAAATGGATAAGAATGATATATTTCAACGTTTATTTATGACCGTCGCGTGACTTAACGTTGATTTCATTCAATAACAGTGATATTTAGTGGTTATATCTACTCGTTTTGTACGATTCTAAGTACGATTCTCGCCTTTCTACTAAAATAAAACAAAATCTTTTTTATTTTTGTTTTGAGTGACACTTAAGAACTCGCTTCTGAGTGACTTTTTATCTAAAGCACTAACATAACTTAAACTGGCTATAGGAGAGATATCAGTATTGTTATATTTCTTAGTAAATCCAAGTTTCCTAATGTTTGAATCGCTGTATCGAGTTATGTTAAGTGGATGCCACGTCGCTCCGAAATACACGAGCTCTTCTAAGAATCCGGAAATCAGTTCTCGAGCACCACTTCATACACCATGCGGTTACGTGTAGGAAATCACTTTGGAATTATTAATTCTTAGTTTAGTTGCAAATATTACCTACATCTTTATTAGATAAAGAATAACTAGTAAGTTCATTGGCATATAGGTTTAACGCAGTAATTTTCTGTTCATTGTAGTAAACGATGATCGTAAGCGAACTTGGCCAACCCTTTTTATTCCTCAGGCACATAGGCTTACACTAGTTCTCTTCTTTCACAGCCGAACATATTAGCACTTTATACTTAACAATTTTATTTTATATATTTAGCCTTTATTGCATATTTTTCTTTATTTTTGATCGTGTAGTGGCGGTCTAAGAATATCTACTACCCGATATCGTCACGTCGAAGTCGTAAATAGGGAAACAACCACGAAATGGGGAGCAGCGGCTTTTTTTCAAGCGACGAAAAAAAAGGAAGAGGTTCTCAAGTCGACGCGTATATTTTTTTAATGTATGACCACGCATAACTTTTTACACAGTAGTCCGATTTTGATGATTCTTTTATTGGATAGGATATATCCCTACAATGGTCCCAAATAAATTTGATCAAGGTATGTCCAATAGTTCTTGAGTTATCTTTAATAATATATATTGAAGTCGGTTGTACAAAATTTTAAATTTTAAATTATTATAGGATAGTGTGACAAACGAGCACACAGTCCACCTGATGGTAAGTGGTTGTTGTGAACCATAGACATCTACATCTATCCTCAATAAAGAATCAAAATGCAGATGCGTTGTCACCCGTGAGGACTAAGACGGAATACCTCTTTTCCAGTAAAAAGGGTCTCCGGTTCTCAGCACTCACCATACGAAACATAGCAGTGTTAAGCTGCTATTTTACGCTGGTATTCTGTGAGAACGTGGTCCTTACCCGGTCGAGCCGACCCATTCGTGCTACAACTATATGCTACTAATATAGCTGCAGCGTCTTCATAATAGCAACTACCGGGTGGTGCCTGTGTTCAGCAGTAGACTTTTGATAGGCTGTAACGGTAACAGTAACTGTAATTAAATCCCTGATAAAAATTAATTCCCTTGCTCATACTCTACCAGTCAGTCCGTAAAGTGGTAAGTATTTGACTATATCAAGCGTAGTGATATAGTAATAAATCAACAAAAATTATTTCCATAAAGAAACAAAAATCATTTTTCGATCAACTTTCATTGGTCCCATCACTATCAAACCGCTCGCGGCCTCTGAAGTTAGCTCCTTCCTTCTCGCTTAGCCCCTGAGCTACTACGTCATATGTATTTCTTATACACTAGCAAAATGTATTTCTTATACATTTTATTGAAAACCTTTGTAAGGCCGAAAAGCCGTGTGGCGTGGTTGAATTCGAATCGAAGGGGTAGATAATCGGTGAATTTTGGTGTAACTTTGTAAAATACATTCAATAGTTTTCGTTCTTGTTTATATTACATTAACAAACCAGATAACTCACGTGGACTGATGGAAAGTTGGTAAGAAACTGATGGAAGACTCATGGCAGTCCATAGACATTAAATTTCATATAAACATGGCTTGAAATTATTTTACATCAGGTCTAAGCTAGAAAGCCTAGCAGTATGTAATTCATCGTGTAGTGGCGTTGTAAGAATACCCACTTCCCCATATCATCCGTCGTAAGGGGTGACAGTGGAAAACTGAAAAAAGAGATGGTTGATAAAAACTAATAATATTTAAAAATCTGGGGTTGGCAACACGCATCTATGCAATCCATAGGGGAGGCCTTAGTTTAGAAGTGGACATTTATAGGCTGTAATGGATGGATGGATCTAATTTTATTAGATACTAGCTGGTACACTGGGCGTTGCTGCCACGGAAGAAATCATTATCTTTATTAAAGTTGGTAAAAATTACCTTGCTTACATCCGCTGGATTATCCAGCGGATGTACGCAAGGTAATTTTTACCAACTTTAATATAATGGATTTCCGCAAAGTAACGCCTGATTCTATTAATTACATTATCTTTATGTTATTATTTATTATATAAGTACTATATATAAAAGGCAAACCTGACTGACTCATCTATCAACGCACAGCCAAAACTACTGAACGGATTTCGCTGAAATTTGCCACACAGACAGTTGTAATGACGTAGGCATCCACTAAGAAAGGATTTTTGAAAATTCGCCGCCTATGGGGGTGAAAAAGGGGTTAAAATTTGTATGAGGAAACAAGATTAGTTAAACTAATTTATTCGAAACTTCACAGGAGTACTCCTATTAATAAATGAGTAAACAAGTGTTTCAGGCTCTTTCAGAATTCAACCCCTAAAAGGTGGAAAAGGGGTGACAAATTGTCAAAATCAACATGAGTATTGTTTTTATGCTTTATCGTGTCGCTGATTACGAAAACAACAACTATTTCAAAATCCAACGTAGCAGACGGGAAATACCTACCATCATCCCCTGTGGGGGTGCAATGTGGTTGAAATGTCAATATAGGTGTCGTTTTATAGTTTTTTGGGACGCTAATTATGAAAATGGCATCGACTATGGCTTGAAACCAACATGGATGGAAGGATGGATGGATGTATGTTTGTATGTAAAAATCATCATGGGTTGGGTGACTTGGGTGTCATTTTTAAGGTTTTTGGGTCGTAAATAACGTAAATGATATTGATAAATATTTTAAACTTAATTTATTAAAATAGAATAGAACATACTTTTATTGCACAAAAATATAAAACAATATAGACAAGAAGATTTGTACAAAAAATTTGCACAAAATTACACCTAAACAAAAAATACTAATTTAAAAATTAAAAAACAATAAAAATAAACAACCAAACCAAATATATTTTTTTACAAATTAATAAAATGGCAAAACCAAAAGAAATACTTAGGTACCTACCTATTTTGTATTGTTCTTCAAGTTCCAATCCCTACCAATAGATGGCGTTGGTATCGTTTTAGAACGCGGTAACGTTGTGTTTTTCGAATTAATATTAAGTGAATGGTGAATGTATATCCTCAGCGGTTTTTATCCTCGCCGTCATAAGACCATCGCGGTCTTTTTCGACATAGCGAAAGCGTTTGATAGAGTCTGGCACGTAGGCCTTATCTACAAACTATACAAAATAGGTCTCCCTGATCGTCTTGTTCGTCTCGTGGCCTCCTACTTGAAGGACCGTACCTTTCATTACAGACACGAAGGCACGCTCTCCTCTTCGCGTCCAATTAAAGCCGGTGTCCCTCAGGGCTCCGTACTTGCCCCCCTTCTCTATGTCCTGTACACCAACGACATTCCCATACCGTCGCATGGTGTTCAGCTCTCCCTCTTTGCAGACGACACTGCCCTCTACTGCAAAGGCACATCACTACCCTTTATACGGAACAAGATCCAAAAGTCAGTTAATGATGGTGTATCGATGTGAACCCGGAGAAGAGCTCCGCCGTTCACTTCGAACATAAACGACGCCGCTCCACTACTATTCCTCCAATCCGTATGTTAGGGACCCCTGTCCCTTGGCGTACGTCCGCCAAATACTTAGGTGTCACCCTTGACACGAGGCTCACTTTCGAGCCCCAACTAACTAACTAACTAACTCGAAACGCACGATTTTATCTGGGTAGGCTCAACAGTATGTTGGGCCGACACAGTAAAATGTCCCTCCGCAATAAGCGAACCCTTTATAAGGTCTGTATACGACCAGTAATGACATACGCAGCCCCAATTTTTGCTCACGCAAAACCCAAAAACCTGTACCACATACGGTACCTATTCACTGTTAACGGATATTTGACTAGACTTTGACTTAGTTTTTGCTTGCTTACCGTTTAAAATTTGCTTCGTGTTTCGGATTAGTTGCTTGATTTTTTCTTTCTTACAACCACTGTTCAAACTTGGAATTCGATTTGCTTTGTGATTAGAGATGAGATATACTTGCAAAATTTAATACCAGGGCTCCTAAGTACGAGTATGGAAAAATACCAGGATCGAAAACCCGGTTTTAAAAATACTTGAAAGTATTTGTTAGTGTCAATATATATATGAATGACTAATTCGAGTCGGGCAACAATTTAGACTAAACGTTTTTTAATTTTTTGTTAACGATATTAAATCTTTTCTTCCTAATTTTGGCTTCAATTCAATATACACGCGAAATAACTATTTAAAAATTAGTCACGGTCAGTATGTTACGTAATCAGTTCACAATAACAACTGAATTTACAAAAAAGAAACAAAACTTTTACTTCCTCGAATATAAACATAATTCTTATTAATTACGCGACATGTCCAGCCGCGGTGTCATATTTTGAAAATACTTGCATAGGAATTCTATTGAGATATGGATCATTTTCCTATGCAAGTATTTGAACAACACATACTTTCATGCTTGCAAGTATTTTTTGCTCGTAAAAGGGTTTGCTCGTAAAGGGTTTGAAGTGAAAACCTGGTAGCGTAAATACGTCTCATTGCGATTGTCCAGCCGTCGTGTAAAAATTTGAAAATACTTGCGTAGGAATTTGACCCGTATTCCATGTTATCCTACTATGAATAAGGAGCAAAGTCGTATAAATAAAAAAAATACTTTGAAGTTCAAAGTATTTTTCATTCACAAATACGATTGAGTTTCTTATTGCTATTGAGATATGGATAATTTTCCTAAGCAAGTATTTGAGCAACACATACTTTCATACTTGCAAGTAATTTTTGCTTGTACCAGGGCGCCGTACTTTGAAGTGAATACCTGGTTTTAAAACCTGGTAGCGTAAATACGTCTCATCTTTATTTGTGATTAGGTATTGTTGATAGAAGTATTTTTTCTCACTGAAAAAATGACTACAGAAACTCTTAATATTAAAGGGAAAATGGAAGAAAATACTGTCCTCCCCATTATATGTGACGGCGCCAGTTTGTTTCGTGCTCTTTCACTTTTAATGTACGGAACCCAAGAAAATGCGATCGTGGTGCGTTCGCAAATTGTTAGATATGTGGTAAATGATTGGTCTAAATTTTCAGTTATGACCCATGACAGAAATGGCGATAATTATTCAACAGCAAATAAATATTCAGCCGATATGTTAAAAATGAAACTTACGGTGGACTTTGTGAATTGGTAGCTGCAGGATTAATATATCCGTTTCGGTGTGAAGTATATCGAAATGGTCTGCTATACACAGAGTCCGGAACAGATATCTGTCCAGTAAGGCGATTACGATTTAGCCATGATTTATATAATGGACATTTTGACGCCTATCTGACTATTGTTGCGAAGAAAATTACACAGCGTCGCATGGAGGTACGAAAGATATAGGCAGAACAAGTCAGATTCAAATCGTAAAGCTGTGTCCGCTTATCAGAAAAAAAAATCCCGATTTACACAGGCAAGCTGTTGCAAATTACCAAGTGCATCCACAAGTGCATAGAGCAATTCAGTCACGGTATAAAGAAAACATTACACTGCGTTTATGGAAAAACAAGGTCAATTCCGCTATGGAGTATGACCCTGATATTGCATATAGAACTGACTGCAGTGTAGCCTTGGGTTCTATGACATACAAGTGTCAGTGGTGCAATGCGCTGAAATGGAAGGATGAGACACCTGGCATATGTTGCAGCGCTGGAAAAGTGCAACTTGATCGGTTGAAACAACTACCTGAACCACTCTTTAGTTCGATTAATGATCTACACCCAGATCATGACTATTTTATGGGTAATATTAATAAATATAATGCCTGTTTCCAGATGACTTTCTTTGGTGGTAAACAGGTAACAGCAGATGGTTTTTCACCGACTTTTAAATTGCAAGGCCAGGTCTACCTATTTAATTGGAAGTATACTACCAGAAGCCGAACATGACGCTCAGTATCTTCAAATATATTTTGTAGGTGAAGATGATCGAGAAGCAAAGATTCGATGTTCTAAATTTCCTAACTTAAAGCCAAATTTAATCAAACAATTGCAGAATATGCTGCATCAAGTGAACCCGTATATAAAAGATCTGAAAAGTGCCATTGATAAAGCATCCTTCAGAGTCATACAGACTTGTCATACATGCTTATAAAAAACCACCAGAAGAACATAGTGGTAGGTACAATGCACCAACTAGAAATGAAGTGTATTTAGTGTTAGTGGATCAACAATTTGATCGAAGGAACATCATCCTCGAGTGCCGAAGTAATTCACTTCAGCGTATTGTGAGATACATCGTGCATATGATGCGCTACAGTATCAATTGATGTTTTGCTGGGGGGATGATGAGTATTCAATCAACATACCACAACGCGATCCCACAAATAAGTTATAAAACTGTCTCTTCTGCAAGTTTCTATTCGTATAGAATAATGATTAAAGAAGGAGAAGATAACTATTTAGTCAACTATCGTGCCCTTTTTAAAATAGAAACAAATTAAATTATATCAAAAATAATCAAGCCAAATTACGTGCTGATAGTTACATCAATTTAAAAGATGCTATTGGACGACAAGACGCAAAAGCCAACCAACTAGGAGAAATGGTTGTCCTTCCATCATCTTTTACGGGGGGACCTAGGTACATGCACGAAAGAACACAGGACGCTTTGACCTATGTTAGGAAATACGGCCGGCCTGATCTTTTTATCACTTTCACCTGCAATCCTCGCTGGGACGAGATAAAAGAGCAATTGCTTCAAGGACAACAATCTCATGATAGACACGATATAATTTCGAGGGTGTTTCGACTAAAAGTGAAAAAGATCATGAACTTATTGACAAAGGGCAAAATATTTGGTGAAGTGCGATGCTATATGTACTCAACGGAATGGCAAAAGAGAGGTCTTCCACGTATTCATATTATTTTATGGCTTCACAAACGTATTACTCCGGATCAAATCGACAATATAATTTGTGCTGAAATAACGGATCCCAAACGTGACCCAGAGCTTCACGAAATCGTTAAATGTAATATGATACATGATCCATGTGGAACTTTAAATAGAAAGTCACCATGCAGGAAAGATAACATGTGCAGTAAACGATACCCCAGGGCTCTCATAAGGGAAACTCAAACTGGTGAAGACGGTTATCCGCAGTATAAGAGACGTTTACTATATGACGGTGGGTTCTCTGTTGATATCAAAGGCACAACCATAGATAATCCCTGGGTAGTCCCTTATAATCCAGTATTATTAAAAACATTTAACGCTCACTTAAATGTGGAATATTGTCATTCAGTGAAATCAATAAAATACGTCTGTAAATACGTAAATAAAGATTCAGATCAGGCATCGTTTGCTTTAGAGAATGAGAAGGATGAAGTTAAAACCTACACAAGTGGAAGATATATAAGTTCATCAGAGGCAGTATGGCGAATCCTTGAATTTCCCATTCATGAGCGTTTCCTTCCCGTAGTCCACCTCGCTGTTCATTTGGAAAATGGGCAAAGGGTTTATTTTAATAAACAAAATCTGAGTGAAAGAGTGAATAGTCCTCCAACAACCACACTCCTATCCTTTTTCGATTTGTGTAAAGTGGATAAATTTGCAAAAACATTGCTCTACCTAGAAGTACCTACATACTACGTTTGGGATAAAAGAAAATTCCAAAGGAGAAAGAGAGAGCAAGCGTTAAAGGCTTCAAAAGGCTTTAAAGGGTTCAAAAAAGAGCACGTTCTGGGCAGGGTTTATACTGTGCATCCGAACAATACAGAATGCTATCACCTTCGCATGCTTCTTCGTGAGATCCGGGGCCCAATTTCGTTTGAAGCGTTAAAAGCTCTAGATGGTCATCTATATTCCACGTTCCAATCAGCGTGCAAAGCTCTCGGCTTGCTTGAAGATGATCAGCATTTGTTCGCAGCAATGGAAGAGGCAGCACTTTGCCGATCACCGCAAATGATTCGGGATCTTTTACGATTATTTTACTGTTCTGCCAAGTATCAGACCCTTTAAGCCTTTGGGAGAAATTCAAAGAATACCTATCTGAAGATTTTAAAAGGCAATGAGAAAGACAGGAAGATGTGGACGTAGAGCTCATAACAGATGTGGTATTTAACAAATGCCTTTCGGTAATAGAAGATACCGTATTAGCGTTGGGTGGTCGGTTACTAAAAGAGAATAGTTTACCTCAGCCAAGCAAAGAACAACAATTTGAAAATAGAGAGTTTCTTAAAGAGACAAGTTACGACTTAGCATAATTATAAAACACAGTTAAAAATAATGAAAGACCACTGAATGACGAACAAAAAGCAGTTTACAATCAAATCAACACAAAAATTGAATCAAATGAGGGTGGAATATTCTTTTTAGATGCTCCCGGTGGAACAGGCAAAATATTCCTCATAAATTTGCTATTATAAAAAGTTAGAAGTACTCGCGGAATTGCTTTGGCTGTGGCTTCTTCTGGGATCGCAGCTTCACTGCTTGAGGGTGGACGAACTGCTCATGCTACCTTCAAATTACCACTCAATTTAACAACAGCTGATATTCCCATTTGTAATATATCGAAACAAAGTAATTTTGCTGAAGTATTAAAACATACGAAAATGATAGTGTGGGATGAAATAATCATGGCTCATAAGGTGGCGTAGAGGCTTTAAACAGAACTCTACAAGATATAAGAGGAAATAAGAAGTTAATGGGTGGTGTAACGGTTTTGCTGGCTGGAGATTTTAGACAGACTCTACCAATAGTGCAAAAAAGAACTAGAGCAGATGAGGTTAAGGCGTGCCTTAAGAGATCCACTTTATGGCCTCTAATTAAAATCCTCAAGCTCTCGAAAAATATGCGGGTACACTTAGAAGAAAAGCAGTCTGCTGGTGTATTTGCGAATCTCCTACTTGAAATCGGCTACAGTGATTACTCGATAAATGACGGAATGATAACCATCCCTGATAATTTGTGCACAGTTTTATTTACGTTACAGGAGTTTATATCCAAAATTTACCCAGATATTGCTCATATCCACGATAAGCCAATTAAATGGTGGTGTGAACGTGCCATACTAACCCCGAAAAACGACCAAGCAGCGGCAATTAACGATATACTGTTAACGTCTTTTGAGGGGGAAGAAATGGTGTACACGTCAATAGATTGTGGTCTACACAGATGACGCAATTAACTACCCTGTCAAATTTCTTAATTCACTGAAACCATCGGGCCTTCCATATCATGAGCTTACGCTGCGCGTGGGCACTCCTGTTATGTTGTTACAAAATTTAAAACCTCCTCAACTGTGCAACGGAACCAGACTAAAAGTAAAAGCGTTACATCGTAATGTAGTGCAAGCCACAATTATAACTGGATGTACGCAAGGGGCAACTGTATTTGTATCAAGAATTCCCTTGATCCCGATTGATCTTCCCTTTGAATTCAAACGAATACAGTTTCCCCTCAAAGTCTGCTCTGCAATGACCATAAACAAATCACAAGGGCAGACATTAAAATTTGCGGGTATAGACTTGAGAGAAAATTGTTTTTTACACGGGCAATTCTATGTGGCTTGCTCACGCGTAAGCTCGCCCCGTAGTCTGATAATTTTGGCACACAGTAATAGATTAGCAAAAAATGTGGTGTATAAAGAAGTTTTGTAGTTTACTAGCTTTTGGCCGCGACATGCAGTTATAATTGTGGCTTGTACCAGCAGACTCTTTTTCACACATGGGCGCGATATAACTGAACTCCACGCGGACGAAGTCGCGGGCAAAAGCTAGTGGAAATATAATTTTAAATTTGAAAGAGTTATATTGTTAAATTAGGAATGATAATACATTCATTGAAATTGAATGATAATTATATAATTTTGAAATAAATTTGTTGGTACGATACGCGCGCCATCTACTGTATGTTAATATTACTATGCCTGTAAACTTCGCGCAAGTGCAAGCAATAAGTTAACGAAGTTTTACCGCAATCTGTCTAACGGTATGGCAGCGCATAAAATATTAGTATTTTACAAAAAAAAACTATAATTTTTTATATATTAGATATAACGTCTCAAACCAGAATACATCAGTGAGGACATCTACTGATTTCGAGCAGAAATGATTAAGAAGGGTGATATCAACCCAGACGAATCCCTAGACAGAAAACAAATCCTACCCCCTTGTGAGATTATTTTAACAAATACTTACTATTACAATATTAAATTTATTAATTTTATGAGTTTTAGATTAGCAAATTAGTCTGCATTTTATTTATTAACTAAAATTGAGCATAAATTGAGATATTTTGTTGATCGGAACAAAATCTCACCTAAACTTTTTGATGGAAGGTATGCTTACTATCATTAATTAAAAACTAAATTTAAAGGACCAATTTATTTATTTATTGTGATTATATTATTAAAAAAAATCATGCGTGAGTATCGTGGAACACTCGGTTGGCACGAAGTTCCTTTCGTAGTATATTATTATTGATAAACGTATTATATTAACAAATACAAATAAATGAATAACTAGCGTCTATTAAAATGAAGCGTCATTTAAAATAATATTTCTTTCATGGCAAGATAAGAACAATTGCCAGGGAGATGGATATTATTCCATTTCGCTCGCACTATAGAAAGGGGGTTGTGACGGAAAAATCTTACCTTTTTTCGCCTAGCCCCCATCCGCAAAATTCGTACCGTGTGATAAGGAACTTCGTTCCAAAATCATCAAAGGTTTGTGACAATCCAAACAAATCTGGTATTTCACTCAAAAGTAAAGCTGAAAGTAAAGGCTACAACGTTTGCATGGATTAAGTTTTCATTCACTTAAACATTTCATATTTCAGATTAACTCTAAAGTAAATTTATCTTGAAGCAAAATAGTTAAGCTAAAATTATTTATCTACAGATTACACTATGTATATATATAATAAAATATAGTCATTCTTGTATACCTTTTGTATAATTAGACTTGAGGTGATATCAGGCTTTAAATATCAAATATAATTTAAGAAAAATAATATGTGAAATTTAATTATATATCACGAAAGTGTTTGCACAAAGTACAAACACTTTCGTGATACATGCACAAATTGCACAAAGTAAAATACTCAGATTCAAGACAATTATTTGTAAGCGATACAAATACTTGTTCTGAGCAGGAATAGATTCGCAGCTATATCCAAACGCTAACGCACTGCGCTCCTAAGCTGTCAATGTTTTAACAAAGTAATCTTACTATAAATTACGGAAAGATGGCGAATACTTACGAGAGTTTCATCGTCATGAAATTTATTAATATAATAGTGTTGGTAGGCTACGATTTTCTCAATAAAGTTATTACTCCTTCAAAAACGACTTATTTCCAGTAGTGATATTATATTTTGCAAGTATGGGTAATGAGGTAAATGTTAAATACGTGATATATATAGTATACAATATTCGATAACATAATTAATTCACTGTCATGAAAAATTTCGAATTTTTATATAATCTGTTATAATGACAAAAAGAGAAGTTAGTCAGTACCAAATAAAAAGAAGAACGATAAAAAATTAAAAATTTTGTTGACATAATTTCGTTCAAAACTATTAGTAGTATTAAATCGCGATAATTTACTAATGATATTTTAATTTCAGTACAAAATGAATAATTGCGAGTGGTATGCACTGTGCCAGAGCGGGACCATTTAATAAAGAAAATTAATTGTTTAAGTGGTTAAGCCCAGCTATCATTCAAAATAAGCGAGTGCTATTAAGCCCCTTTTATATTTTATTTTAGCTTAAACTTTCGTGATATTAAATTTAGTCATCTCGTGTACTTGGAACGGCTCCAATTTAAATTTTACGTGCACAGAATTATAAGATTACATTTTTTTAAATTAATTGCAACAGTATATTAAAAAAAATCAAGACATAAATAGCCATATTCGTCAGGTAGTTACGTTCATACCGGCGACGGAAAGCAACATTAAGGCAAAGATTATTGTTGTTATAAATTGAATAAGTAAGTTAGAAAAATTAGCTCAAATTAATAACAATTGTCTTTTTGTAGAAAAGATCTGAATTAATTTTCAGATATTGGCATTGGCCGATCATTGGCCGGCCATTGGCGTCTCTAGGAAATTCAATATATAATTATTATATATATATATACATATATATGTGTGTAGGCGAAAGAGGATCATCCCAGATGAACTCATGTTGGATGGCGCAAATATGCGTGCGTTACAACATTAAGTACAAGAAAATATAATAAACAGATCGTTAGCAATTCATCGCAAATATATGGTACGCTTTCCGTGATGTTTATTTCAAAAATTATCCAAAAAAAACAACGGTTGCCACGTTACCACCGATACGAAGCTTCGCTAGAGTAAAACCTTTCTATCGTTCACGGCCAATCCTGACATACGACCGTCCTCGGGCGTGTATCTTAATGAATTCCTGTAACAAACCGCTCTTTACGCTCGACTATCCTGACATGAATAGGTTTACTGTCCCTATATTTGGACATTCACTCATACATACGCAAGGCGATTACGTTTGACCACATGCAAACTAACACTAGCTAAGGCGTCCTTTTGACCAGCCATCATCTCATATGACAACATGGACCGGAGAACTGGCTCTTTCCACTAAGTACACACAGACACCAGCTCTTTATACAGCTTGCACGGCACTATTAGCATCGGTAGAAGATATGCACTTTAACAACACATACCCTCTTGTAAATATACTAACATTCTCAATCAAACAGTTTTTTGCTCTGTGGCATCCCCGATGACAAGTTGTAAAATAATAATAATAATAATAATAATAATAATAAATTTGTTTTATTTATTTATTTATGTTAGTATATTAAATATATATTTATGTTTATTTATTATTCTTTAAAATATTTATTCAGCCCAACCAGATGAGAATACTATATAAATACCCCAATAATACTAACAATAATAATAATAATAATACGGCGTAGGAAGTGACGACCCATCGCCCGCTGACGTAACAGTTAAGTGACAAAACTGCTACGTCGGCGCAGTCAGTCAGCGCCTTGCCAAGAGGTGTGAGCGCCGTGCCTCGGCAGAAATGAGGGTGCTAATTTGGGCCCGTTTGTGCTTACGGCCAAATCATGAAACGGTCCCGGGTCTGGGCGTCTCCGTTAATTGACGCCCACTTAATGGATGATGGAAGAAAATAGAACGCGCATGGGGCCGCTGCCTGGGGTCGCCGGGGCGCGTCTGGAGCTGGCGCTGGACGCGACAGCATGCGGGCCGCCAGCCGAGCGCGAGGTGCTGCACGACCACCTAGCAGCCTCGCAGGGCAGGGTCCTCTCAGACTCGGCAAGCGGCACCGCCGCTGGTGGAGTAGTGCGCCGCATGCGTTGGACAAAAATATGAACACAAACGCATTGCGGGCGTACTATGGGGCGAAGGAGGAAGAAACTGGAGGGATAGCGTATCGGGCCCGGATGCATCGCTTTTGCTGAGCTGGAGCCATCTGTTCCCGTCACAGGCAAAACCTGGCAGACAGAGTTCGGTACATCTTACGCTCGAAAATATTTGATGATGCCGAACTCGAACGACTACGGCGTGAGCTATTCCCTCATCGAATGAACCAGCTATAGCTGGGAATGCGGCTCCTAAGGCCATAGACCAGCAGCCACGTGGAAGCCGCCATGGATCTTCCCGCTCTGGTTGATTCAGGCGATGATGGAATGGTCACCCATGAACTAGAGCAGATGAGGAGTAAATTGGAGGCGATTGTGGAAACGCGCTGTACGCCTCTCGAAAATCGACCGCGACTCCGCGCATAACCTAAGCAAGCGGAATCGGGATGTCGTGACGGCCCTGAACCCACTGCTGGCAACCTTTTTGGAAACCAGCCGGGACCTTTGCGATACGGACTCAATACTCTTTGGCGCCGCATTGGCAGTTTGCCGCATTGTTGGTGCCAAACTTCCCACGTCTGGACGTGCTACGGGGCAAAGTAGCACTATCCCAGCCTGGAGAAGAAGGATTGAGGACCGTATCGCAAAACGAAAACCCTCATCGGCAGACTGATAAGCTTCAGGTCGGGCAATAACAGGCCGAGAGTTGTGCGCACCGTCAGGATGGCGTTTGCTGGGACAAATATCAGTTTGTCCCAGCCGGATATAACGCAAAAACTGACGGAGCGCATAGACGACCTGAAGCAGAGAATCGCTGCTTGGGGGAAGCGGATTCGGCGATATACCGAGAGGTCGACACGGTTCAACCAGAATCGTCTCTTCCAGAGTGATCAGAAGAGGCTCTATAAATTATTGGAGTGGCCAATGGTACGTGAAACGGGCTCAGCACCGAATCAGGCCGACACTATCGCATTCTGGCGCGGCCTGTGGTCAGGCCCGTAAACCACAGCGAGGCCCTTGGACGGAAGTTGTGGCGAGTCAGTGTGCGAGTGTTGCGCCCATGGACCCCGTCATCATAACGCCGGATGACGTAGCTGAGGCGGTCCGTAGGGCCCCGAACTGGAAAAGTCCGGGCCTCGACTGACTGCATCACTACTGGCTGAAGGGTTCGTGGTGTGTCACGCTGTGCTCGCCCGACAGTTTCAAGAGGCTCTCGACCAAAAGTCGCTCGAGCCTCTTCACTACTGGGATCACTCATTTGGTTCCTAAAGACCGGGATTCCACAGACCCGAGCAAATACCGCCCCATAACGTGTCTACCATATACAAGACACTAACATCCATTTTGAGCGCGAGAATCACTCGTCACCTGAACGCAAATCAGGTGATGTCGCGCGCTCAAAATGGATGTCGGGGCGGTGGTCGGAACCAAGGAACCACTCCTCATTGACGCGGTCATTGGTAAGGTGGTTAAACGTAACCGTCGGAACCTCTCCGCCGCCTGGATAGACTACAAAAAGGCATTCGACTCGGTGCCTCATACATGGCTTAAGAGGGTCCTCGAGCTGTACAAGGTTGACTGTACAGTTCGAGACTTCCTCAGGCAGTGTATGGGGCAGTGGAGTACGATCCTTTGTCATCTAGGCGAGCGGTTGACGGCTGCGGAGAACCACATAAGGATAAGAAGGGGTATTTTCCAGGGCGATTGTCTGAGTCCAATCTGGTTCTGCCTCTCTCTGAACCCTCTCAGTACCTTACTGGAGGGTTCTGGGAGGGGATTTTAGCTTCGGAAAGGGAGGTGACCCACCTTTTCTATGGATGATCTCAAGTTATTCGCCTCCAGTCGCTCACATCTTGTGGGTTGCTAAACATCACTTGTGATTTTAGCAATTCTATTGGAATGGAGCTGGGGACGGATAAGTGTGCAGTCCTCCATGTCGAAAGGGGTAGGGTTGCTAACTCTGAGGGCATAGACTTATATATGCCCATTAACATAAGGACCCTTTCCGAGGCTGAAACATACCGATACCTGGGTGTGTCACAGAACATAGGTATCGATGAGGCGGATATGAAACAGTCAGTTTGCGATGTGTTTTTTTGCACGCTTGACAAAAGTGCTTAACAGTCTTTTGTCGGGTGTGAATAAGACACACGCATATAACGGTTGGGTCATGCCTGTCCTCATGTATACCTTCGGCATGCTCAGGTGGATTCAGACTGAACTGAACGCTCTGGATAGAAAAGTCCACACTGTTATGACGTCACACAGAATGCATCACCCGAGATCGTCAGTAATGAGGCTGTACTGCCGCGGAAACATGGTGGGCGCGGCTTTGGCTGCTCTCACCATGCATAATCGCGAAGTGTGCAGCCTCCGTAATTACTTTCTGACGAGATCGGATGATCCATTCTATAGGGACGTCAATTCTTGTGATAAAGGACTTACCTCTCGCCCAGCCAACGAGCAATGGCAAGACCAGCAGTACAGAGCATTTCCGACCGGGAGACCGTATGGAAGGAGAAGGAGCTCACGGGAGGTTTTACAAGGCTCTACATGTGCCTTTCGTGAACACAGTTGCCTCCTCCACTGGCTACGTTTTGGTGACCTCTTTGGAAACCGAGGGTTTTGTCTGTGCGATACAGGATCAGGTTATTAAGACCAACAACTATCGGAGATACATCCTAAGGATGGCACCGTCGACATCTGTCGAGCTTGTCGCTATCCCGGCGAGTCACTAGGCATGTCATCTCCGGTTGTTCGGCGCTTTCTAACTCTGAGTACTTGCACAGGCACAACAATAGCCAGAATTCTACACCAGGAGCTCGCTCTGAAATACGGTCTCGTGGACCGGAAATTGCCGTATTACAAGTACTTGCCTGAAGCCGTGCTCGAAAATGACCGCGCCAGGCTCTACTGGGACCGGGCCATCATCACAGACAGGACTATTCTTGCCAATAAGCCTGATATTGTGCTGATGGACCGGGCACAATCAGATATTACGGTCGACATCACCATTCCGTATGACGAGAACCTCGTGAAAGCCGAAACAGATAAGCGAACAAAATATCTGGACCTGGCTCACGAGGTGACCGACATGTGGGGTGGACTGCCGACCGAAATTATACCTGTAGTCGTCTCTGCGAACGGTTAATCCCAGTCAGCCTCTCGGTCATCTGAGGCGACTGGGACTCGTGACGGACCGCTCCAAGCTCAAATGCAGAAGGCGGTGCTCTCGATACCGCCCGCATCGTCCGCCGGTTTCTCCTTTCCCCTAACCTCGGCCGTTTGGTCTCCTGCCGAGGGTTTCCATCTGGTTGGTTTTTATTTATTTATGTATTATTTATTTATTTATGTTAGTATATTAAATATATATTTATGTTTATTTATTATTTCCTTTAAAATATTTATTCAGCCCAACCAGATGAGAATACTATATAAATACCCCAATAATAATAATAAGGCGTAGGGAAGTGACGACCCCATCGCCCACTGACGTAACAGTTAAGTGACAAAACTGCTGCGTCGGCGCAGTCAGTCAGCACCTTGCCAAGAGGTGTGAGCGCCGTGCCTCGGCAGAATTGAGGGTGCAAAAGCCCGTTTGTGCTTACGGCCACACTATTAAACGGTGCCGGGCCTGGGCGTCTCCCGTTAATTGACGCCCATTTTTATGGATGATGGAAAATAATAGAAAGCGCATAGGGCCGCTGCCTGGGGGTCGCGGGGGCGCGTCTGGAGCTGGCGCTGGACGCGACAGCATGCGGGCCGCCAGCCGAGCGCGGTACTGCAAGACCACCTAGCAGTCCTCGCATCCATCATCCCCACCAGATGGCTTGGTGTCGGCAGGGTCCTCTCGGACTCGGCAAGCGGCACCCGCCGCTGGTGGAGTACGCCGCATGCGTTGGACAAAATATATGAACATAAACGCATTGCGGGCGTACTATAGGGCGAAAGGGGAAGAAACTGGAGGAACAGCGTATCGGGCTCGTATGCACCGCTTTTTTGCTGAGCTGGAGCCGTCTGTTCCCGTCACAGAGCAAAACCTGGCAGACCGAGTTCGGTACATCATACGCTCGAAAATATTTGATGATGCCGAACTCGAACGACTACGGCGTGAGGCTATTCCCTCATCGAATGAACCAGCTATAGCTGGGGATGCGGCTCCTAAGGCCATAGACCAGCAGCCATATGTGGAAGCCGCCATGGATCTTCCCGCTGGTTGATTCAGGCTATGATGGAATGGTCACCCAAGAACTAGAGCAGATGAGGAGTAAATTGGAGGAGGCGATTGTGGAAACGCGCTGTACGCCTCTCGAAAATCGACCGCGACTCCCACGCATAACCCTAAGCAAGCGGAATCGGGATGTCGTGACGGCCTGAACCCATTGCTGGCAACCTTTTGGAAACCAGCCGGGACCTTTGCGATACGGACTCAATACTCTTTGGCGCCGCATTGGCAGTTTGCCGTATTGTTGGTGCCAAACTTCCCACGTCTGGACGTGCTACTGGGCAAAGTAGCGCTATCCCAGCCTGGCGAAGACGGATTGAGGACCGTATCGCAAAACAGAGACCCTCATCGGCAGACTGATAAGCTTCAGGTCGGGCAATAATAGGCCGAGAATTGTGCGCACCGTCAGGATGGCGTTTGCTGGGACAAATATCAGTTTGTCTCAGCCGGATATAACGCAAAACTGACGGAGCGCATAGACGACCTGAAGCAGAGAATCGCTGCTTGGGGAAGCGGATTCGGCGATATACCGAGAGGTCGACACGGTTCAACCAGAATCGTCTCTTCCAGAGTGATCAGAAAGGCTCTATGAATCATTGGAGCGGCCGATGGTACGTGGAACGGGCTCAGCACCAAATCAGGCCGACACTATCGCATTCTGGCGCGGCCTGTGGTCAGAGCCCGTAAACCACAGCGAGGCCTTGGACGGAAGTTGTGGCGAGTCAGTGCGAGTGTTACGCCCATGGATCCCGTCATCATAACGCCAGATGACGTAGCTGAGGCGGTCCGTAGGGCCCCGAACTGGAAAAGTCCGGGACTTGACGGACTGCATCACTACTGGCTGAAGGGGTTCGTGGTGTGTCACGCTGTGCTCGCCGACAGTTTCAAGAGCTCTCGACCAAAAGTCACTCCGAGCCTCTTCACTACTGGGATCACTCATTTGGTTCCTAAAGACCGGGATTCCACAGAGCCGAGCAAATACCGCCCCATAACGTGTCTACCTACCATATACAAGACACTAACATCCGTTTTGAGCGCGAGAATCACTCGTCACCTGAACGCAAATCAGGTGATGTCGCGCGCTCAAAACGGATGTCGGGGCGGTGGTCGTGGAACCAAGGAACCACTCCTCATTGACGCGGTCATTGGCAAGGTGGTTAAACGTAACCGTCGGAACCTCTCCGCCGCCTGGATAGACTACAAAAAGGCATTCGACTCGGTGCCTCATACATGGCTTAAGAGGGTCCTCGAGCTGTACAAGGTTGACTGTACAGTTCGAGACTTCCTCGGGCAGTGTATGGGGCAGTGGAGTACGATCCTTTGTCATCTAGGCGAGCGGATGACGGCTGCGGAGAACCACATAAGGATAAGAAGGGGTATCTTCCAGGGCGATTGTTTGAGTCCAATCTGGTTTTGCCTCTCCCTGAACCCTCTCAGTACCTTACTGGAGGACTCCGGGAGGGGATTTCAGCTTCGGAATCTCAATCTTCGAATCGAAATCTCAAGTTATTCGCCTCCAGTCGCTCACATCTTGTGGGTTGCTAAACATCACTTGTGATTTTAGCAATTCTATTGAATGGAGCTGGGGACGGATAAGTGTGCGGTCCTCCATGTCGAAAGGGTAGGGTTGCTAACTCTGAGGGCATAGACTTATCTATGCCCATCAACATAAGGACCCTTTCCGAGGCTGAAACATACCGATACCTGGGTATGTCACAGAACATAGGTATCGATGAAGCGGATTTGAAACAGTCAGTTTGCGATGTGTTTTATGCACGCTTGACAAAAGTGCTCAACAGTCTTTTGTCGGGTGAATAAGACACACGCATATAACGGTCACCGCGCCTGTCCTCACATATACCTTCGGCATGCTCAGGTGGACTCAGACCGAACTGAACGCTCTGGATAGAAAAGTCCGCACTGTTATGACGTCACACAGAATGCATCACCCGAAATCGTCAGTAATGAGGCTGTACTTGCCGCGGAAACATGGTGGCGCGGCTTTTGAGCGCTCTCACCATGCATAATCGCGAAGTGTGCAGCCTCCGTAATTACTTTCAGGCGAGATCGGATGATCCATTCTACAGGGACGTCATTCGTGTGATAAAGGGCTTACCTCTATCCTTAGCCAACGAGCAATGGCAAGACCCAACAGTACAGTGCATTTCCGACCGGGAGACCGTATGGAAGGAGAAGGAGCTCCACGGGAGGTTCTACAAGGCTCTACATGAGCCTTTCGTAGACACAGGCGCCTCCCTCCACTGGCTACCGAGGAAACCGAGGGTTTTGTCTGTGCGATACAGGATCAGGTTATTAAGACCAACAATTATCGGAGATACATCCTAAAGGATGGCGCCGTCGACATCTGTCGAGCTTGTCGCCATCTCGGCGAGTCACTTAGGCATGTCATCTCCGGTTGTTCGGCGCTTTCTAACACTGAGTATTTGCACAGACACAACCTAGTAGCCAGGATTCTACACCAGGAGCTCGCTCTGAAATACGGTCTCGTGGATAGGAAATGCCATATTATAAGTACTTGCCGGAAGCCGTGCTCGAAAATGACTGCGCCAGGTTTCATTGACGGGCCATCATCAGACAGGACTATTCTTGCGAATAAGCCTGATATTGTGCTGATGGACCGGGCACAGTCAAGATATTTTGGTCGATATTACCATTCCTTATGACGAGAATCGTGAAAGCCGAAACAGATAAGCTGACAAAATATCTAGATCTGGCTCACGAGGTGACCGACATGTGGTGGTCTGCCGACCGAAATTATTCCTGTGGTCGTTTCTGCGAACGGGCTAATCCGGTCAGCCTCCGGGTCATCTGAGGCGACTGGGACCGTGACGGACCGCTCCGTGCTCAAATGCAGAAGGCGGTGCTCCTCGACACCGCCCGCATCGTCCGCCGGTTTCTTTCCTTTCCCCAACCTCGGCTGTTTGGTCTCTGCCGAGGGCTTCCATTTGTTGGGTTTTATTTATTTATGTATTATTTGTGTTAGTATATTTAATATATATACATATATATTTATGTACTTTATTTACTATATTTCTTTTATATATTTATTCAGCCCAACCAAATGAGAATACTTTATAAATATCCATAATAATAATAATAAATATATTTATATTTATTGCCGTATTTTCATTTACAATTATATATTTATAGAGTCCAACCAGATGAGAAAACTTTATAGATACCCCATAATAATAATATTAATAATAATAAGGCGTAGGAAAGTGACGATCCCATCGCCCGTGACGTAACAGTTAAGTGACAAAACTGCTACGTCGGTGCAGACAGTCAGCGCCCTGCCAAAAAGTGTGAGCGCCGTGCCTAGGCAAAATTGAGGAAGCAAAGGTCCGTTTGTGCATATGGCCGAACCATGAAACGGTGCCGGGCCTGGGCGTCTCCCGTTAATTGACGCCCAAAAAATGGATGATGGCACAACGAGGAACGCGCATAGGGCCGCTGGCTGGAGGTCGCCAGGGTGCGTCTGGAGCTGGCGCTGGACGTGACAGCATGCGGACCGCCAGCCGAGCGCGAGGGGTTGCACGACTACCTCGTAGCCCCTCGTATCCATCATCCCCACCAGATGACTTGGTGTCGGCAGGGTCCTCCCGTACTCAGCAAGCCGCACCCGCCGCTGGTGGAGTACGCCGCATGCGTTGGACGAAGAAAATGAATACAAACGTATTGCGGGCGTATTTTAGGGAGAAAGGGGGAGAAATTGGAGGTTTTGCGTACCGGTCTAGGATGCATCGCTTTTTTGCTGAGCTAGAGCCGTCTATTACAGTCACCGAGCAAAACCTGGCAGACCGAGTTCGGTACATTATGCGCTCAAAAATATTTGATGACGCCGAACTCGAACGGCTACGACGTGAGGCTATTCCCTCGTCTAATAAAAATACTAAGACAGGAGATTCGGCACTACGAGTTGCTGAGCAACCCACACACGTAGATATCGCCGTAGATCTTCTTGTGGTTGACTCAGACGACGATGGAATAGTCGCCCAGGAACAAGAGCAAATGAGGAGCATATTGGAAGAGGCGATTAGGGAACCGCGCAGTACGCCTCTCGAGAATCGACCGCGACTCCCCCCTAAGCAAGCGGAATCGGGCTGTCGTGAGGGCTCTAAACCTAATGCTGGTGGCCTATTTGGAAACCAACCGGGACCTTTGCGATACGGACTCAATTATTTTTGGCACCGCACTGGCAGTATGCCGTATTATTGGCGCCAAGCTTCCCACGGCTGGACGTGCTACTACACAAAGTAGCGCCATCCCAGCCTGGAGAAAAAGAATTGAAGACCGTATCGCAAAGGCAAGAGCCCTCATCGGCAGACTGACAAGCTTCAGGTCGGGAAATAACATGCCAAGAATTGTGCGCACCCTCAGGATGGCGTTTGCTGGGACAAACGTCAGTTTGTCGCATTCTGGCGTGGCCTGTGGTCAGAGCCCGTAAACCACAGCGAGGGCCCTTGGACAGAAGTTGTGGCGAGCCAGTGCGCAAATGTTACGCCTATGGACCCCGTCATCATAATGCCGGATGACGTAGCTGAGGCGGTCCGTAGGGCCCCGAACTGGAAAAGTCGGGGACTCGACGGACTGCATCACTATTGGCTGAAGATGTTCGTGGTGTGTGCCACGCTGTGCTCGCCCGACAGTTTCAAGAGGCTCTTGACCAGAAGTCGCTACCGAGCCTCTTCACTACTGGGATCACTTATTTGGTTCTTAAAGATCAGGATACCACAAACCCGAGCAAATACCGCCCCAGCACGTGTCTACCTACCATATACAAGACACTAACATCCATTTTGAGCGCGAGAATCACTCGTCACCTGAACTCAAATCAGGTAATGTCGCACGCTCAAAATGGATGTCGGGGCGGTGGTCGTGGAACCAAGGAACCACTCTTCATTGACGCGGTCATTGGCAAGGTGGTTAAACGCAACCGTCGCAACTTCTACGCCGCCTGGATAGACTACAGAAAGGCATTCGACTCGGTGCCTCATACATGGCTGAAGAGGGTCCTCGATCTGTACAAGGTTGACTGTACAGTTAGAGACTTCCTAGGGCAGTGTATGGAGTAGTGGAGTATCCTATGTCATCTAGGCGAGCGGATGACGGATGCGGAATGCCACATAAGGATAAGAAGGGGTATCTTCTAGGGCGACTGTTGAGTCCAATTTGGTTTTGCCTCTCTCTGAACTCTGAACTCTGAACTTTCTGGAGGGCTCCGGGAGGGGATTTAAGCTTCGTAAAGGAGATACAAAAGTGACCCACCTTTTCTATATGGATGGTCTCAAGTTATTCGTCTCCAGTCGCTCCCATCTTATGGAATTGCTAAATATCACTTGTGATTTTAGCAATTCCTCCTCCGTTCAATTCCAATCCGTCCTCCATGTTGAGAGAGGTGGGTTAGTTAACTCTGAGAGTATAGACTTATCTATGCCCATGAACATAAGGACCTTTTCCGAGGCTGAAACTTACTGATACCTGGGTATGTCACAAAATATAGGTATCGATGAGGCGGACATGAAACAATAAGTTTGCGATCTGTTTTATGCACGCTTGACCAAAGTGCTTATCAGCCTTTTGTCGGGCGTGAATAAGACACAGGCATATAATGGCTGGGTCATGCCTGTCCTCATGTATACCTTTGGCATACTCAGGTGGACTCAGACCGAACTGAATGTTCTGAACAGAAAAGTCCGCACTGTTATGACGTCCCATAGGATGCACCATCCGAGATCATCAGTGATGAGGCTGTACTTGCCGCGGAAGCATGGTGGGCGTGGCATTTTAAGCGCGTTTACCATGCATAATTGCGAAGTGTGCATCCTCCGTAATTACTTCCTGGCGAGATCGGATGATCCATTCTATAAGGACGTCATTTCTTGCGATAGAGGGCTTACCCCTCTATCCTTAGCCAACGAGCAATGGCAAGACCCGGTAGTACAGTGCATTTCCAACCGTGAGGCCGTCTGGATGGAGAAGGAGCTTCATGGAAGGTTCTACAAGGCTCTACTTGAGCCTTTCTTAGATACGGTCGCCTCCCTTCACTGGCTACGCTTTGGTGACCTCTTTGTGGAAACCGAGGGTTTCGTCTGTGCGATACACGATCAGGTTATTAAGACCAACAACTATTGGAGATACATCCTAAAGGATGGCGCCGTCGACATCAGTCGAGCTTGTCGCCATCCCAGTGAGTCCGGGTTTTCGGCTCTTTCTAACTCTGAGTACTTGCACAGACACAATCTAGTAGCCAGGATTCTACACCAGGAGCTCGATCTGAAATACGGTCTCGTGGATCGGAAACTGCCTTATTATAAGTACATGCCGGAAGCCGTGCTCGAAAATGACCGCGCCAGCCTCTACTGGGACCGGGCCATCATCACCGACAGGACTATTGCTATGCTGATGGACCGAGCACAGTCACGGATATTTTTGGTCGACATTACCATTCCGTATGACGAGAACCTCGTGAAAGCCGAAACAGATAAGCGAACAAAATATCTGGATCTGGCTCACGAGGTGGCCGACATGTGGGGTGGACTGCCGACCAAAATTATACCTGTAGTCGTCCCTGCGAACGGGTTAATCCCAGTCAGCCTCTCGGGTCATCTGAGGCGACTGGGACTCCGTGACGGACCGCTCCAAGCTCAAATGCAGAAGGCGGTGCTCCTCGATACCGCCCGCATCGTCCGCCGGTTTCTTTCCCTCTCCCCCTAACCCTCGGCCGTTTGGTCTCCCCTGCCGAGGGCTTCCATCTGGCTGGGCTTATATTTATTTATCTATTATTTATATTAGTAGATTTATTTATATATATTTATATTTATCTATATTTATTTACTATATCCTTTTATATATTTTTTCAGCCCAACCAGATGAGGTTACTTTATAAATACCCAAATAATAATAATAATAATATTTTTATTCAGACTCAGTCCATATAGATGTTAGTATAACAATAATAAAAACTTAAATCTAGTGTTGGTATTTAACTTCTTTTTTTATATTTTTAAATTAACAAATTAAACATCCCGCGTACATTACATATATCTTAATTATTTAATTTTACATGTAGACTTAACCAGTGCCTCATAATGGCAGAGTCCCATCTATCAGCAAGTGTGGTTAGGATGCTGTTGGTAGAGTTACGCAGACGACTCAGTAACGAAGCAAACCTTTTACCAGAAAGCCATCCGTGTGTGCCTCAGCGAACATGGCAGAGGCACTACAATAACGCGACAATCCCAACAGCACCCTGAACGCATTATTGTATTGGACACGCAGGACGTTGTATGCCTGCTGCTCATATCTAACCCACAAGTTGCATGTGTAAAAGCACTGACAATACGCTTTAAAAATCGTTACTTTTACTTGTTTAGGACATCGTGCAAATCTGCTGGCCAGCATATACAGCGAACAGCTAACGCCCTGCGATCCCTTTCTATATCTAAGTCATCGTTTAAGTCCTCTGTTACCCAGTGGTACTTCAATATGACGACTCTCTTTTAAGGACTATCACAAAGTATAACAGTAGGTATGGTGAGCTGACTTTTAGTGCCTAAATTAAAAACCATAAGCTCGCTCTTTGTTACCTTATATTTGAGCCCATGGGTCTTCGCGTAGGATTCACAGATCCCCAGCAGCCTTCTGAGTTCACCTACCGTGGGACTCAGCAGCACCATGTCATGTGCATAGCTTATATTATTTATACAAATTTCGTCTATAGAACAACCGACCTTAGTGCTGCTGAGCTCCACAATCAACTGGTTTATGTATAGGTTGAAAAGCGTAGGCGAACTGAACCCTCCTTGTCTAACCCCACATTCCAGCCCATACTTCTCAGAAAAGCTGCTACCCCATCGAACATAGTTTATTTGGTTACTATACCAATATTTAAACACGGAGATAATCTCCTGGGGCAAATTAGTCTCCTCCTGTAACTTTTGCCATAAGATATCATAAGAGACTAGATCGAAAGCTTTTGATAGATCTAGAAAACAGGCATACACGGGTGTTTTTCTATCTTTGTAGTACCTTACATTCTGCTTAAGACATAAAATTGCGCTCTCTGTGGATAGTCCAGGTTTGAACCCAAATTGTGCATCATGCAGATG
This sequence comes from Parnassius orleans, assembly GCA_029286625.1. Lineage (NCBI taxonomy): Eukaryota > Metazoa > Arthropoda > Insecta > Lepidoptera > Papilionidae > Parnassius > Parnassius orleans. The sequence goes on from JAGSMP010000130.1 coordinate 1,452,801, forward strand.
AATACGCTTTCGCAATTATCTGTCAAGGAGACTGTCCAGCACTTTAGCTATTATGGTGGCTAGTGAGATTGGCTTGTAATTATTTAAGTCCGATGTATCTCCTGTTCTGTTCTTAAGAATAGACACCACAATGGTCTTCATGAGGTAAGTCGGAAGATACTGATGTGCTATACATGCACTAAGAAAGATAGCCAACACTCTTGGCAGGTGGGCACCAGCATGTACCAGATGTTCACAGCTAAGCCCACCATGCCCTGGTAATTTGCCTGTGGTCATAGTATTTATTACTTCAGAGACTTTGGGAGATATCTTTATACACGATCGTCCAAGACGTCCACCATCGATTACTCGCGAAGACGGACCCCGTGGTGACTCTACTTTAAAATGATCCTTAAATAGATTGGCTATTTTTCCAGGCTGGGTGTGACCCTGAATATTAGCGGGAAGGCTTGACTTGGGACACAGCTTATTCGTAAGTTTCCAGAATTCTTTGAATTTCTTTAGCGAGTGACTTGATGCGATCTCATTCATTTTTAGTTGCTCTGCGTTATTTTGACACCATTTTAACTTTGACTTAAAATCTCGTCTAGTTTCACACATTTTATTATAATAATAACCCGAAGATGGCTTACCGTATAAGACCCAAGTTTGAAAGGCAAGTCAAGCCTCCCCGTGGGCACTTCTAACGTACTTATTCCAACCCGCAACATATTTCCTATTACTTTTGTTATTATAAATGTTCTGCGCTGATTTTCTAAGAATAGTAACAATATTACTGTACATAGTATCTAAAATTAATTTGTGATTATCATTTATACATATATCATTACAAAAACTCTTAAACTCTTGTGGAAAATTTACGTCCTTTAATTTAGAGTGACATAATTTTCATAAGTTTCTATTTGGTTATTATTTCTGTCACCCCAAATTATTTTATTATTACAGAAATAGCTTATTACATTCCTTTGTCTCAATAAGTTTATATTGCACTCGACCAGCAATGGAACATGATCCGACCAGTAGGTATCATACAGTACCCTGCAATCTATGACTGAGAGTCTTGCGGCCTCAGTTACAAAGCAATGAATGATCCAACCAGCGCCGACAACCGCATCACTAGTGTAAATGAAGCCGTCCGCTGGGAGGACCTCCAAATCAACACAAATCAACTGCTGATCCGTTCAAAAATTTATCAGTTCATTACAAAATAATGTACCGGGATGCGAATTAAAGTCACCTAACGCAAATAAAGAGTCGACATTTTCATTTTCAATAATAGCACTTATCTCAATTATACACGATGTAAATTCTATTAAATTGTCTACTGAATCCTTTGGCATATAAACGGAAAATATTATGTAAGTTCGGTCACTATGGAACACTTTAATTGCCGTGAGACGCACACTACTACATTCAATCACACTGACACAATCAAACGCGTTATTCCTCCACAAGTGTGCCACGCCACCATAGGGTCTGCCCGTGAGTATACCGGACGATGTATTAACTGCTGACTTACCAGTGTAGCTGAAGTCTTGATGTATCTCGCCCAGAAACGTTATGTCATTAGGTAGAAGCCATGTCTCCTGTAGCGCTAGCACGTCGGAAGTTTCACACAGGTGTCTTATGCATTTTAAAGAGCGTTTAACAGATTTACAGTTGAAACTAGAAAATTTTGCTGTACTATGCATAAGCTATTTTTTTAATCACATTATCTGAGGTCTCTTGCTGTCTGTACTTAAAATGCACAAATCCTCTAAACGAGATGCCGTCCGGCCAAAGGTTAACATTTAAAAATACTCCAAGTTTTTGTTTGGACACGTAAAGTTTGTAGGCATTGTATCCTTTGTCTTTTTTCATTGTCATTTTTTCTAGTGTCACTAACTCATTGGTTCTATTTCTAATATAATCGACGATATCTTTTTCTAGCGTCTCTCTATGTACGTTAAATATGAATAGCGGAATTTCGAAGTACGCTGATTTAAATTTCTCCTCCGGTTTTATTTCTGCTTTTTCAGTCTTCCCTATAAGACGGTTACGCAATCTGCGCTTTTGAACTTTTATCCAGCCCTCTGGCGGTTCTTCATTTTTCCAGGCTTCACCTTTTCTCAAAATTTCGGCCATAGTTATTGGAGTCTCAAAATTAACGTCACAAGATGTGTCTTTTATTGAGGAACTATTGTTAGTAGGCCTATTCACTACAATTGTTTTGCCGTGATTTATCCTGCTTTTACTCGGTGAGTTGTGCATTGGAATATTAGTTGCACTAGCGCCTCCTGTGCTGAGCGATTGATGCCCATCTGTACCGTTATAAATAGTCACGCCTCCAGCAGTAAAGAGGTCTGCCTTATGCATATCTAACGCAGGTGTGAGTGCATCGACACTATCACGAACACGACTAGTTACTTGTGTGATAGGTATATATTCCGTCTCCGTCTGTATATCCGTCTTTTGTAACGGTACCTCAGCTGTTGATAACTAGTGCGACAAGCCCATCGGCCCACTGTCGCCAAACGGAGTACCCACATCTAAAAAGTAGGCGCTGCACATTCTACCTACATTTTGACCATGAGCTGGTGATGTGGATGTTTTTAAGAAATATTTATCTTTGTTTAGCTTTTTCAGGTGCGTTTTCGTTACATAATTATCCTTAATGAGCTTTACCTCCTGTTGCAACAAAACTATATCCTTCAGCAAGTGAGTTACATCCACATGATCAAAGGTGATCGGCGGAAGTTTTTGTAAGTCACGAGCAACAAAAGTGGGTGCAATATCTGGCTCTGTTTCTTAATGATTGCTCCCAACTATTTAAAAAAATTAAATATTGTAAATTGATAATATCCACAACAATTTTGAGTTGCAGTTGTTAAATACGACTTATTTGTATTTGTGAAATAATTAAAAGTCAGAAGTATTCTAATTACGAATATGTAAAAAAATATTCAAAAATATTTAAAAGATTGTGCTCCACAGCCTCTTTGCATTTGAACAACAAAATTAAGATGGCTTCTAATAAACTCAAAATGACATGGAGTATAATTAATAGCAAAACTGGTAATACCAACTCTCGCAATTCAAATTTCCAGATAAGTTCTAACAACAAATTAACTGAATCAGATCAAGACGTTGCAATGGTTTTTGAGAAATATTTTACTGATATTCCGATCTTAACCACTAAGTCACTGAATTCTCCTGTTGTCGCCGAATCATTACTTAAACAAAATGTAAATGCGTGTACAAAGAATTTTATATTTCATAAAGTATCATCAAAAGATATTGTAAAATATTTTAAAACTATTGATATAAAGAAAACTGCAGATCTGTGGGGAATTTCTGCCAAAGTTATTGCGTCTATAATAGATTAAATCGCGCCTCAACTAGCTATTATTTTTAATACTAGCATCGAGTCTGGTGTGTTTCATGATTTAATGAAGCATAGTAAAGTAATACCTTTATTAAAATCTGTATTTCTGTACTGCCAACACTTAGTAGGATTTTTGAAAAAAATATTCTTGATCAAATGTATTTTTTTTATTATTAATAATTTATTTCATAAAAATCAATTCGGCTACACAAGGGGTCACTCGACATCTGATGCTGGTGTTGAGCTGATTAAATATGTCTTTAATGCATGGAAGAATTCACAGGATGCTTTAGGTATATTCTGTGACCTATCCAAGGCCTTCGATTGTGTTCACCATGAAACATTAATCAGGAAACTTCAACACTACGGTGTAAGAAGTGATGCGCTTAAATCAATTATTTCATATTTAAGTAACAGAACGCAAAAAGTTGTCATTAACAGTATGAGCTCTTCCGGGTTGATGGTACAAATGGGCGTGCCTCAAGGCTCAATTCTCGGCCCCTTTCTGTTTCTTGTATACATTAATGACTTACGTTACATAGGAGGGGATAACCATGATATAGTATTATTTGCTGATGACACTTCTTTAATTTTCAAATTAAGACGACAATTATTAAAATATATATAATGCTATATCTAAATTAGTAAATTGTTTCAATGTTAATAATTTGCATTTAAATAGCACTAAAACGAAATATATGAAGTTCATGACTCCAAATGTCAGACAATTAAATACTAATATAATTTTAAATGGGAAAGAACTGAGTCTTGTCGATACCACAATTTTTCTTGGAATCACACTAGACGCGAAGCTTGAATGGAGCCCCCATATATCAAAACTAGCAAGCAGACTTAGTTCTGCAGCATATGCTGTAAAAAAGATAAGAAATCTTACCAGTGTTAAAACAGCTAGACTAGTTTACTTTAGCTATTTCCATAGCATAATGTCGTATCGTATTTTGCTATGGGGACACGCGGCCGACACTGAAATTATATTTGTTTTACAGATGAGAGCCATAAGAGCAATTTATGATTTAAAGCCTAAAAAGTTGCTGCGAAATAAATTTAAGGAAATTAATATATTAACATTGGCCTCTCAATACATTTATGAAAATGTAATGTACGTACACAAAAATAAAAGTAGTTTTACAAAAATAAGTGATATTCATTCTGTAAATACTAGAAAGAGACACAAGCTAGTAGTAGTTAGTCGACTGCAACGAGTCAGTAATTTATTCTTGGGGCAATGTATACGCTTTTACAACAAAATTCCAGAAAATATACAAAATTTGTCCTGCTCAAAGTTCAAAAACTTTATTAAACTAAGTTTATATAAAAAGGGTTATTATAATATTAAGGAATTTATGGACGTTAATAAACCCTGGGAATGAGGTGATCGCTACCAAGCTTATAGAGTAAAGTGCTTTTATTTAGGCCGTAAATGATTGTATTTCAGGGAAAGATGCGGGGTACAGCACATTTCAAGTCAATATAAGTAGAGATCTGTTTAGAATATCTCCGCTCCGCTACATTCATAGCCGGGTTTCCTACAGTGTCAAAATTGTACCGACGGTAGGCTGTTTTAAGGTAAAAAGGGATTAAATATACATATCAAACGATGCCATAGTAAAAGTATTTCGGCTTCACAGCCTACCGTAGTAATTCCTCTAATGACACAAGTTTTTCCCTTTTTTCGGAGCAAATTTACAATTATCATCGTAATGTACCAGTGGTTAAAAGAATTCCTAGAGGTGCGAGCATGCAGCTTGCTAAAGCATTGTCATGCACTTTTCAAAATTGTTTCACTAATAGTGAAAAGAGTTGGCAAAAATTATTTACTTTCGCGTATTCCCATTTTCATTTAGATAAAACAATAAATAAATCAATTACGTCTCAACTAAAAGAGACATCTTTTCAAAATTTAGATTACCCAATTAATACTCATTTATCTCGACCACGTCCTTAATTTGATTTGAAAAAAAAACAGTTGAGTCGAAAGTAATGGATTATTATACCGTATTTTATTCTCAGACGACATCCTAGCTCCTCGTAATGTCAAAACTCTTCAGAGCCTTCGTCAGAAGCATCCTTCGGTCAATTCTTCTCAGGGTTTACCACTGCCTCCCAAGACTTCTATGCAACCTTTACACATTTCTGAAAAAGACACTTTAGAAGCAATTATACCATTTTCGAATGGCTCTGCTGGCGGTATTGACGGAATTACGCCTCAACATCTTAAAGATCTTGTAAGCGCTTCTGCCGGTGACGCTGGTGGAGTACTTCTTAATGACATTACAAAATTATGTAACTTTATGCTTTCTGGTAATGTTAATCCAAATTTCATTCCATTCTTATATGGGGCAAGATTATGTGCCTTCAAAAAAAAGGATAACGGTTTCCGCCCTATTGCCGTTGGTTCCACATTTCGATGCTTAACTTCAAAATTAGCTTGCAGGCACATAATCTCTAACCTTAGGATAAAATTTCAGCCTACTCAACTAGGCTTTGGCACTAGAGGTGGCTGTGAGGCGGCGGTACATTCAGTGCGTACATTTTTAAGAAACTCTGATGCAGATGTTCTTGTGATGGTTGACCTGAGGAACGCTTTTAACTCTATCGATAGGGTAACCCTGCTGAAAGAATTGGCTAACAATACCCCCGAAATTTATAATTACGTTTGGCAGTGTTACAGTCAAAATACTAACTTGTTTTACGAAAACCATGTTATCGATTCTGCAGTCGGTGTTCAACAGGGTGACCCACTAAGTCCAGCGCTTTTCAGTTTGGGTATTCAACCCATTATTTCAAATTTGAAATCCAAGCTGAATGTCTGGTACCTGGACCACGGTACACTGGGAGGTAGAGCAGATGATGTTCTCAGTGATCTTACTTATATTTTTCGAAATTTTGAAAATATTGGTCTTGAACCAAATAGCAAAAAATGTGAAATATTTTTTTCCAATAATTTATCTACTTCTCACAGAGACACTTTAATTCAAAATTTCAATCATATTTCTCCAGGAATAAAAACTGTCAGTACGGAATCACTATACCTGCTAGGTGCCCCGTTGTTTTTCGATAGTATTAAACCTGTTATAAAAACAAAATTTGATCAGTTTTTAAACCACGTTGATAAATGGTATAAATTAAGCCCCATATTGCGCTTACTATCTTAAAATATTGTCTCCTTGTACCTAGATTTACATACTTACTCCGCTCGAGTCCAAACTGGAAATAATCGGATATTTTAAAAAATATTGATAATAATCTTAAAATAGCTATAGAAAAAATTCTAAATTTAACTTTAAATACAACAGCCTGGACTCAAGCTATTTACCTATAAAATTTGGTGGTATTGGTGTGAAAAATCTTTCTAGCCTTGCATTGCTTGCTTTCCTTACTTCCGTGCACAGTGTCAGTAATTTATGTAACATAATTTTAAATAATAAAGTAGACCTGTGCTTTGCTACGGAGGCAAGGCAGACATGGCAAACGCTCTGTCCCGGCGAAAATGTTCCACTGGAAGTTAACCAACAAAAACAGTGGGATATTCCGTTGGTACAGAGGGTGCAGAAAGATTTGTTTCATAATTTCCATATTGAACAAGATAAGCCACGCCTTCTAGCTGTTTCGACTAAGGAATCTAGTCACTGGTTACACGCTTTACCATCAAGTAATCTCGGCTCATTACTTGATGGGGAAAGCTTGCGCATCGCCGTAGGAATCCGACTATGAGCGGCGATTTGTCAACCCCATCAGTGCCCTTATGGTAGCAGCGTCGACAAGTTTGGGCTCCACGGACTTTCTTGTAAGAAAAGTGCTGGTAGGTTTTCACGGCACGGTTCTTTGAACGATGTCATATGAAGGGCTCTTGTCTCTGTAAATGTTCCCTCGGTTTTAGAGCCTTGTTTAATATTTAAAGACGATGGCAGGAGACCCGACGGTATGATATTGGTCCCTTGGGAGAGAGGTAAAGCCCTAGTGTGGGATGCTACTTGCGTAGACACTTAGGCGGCCTCTCATCTCAGGAGTATCTCGTTTAGAGCCGGGGTGCATTAGAAGCAGCTGAACTGAGTAAGTGGCGCAAATATGAGTCTCTGAAAGATGACTACATATTTGTGCCATTTGCTGTAGAGATTATCGGTCCGTGGCGTCCACGTGCGGTGAAGTTCTTAAAGAACTCCATCCGCGGCTGGTCGTTGCTGCTGGTGATAAGAGGGCTGGCTCTTTTCTCGCTCAAAGGCTAAGTATAGCCATTCAGCGGGGAAACGCAGCCAGCTTTCTTGGCACGATACCGCGTGGAGTAGGACTGTTTAATAATTAAATTTTTAGTTTTAGTTTTTTTTTATTATAGTGTTTAAAAATTGAATGTTTCTCATTTGTTTTGTGTTGTTAATTGTGTAACATACATGGTTGTAAGCTGTTATTTACAAAAAAAGTCCCACTGGGTTTCTTGCAGGAAAGGAAAGGAAGAACCATCCTAGGACAGATGTTTTTTTTCGAACCAGTGGTAATTTAACTAAAGAGTGACTTTCAATAAGTATTATTTATAATCCATATTGAATAAAAAAGTTTCTGTTTCGGTTTCTGTTTCAAATCATACAATAATAACAAGTGACTAAGCTTGAATATACCTCCGGCAACATCTTCAATACTTAATTCTACTTCAACTAGATCAATCCAAAGAAACTTTACATCACAAAATAAAATGTCCAAGAGCCATAACTTTTTAATCGTTCGTTACGCAACAAAAGTATACTACACTTCATTTTATTTTTACGAACACTCATCTCTATGTTCAGTCATCCCCGTTACATCTCAACGATGACTAAACTAGACCTCTACCAACGCCACACGCGCACTGCACCCACTCTTTGAGCTACGGCTACGGTATGGCTGTTGACATAGTCATAACATAAAATAAAATGGAGTAAGCAACTCTACAATTTAATAGGGTCATTAAACACCCAAATAGACACAGGTTAGTCAATTGAAATAAGCTTGGCTTTCAGGCATTTCTCTCAACCAATTAAAAAGTTAACCACTTGTTACTACAAAATATTTTATTTAAAACAATATTTAAGACAAATTTACTTCCCTCACGCATCAAATGTCGGCCGGCAGCAGCGTTAAATAATCCGCCTGCGGCGTCCCACGCCGATAGCATACTTCCATTCAAAAGCAATCCGCACGGCACCACGCCTTCATCACATTATATTCGACGATTATATGTGGGCGATATCTTTATTCCACTTCTGATGTAGGCGAAAGAGGATCATCCCAGATGCACTCATGATGGATGGCGCAAATATACTTGCGTTACAACAAAGTTAGTAAAGTACGAGAGAATATGAGGAGCTGGCGAACAAAACGGTATAATTACGCTTCTGGTCAAATTACTTTTTTTTCTAATCGGGAGGTTTTTGGCCCGCTGAATACGAATCTCAACTCATTTCCAAGCACAACGGCCTAAAACTGTGTTAAAATTGCATCCAAATTTCGTGGTTTCATCATAACGACATATTTACAATAAAGTTTCAACAGCTTTGAATAATCCAGCACATTTTCGTTCAAAACGGAATAAGTTTCATACAAATTTGTAAAATGTCAATCAAAGTGGATTAAGTGACACTTATTTTTTGTTTTTGTACTTTTAACACTGTTTGCAATAAAACAAGCATGCTAAGGTGCAACGGAAGTAGGATCGACTTTGATTAATCACTTGGACTTCACGAACATAACGAATTTGCGTGTTTTCGCAGACGGCTGTAGAGGCCATAATAAAAATTCACACATTATTCACTCAATAATGTTCTGGTTGCGAAACATAACCTCCACAAGCCTAAAGGATGTGACCATCACTTTTCCCGTACGAAGGCACAACTACTTGCCTGCAGATCGAGTTTCCGGCAGAGTGCAGAAAGAAATGCACAAACGTCCATTGTTGTTTACCAAAGAAAAATACTTTAACATATAAGTACAACGTGAAGTTGTTTGGAGAAGACTGTGTACTGTACGACATTAAAGGATTGGGTGGTGTATGCAATACTTTAATAGGTATAAGAGAGCCCAAGTGTTTAAAAATATATAAACAGGCTGTGTTCTAGGAGTTGAAGGAGAAAAATAAAATAAAAAGAAGGACAAACAAGTTGTGACGGCAACAGAAGTGACAGAAATCAGCCCATGTGGCATAAAAACATTCAAAATTTTTCAAAGACGATCTACGAACGAACAGGGAGCTGTCACTACTTTATTGAAGAGTAGAAAAGAACATAGAAGAAAAAAAAATTAAAAGAACCATTTCAGGAAGAATGGAAATGAAAAATAAGCTGATGAGACAGAAAGTTAAAGATATAATAGTATTGTTACAAAAGCATTTCGGTAAACTGGGAACAGTATGAAGAATTAGGTTGGTATAAAGAAATTTTAGGGAGACAACATGAAAACAATGAAGATGAAAGGAAAGGTAATGAAAGAGAATGTAACGAAGGGCATGACGAAGGCGAGAAAATATACATTGAGCTCAGTATATGTATAATAAATAAGTCATTTTAATAAAGGATAAAGATAATGTTTTTGTTAAGAAGTGTTGATTAAGAAGTTTAGTATTATTAAACAGTAGTAAATAAACTTTTTGAACTGACTTATGTTTCAACTAGCCCCATCTAACTTACAAACAACTTATTGCTTGCAATCGGAATGGCCTAATTGCAGAATCGTGGCAATCAAAACGTAATAATTGCAGCGGTTGCAAACAAAACGGCGTAATTACATTTTTCAAATTTGAATATCTTCCGTTGTATATGAGATAGCTATTTGGATTTAACATATGTCAAATCAAGCTACAAACTCCATGTGGGTAAATAAAAAACTATGACAAAGTTCACTGTAAGTATGTCATTCAATTTTCTACTGCTCCTGTAAAATTTACTTTCATGTAATTATACCATTTTGTTCGCCAGCTCCTCATATAATATCGTATCGATCGTTAGCAATTCGTCGCAAATATATGGTAGTCGTACCTACATATATATGTGTATATATCTATATATATATAATTAGCCACACAATATATAATAATTAGCCACATTCGATAGAGCAGTAAGGAAATAATTCACATAAAGTGTAACAATATACTCCTATCTTCATAGATTCTTGAAGTAATGTTAGTCACTACAGGGTCATACGTTCATAACGAATTTCTCTGCAGTGGCATTTGGACCAAGAACAGATACTCACTAACTTTTGACGGAGTTCAGTTCAAAATGCCGATCTCTAAGCCCATCGAATTCGATTTCGATTCGATTCTGCATTCACGTTTACCCAGAGCGGTAAATATGGGCAAATTATAATATTATTTATCTTACAACACATTATTGAAAAGACCTACGGACTAAGATAGGCAGGTAAAAAAGTTATAAACTAGTCAAACGGTAGCGACCTTCTTTTCAAGAATATTTGATGACGTCAAGATCTCGTTTTCACGGCCAAAGAATGAACGACAAATTAAAAAAAAAATGCCAAATATAAGTTTTTTTTTAGCTTTTTGAGAAATAATCAGTGATTTATTACTGATTATTTCTTAAAAATGTTTTAACATCGTTTGCATTGTTGAATTTAAATATGATAATATGCTGTTTTAGAAATGTTATTTAACTTTTTATTGTTTATGTTATAAAATAATATTAACCTCATGTAACAATTCATACTTTTGACCTCGACTATACGTTAACAATAAACCAACGGAAAGATTAATCATCCAAAGAAACTCTTAGATACGAATAACATTTTTCATTTTTTATCATTTGCTTGAGAAAGGAATTGTTACTTTTTGCGAATTTATCTTGAGAGACTTACGTTAGTATACCTAAAGTTAGAATTAATGTACAGAATTTGTTATCAAAGCTAGAAAAAAAAATATTTGTATTATGTTCGGTAAAAAAAAAAAATATGTATACAAAATAACATCATCATCATCATCATTACAGCCTATCAAAATCCCCTGCTGAGCATAGGCCTCTCATCATATATGTTTGTAATGAAATGAAATAAAATGAAAACTATTTATTTGCTAGGTATTTTTCTATCCATCGCTAATTTTGACGGCTTCGTGGCGTAGTGGCTTAGCAATGATTTGCAGCGCTAATGGCCGCGGGTTCGAATCCCACACGGAACAACTATTTGTATGGCCTACAAATAATTGTTCCGGGTCTGGATCTTTGTTGTTGTGAAATTTATGTATGTAAACTGCCCCCACGATACAGGAGAAAGTCCTAGTGTGAAGGTAACGTTTTTAAAAATTGAAAAAAAAATGTACTTTAGTGGGAGCAGCTGAAGAATAGCCTACGCGGCGCTTCTTATGATATTAATGATAATAATAATACTCCTCGATACCACCCGCATCGTTCGCCGGTTTCATTCCTTTTCCCCGTAACTGTCAGCCGTTTGTTCTCCCCTGCTTTCACTTGGTCGGGTTTTTATTTATTTATATATTTTTTAATTTTTTGGCTAACTAGCAAACAACATAAACAGGAAAGCGCGCACGCACGCGTGCGTGTGTGTGTGAGTGTGTGTGTGTGTGTGTGTGTGTGTGTTTGTGTGTTTGTGTACTCTTTCTTCCACACATTTGAAATAGGTCATAACAACCATTCCTTTTAACAGCACATAATACGGCTTTTACTGCATTAATGAGCTGTTGCTATATCGAAATGACATATAAATCTCGCTATCGTAATTCCACGTAGATATTTAATTAAACGGAAACATTATGTATTGTTTAGCTGTGTTATTGTAATAGAACTTTAAATTGATCATGTAAAATTGATAAACAGGTAGAAGAATACATTTATTGTATGTGTGTATATTTGTTTATTTGTATGTATGCTTATGTATGTTTATGTATGTATATATGAACATGTGTATATGGTCACTTATATTATCTTATTGAAGCATAAATATTTTCCTAGGTCTGCCTTGACAAACTAATTCAAATTAGTATTGTTTTTGACCAATAATGAGTTTGGTTAGTTTTTTTATACTTCTCATTCTTACAAAATTATGTAAAGACTATGTAAAGACATACTATGTAAGAATGATGTATCACAGAATGAAGGCTTTCGTTATTCATAATAAAATAAATAAATAAATACATGTTCCGTGTCCTAAATAATGATCACGTTTAGTACGCATAATTTTTTGATACTATTTATATGCAAATACCAGTATCCAGAAAAGAAAAGGGCGACGCACCGGCAGTGTGTATATTTACACGAAACTACGAGCTACTTTTGACCCCCTCATAACACCGAATCTATCAGACTTACACGCTTGTAATTTTACTAGTCTAATATGTATGCGAGATTAGGACAAGAAAGTCTTGAGTATCCAATCCCAGATACCTCCAATTTCATGCATAAATCTATTATATTTATTGAGTTATTAAGGTTTGAAAAGTGCCATTTTATAATTAGCTGATTCACTGACTCATCAAAAACCTAGAACAATTCTAGGTGGCTTTAAAACTTGAAATTTAATTTATATAATCAGGCGTTACTTCGCGTAAATCCATTCTTTTAAAGATGTTAAAATTTTATTATTATTTTGGGGTATTTATATAGTATTCTCATCTGGTTGGGCTGAATAAATATTTTAAAGGAAATAATAAATAAACATAAATATATATTTAATATACTAACATAAATAAATAAATAATACATAAATAAATAAACCCAACTAGATGGAAACCCTCGGGGGGAGACCAAACGGCCGAGGTTAGGGGAAAGGAGAGAACCGGCGGACGATGCGGGCGGTATCGAGGAGCACCGCCTTCTGCATTTGAGCTTGGAGCGGTCCGTCACGGAGTCCCAGTCGCCCCTCAGATGACCCGAGAGGCTGACTTAACCTGTTCGCAGAGACGACTACAGGTATAATTTCGGTCGGCAGTCCACCCCATGTCGGTCACACGTGATTGCCAGGTCCAGATATTTTGTTCGCTTATCTGTTTCGGCTTTCACGAGGTTCTGTCATACGGAATGGTGATGTCGACCAAAATATCCTGATTGTGCCCGGTCCATCAGCACAATATCAGGCTTATTCGCAAGAATAGTCCTGTCTGGATGATGGCCCGGTCCAGTAGAGCCCTGGCGCGGTCATCGAGCACGGCTTCCGCAAGTACTTGTAATACGGCAATTTCCGGTCCACGAGACCGTATCAGATTGTGGAGAGCCCTGGTGGTGAATTCACATTGTTGTGCCTGTGCAAGTACTCAGAGTTAGAAAGGAACAACCGGAGATGACATGCCTAGTGACTCACCGATGGCGACAAGCTCGACAGATGTCGACGGTGCCATCCCAGGATGTATCTCCGATAGTTGTTGGTCTTAATAACCTGATCCTGTATCGCACAGACAAAACCCTCGGTTTCCCAAAGAGGTCACCGAAACGTAGCCAGTGGAGGGAGGCGATCAGGTACCATGAAAGGCTCATGTAGAGCTCAGAACCTCCGTGGAGCTCTTCTCAATCCACGGTCTCCCGGTCGGAAATGCACTGTACTGCTGGGTCTTGCCATTGCTCGTTGGCTAAGGATAGAGGAGTAAGCCCTTTATCACACGAAATGACGTCCCCTGAATGGATCATCCGATCTCGCCAGTAATTACGGAGGCTGCACACTTCGCGATTATGCATGGAGAGCGCTCAAAAGCCGCGCCCACCATGTTTCCGCGGCAATTACAGCCTCATTACTGACGATCTCGGGTGATGCATCCTGTGACGTCATAACAGTGCGGACTTTTCTATCCAGAGCGTTCAGTTCGGTCTGAGTCCACCTGAGCATGCCGAAGGTATATATGAGGACAGGCATGACCCAATTGTTATATGCGTGTGTCTTATTCACACCCGACAAAGACTGTTGAGAACTTTTGTCAAGCGTGCATAAAACACATCGCAAACTGACTGTTTCATATCCGCCTCATCGATACCTATGTTCTGTGACATACCCAGGTATCGGTATGTTTCAGCCTGGAAAGGGTCCTATGTTGATGGGCATGATAAATCTATGCCCTCAGAGTTAACAACCTTACCCCTTTCGACATGGAGGACCGCACACTTATCCGTCCCCAGTCCATTCTAATAGAATTGCTAAAATCACAAGTGATGTTTAGCAATTCCACAAGATGAGCGACTGGAGGCAAATAACTTGAGATCATCCATATAGAAAAGGTGAGTCACTTTTGTACCTCCTTCCGAAGCTGAAATCCTCCCAGAACCCTCCAGTAAGGTACTGAGAGGCTGAGAGCAGAACCAGATTGACTCAGACAATCGCCCTGAAGATACCCTTCATCCTTATGTGGTTTCTCTCAGCCGTCATCCGCTCGCCCAGATGACAAAAGATCGTACCACTGCTCCACACACTGCTCGAGGAAGTCTCTAACTGTACAGTCAACCTTTGCAGCTCGAGGACCCTCTTGCCATGTATGAGGCACCGAGTCGAATGCCTTTTTAGTCTATCCAGGCGGCGGAGAGGTTCCGACGGTTGCGTTTAACCACCTGCCAATGACCGCGTCAATGAGGAGTGGTTCCTTGTTCCACGACCACCGCTTCCGACATCCATTTTGAGCGCGCGACATCACCTGATTTGCGTTCAGGTGACGAGTGATTCTCGCGCCAAAATGGATGTTAGTGTCTTGTATATGGTGGTAGACACGTTATGGGGCGGTATTTGCTCGGGTCTGTGGAATCCGGTCTTTAGGAACCAAATGAGTGATCCAGTAGTGAAGAGGCTGGGGAGTGATTTGGTCGAGAGCCTCTTGAAACTGTCGGCGAGCACAGTGACACCACGAACCCTTCAGCCAGTAGTGATGCAGTCCGTCGAGTCCCGGACTTTTCCAGTTCGGGGCCCTACGGACCGCCTCAGCTACGTCATCCGGCGTTATGATGACGGGGTCCATGGGCGTAACACTCGCACACTGACTCGCCACAACTTCCGTCCAAGGCCCTCGCTGTGGTTTACGGGCTCTGACCACAGGCCGCGCCAGAATGCGATAGTGTCGGCCTGATTCGGTGCTGAGCCCGTTCTACGTACCATCGGCCGCTCAATGATTCATAGAGCCTCTTCTGATCACTCTGGAAGAGGCGATTCTGGTTGAACCGTGTCGACCTCTCGGTATATCGCCGAATCCGCTTCCCAAGCAGCGATTCTCTGCTTCAGTCGTCTATGCGCTCCGTCAGTTTTGCGTTATATCCGGCTGGGACAAACTGATATTTGTCCCAGCAAACGCCATCCTGACGGTGCGCACAATTTGGTCTATTATTACCCGACCTGAAGTTGTCAGTCTGCCGATGAGGGTTTGCCTTGCGATACGGTCCTCAATTTTTCTCCAGGCTGGGATGGCGCTACTGTCTAGTAGCGCGTCCAGTCAGGAAATTTGGCGCCAATACGGCAAACTGCCAGTGCGGCGCCAAAAGAATTGAGTCCGTCTCGCAAAGGTCCCGGCTGGCTTCCAAATAGGTCACCAGCATTGGGTTGAGAGCCCTCACGACAGTCCGATTCCGCTTGCTTAAGGGTATGCGGAAGTCGCGGTCGATTTTCGAGAGGCGCACTGCGCGTTTCCAAATAGCCTCTTCCAATATGCTCCTCATTTGCTCTAGCTTGTGGAGACTATTTCATCATCGTCTGAATTAACCACAACCGGAATATCCACGGCGGTATCCACGTGCAGGTTGCTCTGCAATTAGTGGCACCGCATTACCAGCTGTAGCATTTTCATCCGATGAGGGAACAACCTCACGTCGTAGTCGTTCGAGTTCGGCGTCACCAAATATGTTGAGCGCAGGATGTACCGAACTCGGTCTGCCAGGTTTTGCTCCGTTACATGAACAGATGGCTCCAGCTCTGCGAAAAAGCGATGCATCGAGCCCGATACGCTAACATTCCAGTTAACATAATAATAATATGATGTGACTTACCTAGTTTGTAGTGCTCCTGCCGCCCTTCCTCAGTTGCGTGTACTATCCCCAACATCACTACTCCCACCACCACTACACAAGGAAAGACACGCCAGCGTCGATAATAAGTGTTTCGCCTCTAAATAAGGCATCGTCATGTGAAATAGACTATGCGGTGGCTGACCTTAAAGTTTAGCTTATGGGCTTAGTATTTTACTATCTTTAACTTGTAATTTGGCATCAAGGGGGAATATTACACGTATTTTGTATACGTGGAAAAATCTAAATGATATTCGGTATAACTTACGGACATGTTATTGCCGCGGTTAGTTTCAATTTTCGGTGGACCAGGCAACTCTGATCGTCGTTTTAACTTGACCCCTTTCTTACATTAGCGTTAGGTTGGATTTTATTTTCATCGCCAACTTCAGCTATAAGATTTTTTTGTACTAGACATTTCGGCACACATACTGGTACCTCTTTGAGTACTTCAATTTAATCAGCCTACAAAAAAAATATCCTGCAGAAGTTCTTTTTTTCATGAAACTAAGTAGGTAAAGAATTGATGAATTAATTAAATAAGCTTCTATTGCTATTTTTGAGCACTTTCCAAAAATTGATTTTACGAGACCTAAATTTTTTTACTCTTTAATTTATTAATTTTTTATAGCACAACGACAACCTTTTTATATCCATCAGCTAAACAATTGTGAGCCTATTTTTAAATATATTATTCAAATAAATATAAACAGTAATTGACGCACTACATGCTTTTCTATTTTCGCATCGCCAAAACGTATTGCCATAATTATTTATGCTGTTATTTTTATCAGTTCGTAAGTTTTCCTTCTTAACAAAATTAAAAAAAAATACGGTAATATTATATTCCATGAGTATGAGTTTGATTTCTCGGAAATGGTTGAACCAATTTAAATGATTCTCTTTTTAATACATATTCAGGGAATTCCAATATAATTTAAAAGACTAATTCCATCCCTAAGAGTTAAAAAATTGGTAATTTACATTTTAATTTACCTATTTAAATGACATTCTAGATGTTACCTTGAACTTGTGACATTCCTTAGGCACTGAAAAGTGAAAATTTAAATTTGAATGAGATGTGAAACCTACCTCAAAAATAAAAATAAATAGGTATATAAAATAATGTCCACGTCCTTCTCTGAAATCGGTGCCTTACTCCGTAATTCTTCGATACACTATGTCTTTGCTCCGACTTCAGAAACTATTATGTGGAAATTATTTAATTTGCTTTTTTAAATTTTTGTTGTTAGCTTAAATTTTTATTAAAAGTTTAGTTATTTTTTCAATCGTAAAGTCACTCTCATCCACTTTATAAAAAACAACAACTCTGAGCACAAACAGAAAACACAACTGAAACTCAATTAAATTAAAATGAAACAAAATATCTTTATTTTTTGCCGTACAAAAAACAACAACGTGTTTTCTTAATCTGTTCTAAGTAAAACCGAAAAACATCTCCGCGGATTTCCTTTTTATTTAATAAAATATTTTTTTATAATCTTATCAAAATAAGAAATAAACCTTATGAGAGGTAACTGTTCCATAATAAAATACACAAAATTGAATGCCCAAGGCATTCAATTTATTTTAATTAATTACAATATATTTTTCATGAAACTGAAGTTTCAAACTAACTTATAGTCCACCTGATGTTTATTGGATTCTGTAGACCATAGACACCTGCAGGCAGCTTCAAACTAAGAAGTCTAGAAGTACGTTATTACCTCTGAGTACTTATATGATATGCTTCACAGCTTGTAACTGTACTGGCCCCTTATGACACTTATAACACAGCAAAGACATTACTATTAGGCGACAGAAATAGGTTCGAGAGTCCATCCCAGACAATCTCCAAGGCAGAAAAGAAGTTCTACCATTTAGTAAAATAATATTTACATAAAGCAATAGTAATCTTTAATTCATCTTAGTACATAAACTATTAAATAAAGATATACACTCTAAAATAACGTTTACAAAGAAAGGACAAATACAAAAACGTATCACTAGACGAAAAAATAACATTTGCTTAAGACAACCACGAACTAACTACGGAAAGAAAAACATACTATACGAAGGAGCAGAGTTATATAATAAATTGCCTAATAACATAAAAGAGATCCAATCGTAAACTTTATATAAAAAAACATTAAAGCATCACATCTTAAAAGATTTTTCTCGATTTTAAACCAATATTAACTCATTTAAAAGGCGAATGTAATTTCTTTAGTTAATTTGATTTTACCACATTAAACTTTTATTTAATAGAAATATATAGGTGTGAAATATATTCAACTAAAATATTATACCATTTGTAAACATTTAATATAAAATATAAACTTAATTATAAATTGCTTGCAAATATGTAATTGCTATAAACTTGCTTTCAATAACGATATGTAATTGTACACTTACTTTTCTTGTTACCCTCAACATTGCAAGAAGATTGTGCATATTTAGGTAAATAATAGATCATTTACAAGTACCTGCCGTTCTTCATAAGTTCATTTATTTAGTATCTTAGATTAACTTGTTATTTCTCATGATAAGTGAATTGTATTCTTTTTGAGGAATAAATGTCTTAAACCATAAACCATCTATTATCTTCATTATCATGTCTGCTGATGTTGCATCGCAAGTTCACAGCTGAAGGATCTACCTTCCCTACTTATTTGATTTATCATAAATAACAGTTCAGTGTAAGATAAACAATTAATAATAGACTTAGTGAAGTTTAATTTTGTAATATTTTTATATGGGTACAAGTAAGATTTGCCCAATTTTTCTCCAAATAGCTCCCACATGTGCACGTGCATCTGCAGACGGCCACGACTAGACGAGACTACGGCGACCGATTGATAGCTGTTTTCATAAAAAACAAGCAAGGATATCAGCTCTGCCTTCACCGACCAGCTTAGATCCGATCCGATCGACTTATCAATTACCAGTTCCGAAACGAGTCCTTCATCAAAGTATTATATATAAAATCTATTTTACGTAGAGACTTTTCAGATTTTATAATATATGTCAATCGCCTATTTTCGCAATATATATTTGAGAATTAATCCAGAAATAATTAACAACAAAGATCCTTATATCGTTGCTCATAGGTGGATTGTTGCCATAGTTACCCTTGGGAGGCGGGCTGGAAACCGTCGTTTTGAAAGATAAGTTCTTAAATGGCAACCTCGTACCGATAAGTGAAATGTGCGGTGACCCTCAACTCGCTGGAGTGACGACCTATACAAGTGGCTCAAGTCCGTTCTTTGTGGCATTCTTTAGGCGAGGTCTATATTCAGCTGCGGATTTGTGATGGGCTGAAATGATGATGATGATGCTGATATCCTTATATCGTACGTAGGGTTAGCTTTGATCGACACTGCGATAAATAGCATACGTGTAACACATGTTTAAAATTTATTTTACGAATTTTTGTTTTCTTTTTCGAACCGACTGTTTTATATAATTTATTTCTTTGTCTATTGTGAATAAAAACTAGAAAGCTCTTTTCTTATGATTTCTAATCTCGTTCTTTTCCATAAGCAACGCATATTCATATTAATTCATCTTCCATTCATTTTCATAATATATAATAAATAGTTAAAAGTAAAGTAAGGCCATTTGCACCCTAATACCGGGCACAAACCTCCTCAGAAATTATCTGAAAGGGTTACATGTTTGAAATATTTTTAATTCTCAGACATGCAGGTTTCCTCTCAACGTTTCCTTCACCGTCGAGCACGTAGTAAACAGCATTTGAAATTGCAATTAAAAATTTCTTTGGTACTGGTTGGGATCGTTGTACTAGAGTTGGTCTCACGACTCTAAAAAAAATATTATCAAAACGATAGGAATGCGTGTTTCATCAGTAGTTGTTTATGAAAGAAAAGAAAGATTGATTCAAAATTCAACCTATAGGTAAATGTTGAAAGATGGATGTTCACCAATCGTCTATGAATTCCGATGTTAAAGTGCTTCACTTGCAATACGCGCGGCGCGGAGTCCTTCTTTTTTTCTAGTTTTTTTCTAGAAAGCATATCTGCTTATTCGGCACTACTATGACAGATATGCTTTCTGGGGCGCGGGGGGGGGGGGGGAAATAGGAAGAAAAAAATGGTTTGTTATTTAACACTTTTGTTTGTTTCTTATAGAACCTTATAATATAAATAAATAAACAAATAAAAAACCTTAATCGCTAATGAATTAAAAAGAACGTAAAATTCTACCAGTTCAATTCTATATTTTGAGAAACAAATGTAGGTGTTCAGAAACAACGAAATGTGTGGAGTCTTTGAGCATAAATCACTTCACGCTTCAACGATGTAATAGCAATTCAAAGCATAAATTTAAACTTTCATTCTATGCGTTCACTGCCATGAATTTGTTTTTGTGTCGTACTTGAGTAGATTTATATATGCGTCCATTTCTGTCGTTGCTTTTAACATATAAAATAGCGCACTTTTTTCGTGTTTACGCAATATCTTCGGAATAAAGTTAAAACATTTAATGCTTTTAGTTATTATACTGTGCGAGCGTTGTCTTTCCTATTCTTAGCCAATTCGTACTCCAGCCACAATATGTTATTGCGTAGAAATAAAAAATAAAAAATATTGCCGTAAATTATTATCGGTTTAACTTAAGTAAGGGTGGACCTTATACCAATCCCACGAATATAAGAAATGCAACTTAAATTATATATTTAACACTGACTCAAGATACAAGGTATTATGTGCATGTGCCTACGTGTTTTTCATCAATTGTTGGTGAATATCTGTACTTGGTATAATTGTCGCCACAAAGTAATTGATTATGTATATTATTTATGTACAGCAGATATTCTTCGTTGAAAACTGGAGTGACTAACAAATTATCAAATAATGATTGTAAATTTCAATCACAATCTCAATCAAAGATATTTGAATTATGCCGCATATTAAAATTACTTCTATGCTTACATTTTAACTCTAGACGTTAGTTCTGACCTTTACAAAGAAAAATAGTGCCTAACTTTTTTATATTTTATATCATTAATAAATATATTTCTAACACACGTGGTAATTTCTCATAGATCTAAAAGCTAGAAGTATCAGATTGTTAGTAGTTATATTAAACATATTATGTTATTTATATTTGAAACGCCTAATCTTAATATAATAGTAATAATAATTTTATTAATTCCATTCCATATGATGAGAACCTCGTGAAAGTCAAAACAGATAAGCAAACAAAATATTTAGACCTGGCTCAAGAGTTGACAAGCATGTGGGGTAGTCTGCCGACCAAAATTATTCCTGTGGTCGTTTCTGCGACCGGGCTAATCCCGATCAGCCTCTCAGGTCATCTGGGGACTCCGTGACGGACCGGAATCAAATGCAGAAGGCGGTGCTTCTCGATACCACCCGCATTGTCCGCCGGCTTCTTTCCCTTTTTCCCTAACCCTCGGCCGTTTTGTCTCCCCTGCCGAGGATTTCCATCCGGTTGGATTTTTAATTTTTTATGTATCTTAAATTTATTAATTTTACTAGATTAATATATCGGTGTTCTATAAAATACCGGACGGATCAAGAGTGAGCGAAAGGTTGCATCACTCTAGTGGAGTATCGTGTCTATGGTAGCGTGGTAGGATTAAAGGTATATCGAGAAACCCCCCACTCTTTTGTGCAGTATAAAATTCACTATAGACATCATGCGCAGGTGATTCCGCCTATGTAATTCTACGAGTGGAGCCATACTACGAGTGTTTAGTCTCGTAAAATTACAGTATCGTTGTTTTGTTCGTTGTAGTATTTATTTATAGTACAGACAAGGAAGATGGTGTTATGGACCACAGATAATGGATCAAATCACCATCTTGTATAGCATAGTATGATTTTGAGCGAAAGATCCTATATCTTACCTTGTTTATTCTAGTAAAGTTTTCTGTCCAGAATACTACCTAGCTATTATACTTCGGAAGGTGACTGGACTTTTGTGCTGAAAAGACTTAGAAGATGATAGCTGTTAAGTTTTATTTCATGTGTTAATACTGAAGCTGGAGTTAAAATGGAAATGCTTCATGGTTTTGAATACTGGGCAACCACAAAGAGTCGTAAACTATGACTACGAGTAAATAAAGTGAATATTTAGATAGGCGGAAGGCTGGAAGGATTAAAACGATTCGATAAAGTACGAAACTTGCACATCAAATATGTTCTAAAGTAATATTTTTCACAGAAAAATAGTAAAGCTTTACACACTTCAAAGAAAACATAAAAAACAGCAGAGGTCGACCACCATCTCCAAGGTAAAAAATCATGACCATGAATACAGTTAACCAAAGAAAGGATATCCTAGCAATAACAGACGAGATATGCTGACCATTTATAAAGAAACAAATGCCAGTACAAATAAGATGTTGCATTTAAATAATAATTTCTACGTTTTTTGGCATGACTTTTATCATGACTTGTGTAATAAACTGCTTCTTGTATTTGAAGAACTATTTTATAAATATTATATTTAAGACCCTAATATATAATGTCGGGGTAAAAGTTTCTTCGTATTTTATATACAAATTCAAGACATTTTTTACAAATAACATACGAAGAAACTTTTTCTTCGACCAATTATTATTCGGTTAAGCCATAGATCTGATCTCCTTTACTTTTAGCGCCAAAGGACAAATATGCGGAGCATCATTGAAAACTCATATTTAATTTTCGTTCACTTGCATTGAAAACAACCCTTAATTTTTTTTGACACTGTGTGATGGGGCATTGAAAATACTTTTCAATAGGTGTATCAGATAAGTCAGATAGTATATTTTTTAATAAAATGCACCAGCATTAGGCGTTTGCCAGTAGTCGTCAGTTTATCCCACAGACTGATGCTGGAAGCAAAAACTCGCGTGACGAGTAGAGGCAAATCTTTCAAATTATGAAAGAAAGTTGATGCATTCTTCAAAATATTACCCATAATTAATTTGCGAAACTGCTAAAGAAGAAAAAAGACGATAAATAGGTAAGGAGCTTTAGTGACGTTTTTCTTGCAACTGTTTCTTCAATTTTGTGAAAATTGCTGTTTTGATAGATTTTTGAAATATTATTTTCTGTTTGTTTGAGTCACACAGAAAATACTAATTCAATATCTCACAGTGAGAACTTTACTATCGATAGTAAAAGTTGATATTTTCATTTCTTTATAAGTTTCATGATTATTATATCAATAATGGTACATATGATTTCCCGCACTAAAATAAACCAAAAATATAGGCGTGAATATGTTAAAGCAAGATTTATGAAATAAATACTATAAAGAACCGTTTTGATAATTTATTTTATAAAGTGTTATTTTACTCTACTGTAGTAGATGTAACTAAACTAAAATTTGTAAATTTTTTGAATACCTGTAATAATATTTTGCGTTTATCACTATATTTTGCACCTTCTAATTTACTTATTTACAGTTTTAAACTAACTATAACGCTAAAATATTGTTTAACAAAACATACTATATTATTATAACAGCTTTCATTAATTCATTGCAAATAAAAGAAAATTTAATACATAACTATATAGCACTACTTTAATTTTTCTAAGGACATTTTTCTATTCTTTGCCATTCCTAATAAAATATTATCAGTAGATGCAGTTGTAGAATGCTGTAAAATATCTTCTTTACTTTGTATTGAATGATAGTCATTCATTTCAGACCAAGCTGGATCAGATTTAGCTATTCGTTTTCTTTCTTTAATTTTGGTATATAATAAAACGGAAACCATGACAAAAAATACTACGAATCCTAAAGAGCAACCAACAATTAAGCCCATTCTACGATTGAGTATAGTTGATAAATCAAAAGTTTTATTGGACATTAACTTCACTGTTTGCTTCGGGAATGTATCAAAAGAAATGCATTCACTTGAAGAAGATTGTGAAATTAATGTTGCAGCTACGCTACTACTTATATTCGAAGTAAAATTAATATCACTATTATTCATATTTGATATTTCCTCGTCAGTTATCTGCATCAAAGGATGCTGATCTAAAGTTAATATACATATTATATAATTTTTACTCGGCTTTAAATCTGATATTAGAGTTGATGTCTCAGTTTTATCAATATATCTGTAGGTCACCTGTAAGCATTCAAAATTGATTTAATAAAAGATTTAAAAATTTTGCAATAAACTTAATATCTTACATGAAGAAAATAACTTACGCCTGAGTTTAAGTCATCATCATAATACAATATTTGTAAAGATTTAACAGCTGTACGGTTACGAATAAACCACGAAATTGACACTGAGTTATCTTTATGTTTGTCAATAGACATTTGAGTCAAAATTGGAAAATCGCATTTCTCTTTAGGGTATTCATCGTTATGGCATGTAACAGCATTTTTTTGTATTATTTTTGGATGATCTTGAATCCACGTCCATGTATTATTTTTTTGACAACTACAAATTATAACGTTATCTGAAACAATATTGTAAACTAAATACTTTTAAACGTTTTTTTGTCACGAAATTTATGCAAAAGCTATAAAAAACTTACCTTTTATTGAAATGTCTTGAATATGTGTCTCAATTGATGAAAATAATTCTATCGGTATCATGTGGAGTTTATTATGTTCTAAACCTATTTGTATAACTTTATTCAAATTGTTGAATGCTGTTACTGATATATATTTGATATTGTTAAAACCCAAGTATAACACGTTAAGTTCTTTTAAGTTGGCTAAATCTTGATTAAGAATATTTTGTAGTTTGTTATGTGATAGATCTAGAACCTTTAAATTATAAAGGTCATCAGTAAATGGTTCCATGGATTCGATATTGTTATTCGATAAACATAAAGAGCTTAGTTTTTCAAGTCCGCGAAAATTGCTGGTTTTAAGTTGGCCTATTTTATTATAACTGAGATCTAAATTTTCTAGTAAATTTAATTTAGAAAAAGGACTTATAGATAAACGTCTAATTTTATTAAATTTTAGGTATAAATGTTGCAAACTAGTAAAGAAATCAAAATTTATATCATCAAGATTAGACAAATTTGTTTTGCAGATGTGAAGTTCATATAATTTACCTAATAGTGTATTATTAACGTCTACATCATGCACTATGGGCCACGATACTGCTGGATTTTTGCTTATGTCAATACTAATTAATGGAACTCCGTTATTGCTGCGTGATAACAAAAAGTCAAAATGAATAATTTCGTTATAAGAAATGTTAATATTTTGTATCTTTGGGAAGTTTTCATATAACAAAGATGGCAAAATACTTAATTTATTATGACTTAAGTCTAGTAATAATAATTCTTTTAAGACTATTCTTTTTTTCATGGTAAGTGATTGAATTTCATTTTTTCTTAAATTTAAGTATTTTAATTTCGTTAATTTTTCAAAACCACTTAATTCAATTTTGGGTAACAAGTTGTCTGCTATATCTAAAGTTTCAATAAGAGTTAGATTATGAAAGGAATTGTATGGTACGTAGTCTAAAAAATTGTTGCTTATGTTTACTTCAGATATAGAATTATATGATTCAAACAAAGTAAGAGGAATACCTCCAATATTATTCTGTGCTATATTTAGTCTTACAAGATGTTTATTAAATGAAAATGTGCCTTCAAAAATGTGTTCTAAATTGCAATGTTCTAAAAATAAAACTTCAAGTAGAGGAAGTTGAGAAAAAGAATCAACAGGTAAACTATCGAAAATATTATAAGAAAGTGACAAATATTTTAATCCTGGGATGTCAATATAAATTAAATCACTAGACTTAAGTGAATTATTTTTAAAGGACAGATATTTAAGATTATTCATCCCTTCGAAGGTACCATTTTCTATTTTTTGTATTTCACAACTGTCTAAGTACAATGAACTTAAAGGTAAACCTTGCTGAAACAGATTTTTGTAAAGTACTTTCAAGGGGTTAAAGGACAAACTCAAAGTTCTTATTTTCTTTAACGTATCAAAAGCCATGCTAAATATAAAAACTATTTTATTATGTGATAAGTTTAAATCTTCTAACTCGAAAAGACCTACGAAAGTATAATTAGTGATATTACGTAATAAATTATTGTGTAAATCTAAATTTCTCGCGGAACGAAGTTGTTGAAATGTAAAATCATCAATTATAGATATTTCATTATTGTGTAGTTCAATTCGAGTTAAGTGAGTTAAATTTGAAAAAATATTTTTTGATAAAAATTTTACGTAATTATTTGTCAAACTTAAATGATATAACTTCTGTTGATATCGAAAGCTCAAACTTTTTATTGAGGAAAGCAAATTAGAATCAATTCGTAACTTTAGTAAAGTAGAACTTGGCTTTGGTAATATATCATCTATTTCAACTAGGTAATTATCGTGTAAACTAAGGTGCCGGAGTCGAGACATTTTAACAAACGTCTCTGATTCTATACTAGTAATTTTATTATTATTTAAATAAATCTCCTCTGCCATTGTTAAATTATAAAAAAGGTATTTTGAAATAAACTTCAAATTATTATTGTTGATTAAAATTTCACTTAATATTGCTTGGCTACTGAAAGTGTAATTATTCAAATCTATAACGTTATTATTGTCTAATTTTAAAATAGTTAAATTATAGTTATTAATAAATATATCTTGTGGCACTTGAGTTACGTAATTGGAATCTAAGCGCAAGGCAGCTAAGTTCTCTAAATTACTAAAGCTTTTACTATGAATCTTATATATACAATTTTTTTGTAAGTGTATTGTATTTATTTTAGTTGAGTTAAAAAAGGAATCAATTGGCACCTCCAAAATGTTGTTGTTCCCTAAAAATACTTTAGTTAAAAACGGCATATTAGAAAAAAGACCATGTATGTGATGTAAATGGTTATGACTTAAATCAATGAATTCTAATTCTTTATTATTTTGAAAAAGATTTGTATTTAACACTTTGATTCTATTATGACTCAAATCAATCGATTTAAGGTAAAGTAACGAGTGAAATGCGCGATAATGTATGTTATTTATAAAATTAAAATGAAACGATAATATTGACAGGGACGGACAAAATTTTAAGCAGTCTTCTGAAATTAATACAAAATTATTAGAACTTAAATCTAAAAATTCAAGTGCCTTTAGATCGTAATCTTCAATACTTGGGAAAGAAGACATCTCATTCCATGATAATCGTAAAGATCGAAGATGTCTCAATTTTGCAATGGACGCTATGGGAAATGCTGTTAGATTATTTTCACTTAAATCGATTTCTGACAGAGTTAATTCCAAACTAGAAAAGGCTGAATCCGAAATGTGTCTAATAATGTTTTGTTTCATGTTTATTTTCATCAACGGAAGACCGTAAAAACTATAACTCGGAATTTCTTCAATGTAGTTAGATGCAAGTTCGATAGACATCAGTTTTATCATGCCTGAAAATACTTTTTGTGGAATATATTTAATTTTACTTGACACAATACTTAACGTTTCAAGGCACTGTCTTAATGGCGCAAACGTCTCATCATCGATAGTTCTAATGTTTGTTCTTGATAAATGTATATGTTTAATGCAAATGCCAAATGGTAAAAAATGTGGTCCCAAAACTTCTTCTGTGTCATCTAAGTCGTATATGGATAAGGAATGTACATTCATAGCCCACTTGAGAGCATTTTTGATTTGTTTTATATTTGAGTCTTGACAGTCTAAAAAAATAGCTGTAAAGATTTAAAAATACAGTTTTTATACATTCTATATTACACACACTACACTCTATAATATATTATAGAACTGTATAGTATAGGGAATTAGTAAAATGTTGTATATTTACCTTCTTCAAATAAATAACATGTGCATTTATCATTTTTAACGAAATCGTTACACTCCAGGGTATTTTTAGCTCGGAGAACTGGAGGTAATACCAGTAATAATGAAATAATTTGCCATATGGAACTTTCATGTTTCTTCTTTTTCAAACGTGAAACAATTGTCATAATTACATCATTATTCAAAAGAGTTGTTCAATATCACCCATAATAATTTGACCGGAAACTCTGAAAAAAAACGGAAATAGTTTGAGTATTTAAAAAAATATATTAAACTTCATCTAATAAGAAAAATGCAAAAAAATATGTTTATTGCAATATTCTATACACGTATTTTATAAAAGTCTTCCATAAACCATAGATTGAAGTTAAAAAGTTAAGTAGTCATCTAACGTATATGTAAAAAAATCAATAATATTTTTAGCTTTTAATCCGCAATGGCATAAATAGACTTTGACAAAAGCTAAAACTAACAATACAACAGACATTAGACATAAAATACTCTTTAATTTTTGTGATAAAAACTTACCAAGTTGTTTTAAACTCACGTTAGTACATGATCATTCAGAAATCATAGTTATTCTTTAGAACTTAAAGTTCATTTTCGTAGTTCAATTTAGCGCAGCTGGTACAATTCCACATGCGACTATCTCTTACTTTGTTATGCACACGCATACAACGGAAACGGACTTAGCTTAATTTTAAGAGAAGGTAACTTAAGTACAATAAAAAATACTTTAACACAACAGACGACGCTGGAGGTCATTAGAAAGCTCGACTGAAGACTGCCGCGGCGGCGCGCGCTGTGTAGGTCACCGCCGCGTTGTTGCGGCACCCCCGACCCACTATTATTATACTTTTATGACGAATCGGATTTCACCACTCGAGCTTTGTGTGATGCAGTCATATAGAAGTTTGTCTAAGAAATATATCAACCTTTATTTAGGTACAGGTCTCGTAAAATTTCAATAGGAAATGTTGCTCCAGGGAAATACTAAATAGATCGAAAGGAATAAAGTTATTTTGAATTCCCGTAAAACTCAAAAGTGCGAAGTAAAACAAACTGCTTATTTAACTTATTTATGTTATAAAAATCCTTTTTTTATAAAAAAAAATAAAATTTCAGTTATAAAATATCTTAAATTAAAAATATAACAAACAGTTTTAGTTATATAAGTTTTGTATAGAATGTGTAAGAGTACTTCAAACGATTTCACGATTGTACTTACGACACCGAAAAGTGGGTCAATAAAAAGCCTTTTATATTTGAAGGGCTTACGGTGAATGGCAAGAAATATTTCATAATTACTGAAAAATTAGTTGAAAGTATTAAAGAGTAAGTAAACGTAATAAAGAGTTTGAACGTGAAGGTATTATTAAATTTATTACAATAACAACAATTATAGTTTACAATAATTTTACTCTTGATAGATAGACATAACCGATACGAAAAAAAAATTATACGACTATTATCTAAAAATAAAAATGTTTATTATAGTTGATATTTTTTTATTAAACTGAAGTGACAAATGAACTTACAGTCCACCAGATGAAAAGTGGTTACTGCATTCCATATACACCTGCAGCCAACTTCAATCAAGGACGGCTACAGATGCGTTGTCGCCTCTGAGAACTAAAGAACTAAGAGCAATGCCGTAATGCCTGTAATTATACTGACACTCTTTACTCTTTATACCGGAACATAGCAGAGCATGCCCTGCTATATGGTGGCATATTTGTTTTAAACTAAATTAAAATATTGAAAAGTAAAATGCGTTTACTACTAAATTGATTATAATTATCTTGGTTGAAATATAACTTTGTAGAGCTGCGGTATGTCAGAAGCTAGGCGCTAGTGCTGATTTTCGAGTAGGCGAGAAGCTCAAGTTTGATCCTCTCAGGCACCAGTAAAATTGTTAAATCGTTGTCTGCGTACGCCCCTTTATCATAGAATTAACACGATTTTTGGAATTATTTTAATTAAAAAAGAAAAGCGAACTTAAGAAATTAAATAAAAAGTGAATAATATAGATTTTTGTATTATCTATCCATTAGTGTAATCCTCAAATGATTAGAGCTGTTGCTAAAGGCAACCTTTAGTAACAGATGCATGTAATCAATAATTTTAGTCATTTCTTTAAAAGTAGATTATAAATGTATTTATAACACATAAAAACAAATTAGAACGTGGAACGTGATGATAGATGTAGTTTATTTCTCATAACTAATGAGATAATAGTCTCTGAATAACGCACTATCGCAAGGTTTTGGTCGGGGTATCGCCTTAAATGCCGAACGTGCTTTGAGTTGAATGATAACATTGACAGGAAATCTTTATATATTTAAAATATCTCGCGGACATATAAAATCCAACGACAATGCCGACGCTGTGGTCAGTAGGGCTGCGAGACGTACTCTTGACCGTTTCAAAAAACCTCTCAGAAATGAGAGGGGGCATGTATGCAACAGCGTGACGTTTAAAAAGCTGTAACTTTTTTATTTAACTTTGCTGAAACCAAATCAATACGAAAAATTGGTAAATTTTGACAAAAAATATTAAATTAATTTATCATATATAACGCATAATATGTTACTTTTGTTAACTTTCGAAACTAATAATATTTCAAATGGTTCCAGCAACTCTTATCTCTTGTGTTGACATCGATTCTACGCGCGCATAGAGGCTAAAGTGATCGGGCAGACAAACTATCGGACAACTTCAACATAGGTGTATGTATACGCGCGTATAGACGCTAATCAAATCGGTCGGTTTTGAAATATATTTTTTTATATAGTAAAAGGGTGACAAACGAGCTCACAATCCATTTGATGGTAAGTGGATGCTGTGGCCCATAGACGTCTACATTTATCCTCGATTAAGAATCAAAATCGTTTCGTAAAAAGGGTCTCCAGTTCTCTACACTCACCATACGCAACACAGCAGCATTAAGCTGTTATTTTACGCTGGTATTCTGCGAGAGCGTGGTGCTACACTGGTCGAGCCGACCCATTTGTGCTACAACCATAATATAGCTGCAGCGTGGCTCTAACACTTAAATGTGTTACGAATCACAAAATTCCGATTCCATCGCATGAATATCAGCCGATGACGTTACATCAATAGTGTTTTTACAAGAGGGCGCGCATAAGCATGAGAGTAATAATAGAGTAGCGCTTTTAATTTCTCATCAACATGGATGAATAGACATTGTTTCGGAAAAAATTAATGTCTTTGGTTGAAGGCTTCTGAGGACATCTTCAGTAGTATTACACGTAATAATGGATGCACTTAGTACTTTACCTGTCCTTTGATGTATTTTAAGAAGAGCACAAACACATGTTACTTCTATGAAATCCATTATGTACAGATCCAAACGGCCGATAAGAAATCGTTCCATGCACACTGAAGTTGATCGCCGGACAAAACAAACGTTCCAATCGGGATGTGCGCGATCAATTCAAAAACCGGCCGATCACAACCGGCCGGCGGCATACCATAAGCTTCTATACGCGTGTAGCTTTAGTGTAACTTTCTTGTCTCATAATAGTAGAAGTATGTGGATCTCAAAAGGTTAATTGTTATATATATTTAATGTACAAGCTGTTACAAAATTGTAGTGTTAAATTTAAAATATTTTAAAAACTTTTTAACCCAGTATCCTTACTGTTGTGAACATGATGTAAACTGTGTCTATATGATTGCTCTTTTAATATAACACACAGCTTCATTTGCAAATAAATTATAACGAAATGGGACCTAAATCGGCTTACAGCATTGATTGATCTGATAATGAATTTTCTAATGGAATATTGTATTTAATGAAAAATTTACGGCTCGGTAGCGCTACAGCAACGATTTAGACCCGAAACAAGTATTCGTATGACCCATGAGTATTTTTTCCTAAACTAGGCGTTCATTTAAATGTATGGAATGTCCTGCAAATAATTGTACTTCGTCTGACGGTATGCCCACAATATCTAGGGGAAATTTTTAGTGTAGATGTAACGAAAAAATGCGTAGCGATCTCCAAATTTATTGCAATTTCTTCCAAACGTTTATCTAAGCATGTTAATACAAAATTTTATAAATAACTCAATGCTTTTAAACACTACTTTATATACCAATGCAAAGTCGCAGAAATGGAGATAGGCTAACACTTCACCAAAGCTTCTTGTAAATTTAACTCGTTGCCTTGGCCGCAGACAGTGCAGCATCTAGGTCACTATACTTGGCCTCTTTTGCAAATTGTGGTCACAAATAATAAAGTATTTTTAGTACTGTGAGACTAATTTTCCAATACTCACAGGTGGGAAGCCAATGCATGCAATAAATTTTATATATTACTAGCTGGCCAGACAGACGTTGTTCTGCTCTTTCCGACGACCCTTTGTCCTATAAAAATCTTTAAATTCTTAATAAAAAATAATTGAGGGTCACTTACAGGGATAAAAAATATCCTATCTCTCAAGTTGGAGCAAGCAATACACATTTACAAAATTTCATTAAAATCAGTTCAGTAGTTTAGGAGTTCATCGCGAACAAACAATGTGACACGTAATTTTTATATATAAAGAAGATATTGTATCGCAATAAGTACATTGTAATATTTATATAAAGTTTGATAACAGACAATATTGGTACCTATTAGAAAAATAGAGTATCTGACTTACTGACATACTGCACGCAGCAATATTAATGTCAAATAAAGATTCTGTACCTAATGTCTATATATAAAAATCAATTGCTGTCCGTTAGTCTCGCTAAAACTCGAAACTGGATCGACCGATTGTGATGAAATTTTTTGTGTGTGTTTGAGTGGGTCCTTGGATGGTTTAGATTCACAATTGGATCCGGAGATGGAGCTGTTATCGAGATCCAGAAATCACCCGTGCAAAGCCGGGGCGGATCGCACGTTATCCATAAATACCTCCAGATTATTAAGAGTCTGGTAAATTCA
Source organism: Parnassius orleans (assembly GCA_029286625.1). NCBI lineage: Eukaryota > Metazoa > Arthropoda > Insecta > Lepidoptera > Papilionidae > Parnassius > Parnassius orleans. Next base: position 1,485,883 of record JAGSMP010000130.1, read on the forward strand.
ATTCGCATACTGAAAAAGGTGATATTCGTTCTAATAGTCATTGGAATATAAATAATTTCCAATTTTTAGTTAAAACTTAAATAAGCACGACTTTACAAAATCTCCCAAGCGTGGAAACTATGGAAAATATTCCCCTATAAGGCAATCTGTAGGGGATGCCTATACTCAGCAGTGGACTTTTGATAGGCTTTAATAATGATAATGTGTTTATAAGTTGTTTGATATTCGAAATTAATTGATAAGTAGTTAATACAAACTTCGGTAAAAATGAAGGAGATGATAAATAATTAAATCAATTATTTTATCTTTTACAACTTTTGACTATAGACTACCCTGCATAAGGGTAGAAAAATGTGATAAAATTGTTATTATCTAGGTAATGTTCCGTCAGTTGATCTGTAGGTGTCTGTGTTAATATGATTATAAATAACTGAAGCAATTCATTTACAATATCAATTAAGTTAATTAGACTTACCAAAACTTTTCACTTATCCTTTGGATGATCCCTATTAAAATTTATTAATGAAATCTTTAAAGTTTAACAATTATTAAAGAAAATTGATAAAATTTATGAGTATGAAGTTCATCAATTTTATATAACTTAGAAATTTATGAGTTCTGTAAATCTATCACCTATTTTTTAACGCCAGTGCTTGGCTACAATCCTACTTGGTAGTAAGTGGTGATGAAGCCATAGATTTAATGGAAGTAGAGATCATAGAGATAACATTCTTGAGGTGCACTTTTGGAATATCCAAATATATTTTTTATTACATGCCTACTTATACTCGCTTCGCGGTTGCAAGGATGGTTTATGTCAGACTGGCACTGACTACGTGCCTACGGTTTTACACGTTTGCCGCATATTGGCACGGCTACGGGAACATTTTCGCACACATTCGCGGCCCTACCTGTGCCAGCTGCCTCTTAGTGGCCCCTCTTTGAGAAAGGTCAACTTCTCCACCATTTCTTTCACGAATATAACGAATGTATTACATATTTTATGGCATAAATTATATCGTTATGTTACGTTTAATGTGAATAAAAATATGATTATTTATAGTCACGCAATAAGCTCATTTGTTATTGATAGACATTTTCTTTAGTCTCATTATGTTACCTTTGACGTAAATCAGCTTTGGAGGCTTGTAATATTACGCTATAAAGCAATAATGTTCCTAGATAATGATTTATGTATTACAGACATGCAACAATTTAGGAAGCTGAAGATTCATATACACAAATATGAAATTGCTTATTCGGAGTAAATTTGAGGAAATAAACTCATTTGATGCATATTTATGCATAATATACGAGTATATAACCCCGAGCCCCGGCCTATCACTAGCTTGTTCCATTCCTTCCGGGTCAGGGGTACAATTACACTTCAAGACTTCAAAAACGAGGAGGTTCTCAATTCGTCGGAATCTTTTTTTTAATGTATGTTCACCGATTACTCAAAGACGCCTGAACCGTTTTGGAAAATTCTTTTTTTTCTTCAAAGTATTTACTTCTTAAGTGGTCCCATTTAAATTTTATCGAAGTCGGTCGAGGGGTTTTTAAAAATCAACAATAATTGTATTCATATTGAAGTTGTTTGTACCAAATTTTAAATTTACCACTTGTATTAGCCGCCTTAAAAAAATGAGAAGGTTTAAAATTAGATTGTATGTTTGTTTTACTATATAAAGTCATTTAACATTGCACTGACTGTAATTTTATGCTAGTAATAGTTTTTTTTTTAAGTAAAACCTCTTTGTTTGCGACTTGAGAGTAACTAAGGTTTCTTTTTACATACAATCTTGCCTGCAGTCAAAAGCACTTTGTTAGCAGTCCAACACGATTTTAGGACAAACTAGTTTTTTTCTAGACTAAGCTAGTTTTTCCTAAGCCCAAAAGGATCAAATAATACATGTCCGCAGCTTTGAGGTGGTTATAGGGCCAAAAACTACTTCCTAAAATCAATTGGCAGTAAACGTTTTGTAAAGTATCAGACACCTTTTTTTACTAAATTAATACTCCTGGTCAAAAGTGATTTTGACTGACAGTCTTGGTCAAAGCTTCTATTAACCGATATATTTCAATCAAAACCCCTACCAACCAATATTTTTTCGGTCAAAATGGCTTTAGAGCAAACTCTTCTGTCAAAAATACTTTTGACAGTTTTCGTCCTTCCAGAATATAAATGAATTTTCTGACAATTTTCTTATAAAATTGTGTGACAAGCGAATTAGCCTGATAAGCGGCTACTGCAGCCCATGGACAACTGCAATCAATTATAAACATAGAAGGCTGCATATGCGTTGTGCCGCTGAAAACTAAGATGGACTTAGTCTCTCCTTTCAGACAGAAACACAGCAGCATCGCACACACTGCTGTTTGGCGGCAGAAATATAAACATTAAACAAAATACCTAAATTTATTTCTGCTCTGTTTTTATAGAGTTCAATACTAATTATTATTAGTATTTTATTGAGTTTTTTTATTCATAAATAAAAAATATTCCAAGAATATAAAGTAATAGATAAGGATAAACAATAGAATAAATACTTTATAGTAATAAATATTAGGATAATATACGCACTCAAATCACGCACCCATTTTTATTTAACATATTTTTTTATTCAAGTGTGCCTTAGATATCAGAATTTAGTGGCTGCTATTTCAGGATCCTAGGTTCGCATTCCAAACAGTAAGCCAAAACTTGTGCACACAATTGCAATTACCTTTATAGCCTATGAAAAATCGACTGCTAAATATAGGCCTCCCATAGATTGCAGCATAGTTACCACGCCTGGCAAATGGGTTGGCAACCGCAGTTTTTTATCATTTTTAAATTTTTATCAGGAATATCCTGCTGTCTTCTGATTCAGTTTCCCCGTGTCACCCCTTATGACGTCCAAGGGACGCTACGTGGTAGTGAAAATTACATGGTTAAAAATTTGTGCAAAAACATTAATTAATTCGATGTGTTCGAGTATAATCGTGTCGCGATGTCTATTTTAACTTTATGAAAAAGCTAATAATTACATATTTATTAAAAACAAAGCACCCGATCTTGGCTTACTTAGGTATTGCATGCGGCTGCGGCGGTATCTATTGACAGATGATCCACTTCCTTTCAAAATGATTAAGGGGAGCCTCCTTAATCATTTTCAATCATTACTCCCACATACATCATATTTGCAAGCAGGTACTACGACAGGAGGCTGCACTGCTCATGTTTGCAAAACACTTTATCCATCATCATTATCAAAAGTCCATTGCTGAATATTTGCCATAATTATTCGTACACAACGGCATTTTTTAATTCTCTTGAGTTGTTATCAAGAAGATGCTGATGAATATCTTTAAAGAATGAAGACGATGCTATTTTTACGACACCCACGGTATGGTATGGGTAGTAGATTCCCTTAAGCCGCAACTACACGGCTTGCAAACACTGCAATTCAATACGTACGTATTGCATTTTCGGCCGTTTAAAAGTTACCAAAAGGCAAAATCTGTCATCGTGTCTTTTCCAGGCAGAGACATCGTTGTAAAACTTTAATATTTAAAAAAATGCAAAGTGTGCGTACCAATTAAGTAATAAAATTGATCATCAACATACGTCAACAACGTGAGCTAATGTATTATTTATGCAATACAAACGTGGCAGATTTTCAAATCTTACGTTCTTCTCTTTGAACAGCTTTTAATCATAGTGATTAATAATCAAGTGGTCTCGAGTATTAATATTAAGGTAATGCCTCTATGTTTACATAAATATTTAAAGCAATTTAAGTATAAGATACATATTATATGCTAAACCGACGACAGCTTTACATAATTAACCCCAAATCTTTATTAAAATTTACTCCTTAGACGAAATTTATACTTTAATAATCTTATAATATGTTTTTTACATTTTATATTTTATACCGTAAGACGTAAAAATTCGTAATAATACAGTTGCCTAATTTTTTTCTTAAAAACCTGTTTGTGTTCTCTACGCGTGCGTCCTTTCATAGATTAAAAGCTTATTATTTTTTCTACACGGTTACAATTTACCGTCGTTATCAATAAAAATGAAAGAAAATATTTTAGTTATATATTTGTTAGAGAATTATGTTTACTAAATAAAATTAGCACCCACCAATATTTGTTTAGACTAACACGCTCTTGATTTGGAACTCAAGTTACGAATTATTATAATACATGCGTTGTCACGATTTTAGCATTAAAGCAATACTACTAAGCATTTTCATATTGTATATTAAGCAAAATGAAGGGGCTATGTGTCTAATCACGTCCAACAGGAAAATTAAAAGGAATGTAAATTTAAATAAAGAATACATTTTCTCCAAATTAATGAAGGTAATATTTCTAATCTATATATAATCTATATATTATTATATCCTAATATTTAAGCAATTTTATGAAATGTTTATTATTGATTCATAGATATTTGATCGACCCTTGTTCAGCATAAGACTGTAAGGGGCTTTCTTCAGCGTTTTCCGTTGCCCGTCTATGAGTATGCTTCTCATCATCATCATAATTGCAACCCTTCTCAAGCTCACTCCTGAACAAAGGTGATACAAAACACGGTCACCGTGTTATACCCGTGTCAAAAAATCATTCAGAAGTCAGGTCACTCGTTATATTAATTAAGGTCTTTCCCTTAAAACGATTACAAATTAAACAATTGCGTGTTGTCCACCTTGCTAACTTGCGAATAATAATTTATTAAGATGTTTAATTTTTCTCGTAGGGATTACTTGAATCATTGATCCTACCACCTACACGAATGATAATTTCACTGTTAACAGTGAAGGCATCATAGTTAGCAAGGCTTCTGCTTTATGCGCGCTAAATCTCTTTATAAATAAAGGTATTTAGCGCGCATAAAGCAGCTTGGGATCTCAACGGTTTGTTTTCATTTAATAACTTTAATTGGCGAGATAAGGAATATTGTATCTCACATTCTTGTAGAGGGTCTAAGCGTTTATTACTTGGGTTCTTACAGTTATGTATGAACCTTAGTACTCTAGTAAAAGTGTTTTGTAGGAGATTCAATTTTGTTTTTTATGTAGCAGTTAAACTCGTTTCCTTGCGTCCGAGATGCAGGGTCAGCCAACAAGGTTGGAAGGATTTCAATGATAGTAAGGTCAGTGACCTGCGTGAAGCTAGAAGAAGGCCATGAGGCTTCCTGCTGTAGCAGGAAATGTGGTTCATTCCACAACATTGAAGAGCTGCCCATAGATTAGGGATTAGACATATAGTAGTCATAATATTACGAAGTACTGAGTTAGCCTGGGGTATCGCGAAAATATAAGGCAACACAGAAATGGCAGTTCTTATTGCGGACCGTATTAGCAAGGAAATGGTTTTTACATAAACTATATTCTGTAGCCAGAGGATGAGTTTGCGGGAAGCTTTGTAACTCCTAGGGAGTTTGGTTATTTGGTTAACTCCAAGTGAACACACGGTAATATTATTTGAAAATTCATTTATTACCTTCATAGTTGGGCCAGCAACTAGCCAACCTAGTTTGGAACTTCGAAGCATGGGATTGTTCTAACCTAAAGAATGTGATTTGGAGCCTATCAGCATCTCGATGGGCCAAGGTTCATTGAACGAAGGATCCGCTGACCGAAAATGTGATAAATCGAGGTTATGAACATCTAATTTCACCTTAGATGATTTACCCGTAATCTTTGGCAACACTAAGCTAACTTATCACATAATTAGAGAAATAATTCGTAAATGACGAAAATGTCTTAACACTAAACTTAATAGCTATTCAACAAAAATGGTTGTGGATCGCTGGTGCCTGAAGTAGGTAATCAAAACCTGAGTTACAGGTCACCAGGCCTCCATCTTAGTTACCAATAATCACTGAGCTTTTAAGGTGTTGAGTGTGTGCAAGAGTGTGAATATATGAAGAATACAATAGAAAGTTTATTTCAGAATATCAAGAAGACATTCAGTTTCAGCGTACGATTGATTTAAAAGCAATTCTTTCAAAGTGCATTTAAATTTAAAGTGATTTAATGAGTGTAGGAATAACTTCTGATGCAATTTAATACGTTGTAGTGTAACTGAGCTTCTAATGCTTCTATAAAAACTCCGGGTCGTCTGTAGAAGTGGGTGCACACGTCGTCGGCAGTCTCAAAATGGGCATCCACGGCAACGAAGAATCTTGGCTTTTATTCTTAATTTGGTGGAATGTCAATGTTCTTGTCAAGAATAAAACAAGGGAGATAAAATAAAGATCCTGAGAAGTGTTACAAGTATATTTCTGATAAAATTACAGAAGGTACAATTCGGTTGCGTGCCCGTTAGGATATTTAATTTTTGAACCCGTCGTAATTAACGTACAAATATTTATATACTTGAATTGAACCGTAAGTATAGACTATATGCAATTATTATAAAGTATTTATCTATGGGTTGTCGTATAATAGATTATGTATTATTTATTACACAGATAATGTATATATACTCGTATAAATGAAAGTTTATATTAACTATCTGCGGGGCAAATATTGATGTAACGCTTAACACGTTTAGATGGAATTAAAGGCTTTCCTATCGTCCACATACGCAAGACAAAGTGGCAGATTCTTCTGGAAAAGTCGAAAGGGTATGTATATGATCTCTGGTACTAACAAATGGCCTTTTCAGAAACTGGCTTATCCGGGGCTGATAATTCTAGAAAACAAAACACAGACGCGTCCTAGATAGTAAATTGTTCTGTATTTCTTAAATAGAGCGTTGTTGCCGTTCTTGAAGAAAAAGACCACCACACTTTTTGCTCCACGAACAGCAATAGCTGCACAGCTTCCGGAGGCCTTTAAGTACCAGTTATCCACCTGATTTTAGAAACTGAGTCAATCCTAGCATCAATATCTTGTAATATATTTGCTATCCTATTTTTACTTTCATATGTACCAATTTTATTTTTAAGATATTATCAGTTGCCGTTAAAAATTCTATTGATAATAAACGATCCTTGCTTTAACGTTAGGTTATCGTCATGTTAACATTTTTCGATCCGATCTCAATCATAATATTAAATCTAAGGCATTTTTTACGTGGTAGAGCAATGCTGCAGCTATATTAATGGTATAGTTGTAGCACGAATGGATCGGCTCGACCGGGGAAGGACCACGCTCTTACAGAATGCCAGCGTAAAATAGCAACTTAATGCTGCTGTGTTTCGTATGGTGAGTGTAGAGAACCGGAGACCCTTTTTACTGGAAAAGAGGCATTCTATCTTAGTCCTCACGGCTGACAACGCATCTGCATTTAAATTCGCAAACGAAGATAGATGTAGATGTCTATGTGCCACAGCAACCACTTACCATCAGGTGGACTGTGTGCTCGTTTGTCACCCTTATTCTATATAAAAAAAAACAGTATACGTTAAGGATTACCTTTTAAGGATATCGTTATTTAAATAAATCTCAACGTGCATAAATAATTTCAAAACGATACCAATAACTATTACTAGATTTTTTAAGGCAGCATGAACTCATTATTCTGGTAACGTTTCCTGTCTCTTTTTTTTTTTATTAAAGAATCACCATCGTTTGTATACATTATTAAAGTTGTAATTTACATACCTACATAGACGGGGTATTACTTTGAATGCTACAAACTGTTATAGGTTATTACAACATGTGCTGAAATAAACATCAAAATAAAACATACTAAAAAATCTAAAACTTAATATAAAGTGTGTCGGAATTAATATGAAATGCATTGGAACGTTCATTGACCATCTTACACAACCTAGAAATTGGGGAATTTGCAGCAAACACCGTTCTACGAAGTGGTCTAAGAGGAGTTATAATGCTACGCAAAATTATTCCATCGAAAAAAGACAATCCTGGCATACAAATAACAATAGCTCATAGTTATCGTTATGTTTTACTATCCAATCGCAATTTGCGAACAAAATTTTATAACACCAGTAATCGTTCAAGAATTCTCTCAGAAAATTTGATATAAACAGGATAGTAAATCATAATCATAAGGGTGATCTAATGGTTACATCTTTAGATATGACCCTTATGATTATGATTTCCTATCCTTTTCAACGTGCTTACATAATTTAATAACGACGATGAGATAGTTCTAGCCGCAGCCATTGAGTTATATGTACTACGTACTAGAGAAGCTCTTCCAAACGAAAAATTTGCACTACACTGTTTTCGCGCATGCGCGGTTGATATAAGCGCGTTGCGCCAGCGCGGTCAGTTTTTGTCATCATAGATTAGGTATTCGTAGGTAGAATGATCAGTATATAATAATCGTTTATTTAGATTGTATGGTTAATTATATCGAGTTCAATTTTTTTTATTTGTCATTTATTTTGCATATGTGGTAATTTAATATAAAATACGCTTATTTTTATCTAAAAAAACATTTATAAATAAAATGTAATAATAATTATCTTTGATAATAAATGTATGTTTTTATATTTTACATAGTTGTCTTTTAAGATATTCAAAAAAATATTATTAAAATGTAACTGTGAAATAATTATAAAGTTTCGTTCGTCGTTCGTTAGTCGAGGCGGGTGTTGTGCCTTATGAATTACTTGTAAGGAAACATTATATGATACTAAAAGAAAATGAATTGTTATGCGTTTATTCCAGCTCGACAAATAAAATAAAATGGTATTATATACAAGTACATACACATAATATACATATACATATTTTACCTACATTCGGTTTTGTAATGGAACATCTGCATGTTTTAGTCTATGATTGTAGATAGCGTGGCATATAAATGAAGAAATTTATTTTTTCTATTGTAATATTATTACCTATTTATTCACTTGAACAACAAATAATCTTATTTGACTACTGAACTATTATTTACGTTCAGGTTTAAACTTTAATTTGAAATCTCGTATTATTAGCGGAGCTCCACACTCTATGAATGTTGAAGCCACGCTAAATGACACTAAAGGTGTACGGATTGCAGTACAGTTCATTTGAACATAGTGGATGTTCGGAATGCCAAATCTAGTGCGTAGTACATATATATCGATGGCCGCAGCATAAATGAACATTTTTTTTTTAAAGAATATCATTTATGCTGCGGCCATCTAATTTTCCGGTTGATTTTAAAAAGAAAAAATATAATTTTATCTTTGTATATTAAAATTTAAATTTGAACTAAGTCTTAATAAATTTTCTTTAATGGCTAACTCTTAACTTTTACGAACGAAATTGTTAATAATTACCGCGTGTTGGCGGTAAAAGAAAACATCATAAAAATATTTTCATATCTGGGAAATAAGAAAATTTTATTATGGTGAACCCTTTTGGTGTCTGTGCCCATCTGTGGGACAACTAAACGCTGTACCTGTACTATTTAGTGTTTTCTGCCATCTTATTTTAAATTGAAACAGCAGTCTCTCATAACCTTACCCTAATTTTCAGTACATATTATGTTTCGTTCTGTAATAAATATAATTTGCTTTTAAATATTTATTATATTCCTGTTGAGGCATTTAATGTAACAGCATTTTTATGAGTGTTTTTAAAAAGCTTTTAAAATTCCAGGATCAAATACCTTTTGAATAATTCAACAGCAACCGCTGTTTGTCTTTCACTACATGTTCCTAACATACTGTATATTTTTAACGATGTATACAACATGTAAAAAATTTATATTTACTCTCAGTTGGCACTTATAAATAAGACAAACATGCACCGGCAGACATGCAAACACGTACCCTGGCTGCAGTAATCATTTTTTTTATTTCGAGTCTAATCACATAGCCAATCTTTTGTATTATTGTTTCAAATTTATTGTATTCAAAGGGATATAGCCAGGCTAAATTAATTAAATATTTAGCTTATTTGATTTATACCTCCTAACAGCATTCAGAAGCTATTGTCTGGATTGCAAATTACCAGAAAGAAAATTGAATCTTAAAATTGCTGTTAAATTAAATTTCAGTCATAACTACCACTACTACTGGGCAAACCGCCGATGGGTCCTTCAGACCAAAAATTGAGAGGTGGCAACATCGCCGACTAGCATCGATTTGCCTGAAGTATATAAGAATAAAGCAATCAATTATCTATTGCAAACGGCTGATAGCGAAAAATCTAACAAAAATTCTGAGCACAAATTAAATATTTATGTTAATTTTTAATATTTTTAAATTATCTTTTAATAAGTAATAAAATACAAAACCAAATAAGCAAAAAAGTTTGTTAAAGAACAAAAAATCCAATCTAATCGTTTCAAATGAAATGTTTTATTTAATAATTCAAGTTACATATTACTCGTCATAGATCCTTTCAGTTGAACTTACAAACCTTAAAGGTATTTTCTTGAATATAAAGTAATTTGTGTGTGTGTGTGTGCGTGCGTGTGTGTGTGTGTGTGTGTGTGTGTGTGTGTGTGTGTGTGTGTGTGTGTGTGTGTGTGTGTGTGTGTGTGTGTGTGTGTGTGTGTGTGTGTGTGTGTGTGTGTGTGTGTGTGTGTGTGTGCGTGCGTGTGTGTGTGTGTGTAATACCTCTTCGTCAGTTTTTGTTATCAGTGGTCCATTCCACGTTACAGCGAGGAAGTAAAGGAGCAAGTAAGAAACTCGAGGGACAGGAAGCACAACATACATCTGAGTTAGATTCACGGTGTCAATATCGTCATCATTAAAATCATAGCCCATCACAAGTCCACTGATGAATATAGAATTTCCCAAAATTTCCGGTGGTGGGTGCAAGTGGCTAAGGACCGTGAATTTGAAAAATTTTTTCAAATTCACGGTCCTTAGCCACTTGCATCCACCAACATCCTGCATCTTTAATCAAGTCATCACTCCATAAAGTGGGGTGACACTCAAAACAGTTCTTGCCAGTACGAAACTGCCACTAGAAAAATTTCTTCCCCATCGGTTGCCGTTTCTTTAAAATATGCCTGCCCCTTGCCATTTTCGTTTACTGATCGCCGGTTAATTTTGTTCTTCTAAAGATATCTTCGTTACGGATTTTATCACGCAGAGGAATTCCGAGCATAGCATTTCTTTTCTGTAAGTCACAACTGGCAAATACGCGCTAATTGTACGCTTTTTAATTGCGGGAGCACGTTAAGTTTGAAGCACGATATTTCCACTCGCAAATATGAACGATAATATTTTGAGCAATTGAAATTTTAAGTAGGTACATGAAAAATCACTAGGTCGCAAGAAAATACCCAAAGCACTGCTATTATTTTTTAAACTTCCTTAGTAAACAATATCCAAAATATAGGTAAGTCGCAATAACTATATAGGAGAGTAGGTTAGACTGACCTTTTTTAATATTAAAATCTGTCTCCGTTTCCTGTAACCAACCATACAAAACACAACAACAAAATACTGTTGCCTTTCTCTGGTGATTTGTAAGAGCATAGTCATTTGCGTGTCATGCTGGACCAATAGTGATGCAGTTTTAATACTTTCAGCGTCACTGTAATTTTAAATAAAAAAAAATTAAAAAATTATTTTGAAACGCAATTCGCCCTATAAAATAATTTCATATAGTAAAAGTTACTTTTAAATTATTTAATCTCTATTATAGTATAAAACAAAGTCGCTTCCCGCCGTCTGTACGCTTAGATCTTTTAATGCGGTTTTCATCAATAGACAGAATGATTCAAGAGGAAGGTTATATGTATAATACATGCATATTATATATTATATAATTCTTCTGTCCGTGTGTATGTGACCGAACTCCTCCTAAACGGCTAAACCGATTTTGATGAAATGTTGTGTGTGTGATTAAAATGATTACAAAATGGTTTAGATTTACAATTGAACCCGGTAGGTGGCGTTTTTCAAATCAACCGTGCGAAGCCGGGACGGATCGCTAGTTTATGTAAAAGTGTATTCCAGTTAAGTGGTACAACCTTTCAAAAGTCCACTGCTGAACAGGCCTCCCCCATAGATTGACTCATAGGAGGGATATTTGCCATAGTTGGTTTTGGCATGCGTGGCAGGCGGGCTTGCAATCGCAGTTTTTTAAGTTGTTTTTAGAAGACACAGCTGCCCATTTCCTGGTTTGTTTCACTCTGTCGTCTCTCACGACACCCATGGGACTATATGGATTAGTAGACATTCCTACACCGCCACTACGGTTATATAGAAGCTTAGCACTTCGATTAACACTGACTGATCAATTTTAAATTATTCGTTAATCAAAACGTATTATTAATGTTTAATATTCATCGAGAAAAGTTACAGTATACACACGTCTTATCGGCACAGGCCTCCTCTCATTTCTTGGAGGGTTTTAGGGCAAAAGATTGTCTGCAGCGCTGTTTCATTGGATGGACGGACTTCACATGTCTTCGAAATAGTTTTTTATTTTTTTTTACTTCTTAGACATGCATGTTTCCTTACGATGTTTTCCTTCACCGCCAAGCACGTGGTAAATCAGCACTTCAAATTGCAATACACAATTTCATTGGTGCTGGCGGGGTCGAACCCGTGTTGCTCACGTACTGTGAAATTTATAGCGAGCGCTTAGCCTCTGAGCTACCAGGGCTCATCAAGTAAGACGCATTATGACACATTAACACAATTTATGATTAAGTAATGACCTTTAACACAAAAAATCATATTGAGTATGTCACAAAAACAGTATACCTATACAAAATAAAACTACAGTACAAATCATAACTAACTATTTTCTGGGTAAATTTGTAAAAGCATAATAGTGTGAGGTCGCTTCATACTAATATAGTTTAACTACATATTTAACCCTCAGGCAACCATTAAGGAAGTTGGTCATAGATTTAAATTTTAAGCTTGTAAATTAACCCTTCGTCCATTTGCAATAGCAAAGGGATTGGACCTAATGGTCTATTTGTGAAACGAAATAAAGCAGTCAGCTCAAAAGCTTTAAACGATTTTGAAGTATTGGAATTTTGTTCACAAAAGGGTTTCTGTAATACATTCGAAACTTTACATCATACATGCTTAAAAAGTTAGGACGGTCCTAGTTATTTTCTTAATTTTAATTTGTGTGTATATGTGTGTGTGTGTGTAAAAATTAAAACACAATGTTACTTATAATATTATACATACAACATTGTATTCTCGTTCGTCTTGTTTATTAGACTGTCTTAAAACCCACGCTGGTCATAGGCACATATGAGTCGCCCGAAATTATCACACTAGGCATACAAATTGCATAATGCTTTTTTTTAAACAAACTCTTACGCATGTCACTCGGAAGGTTAGATAAAGACTAAGGACTTCTTACACTTCTCTCGCTTCTTTTACATACATATATCAAACGCTTGTAGATAGAGGGTACTCTTAATTTAGCCTATCATCGATATATCGTCAATTAAGTTGATAAGCTGTCACTCATTTCTGCAGCATAAATTTACTTTGTTGTACTTTTCTCATTCATTTTTTTAAGTGTCCAACTACCGAAGCATTCATTTTTTCTATCAAACTCTTTTCTTCTATCCTTTTTGCTAACCAAATTTTTCTCTAATCACAATTTTTTACCCAATAATTCGGAGTCACCCCTTACATACTTCTAAATTACCGCATTTATTTTACTATTTTCAGCATTAAGTTTACTCTTATGGTTCTATTACCAAGCTCGAATTTCACTATTAATATTCACTCGCGATCATTAAGGTAATAACTAAAACAGAAATGTGAATTGCCGCATGAGCCTGTTTTGACACTAGCCACAATAGAATGAAGAGAAATGAGATGGTGGCTGGGTGTAGAAATTATCGTTCGTATGATAACGTATGGTGACTTAGTAAAATAATTCAACGCCTAACTTAAACCAATGTTTATGGCAAGAGTCTATTAAAGGAGATATAAAAAAAAAACTTGGGAGACTATATTTTGTAACATCAGAAGTGGGATAAATTCTCTGTTATCACTCACTGTAGACATATAAATAAACAAGGTAACAACATTTTCATGATAAATAAAATTAAATAATTGAACACAAAATTCTCTTGACATTAAAAAAGCTTCCAACAAGTTTCTTTTTAAAAACAAAGTTGGTGAAACTTTTAGTAAAGCATTGCAAGTGTGAATTAACGCTTTTTCCTAAAGAATGATTCTATCGTCACATATTTTCCTTATTTATCATGGCATAGATATATATATATATATAATATTATGTATACATACTCATACATAAATATTTAATGTACTTAAGTAGATTTATGTATTTGTGTACGTCTGTATTAATATATTTACATTTGTATGATATTATGTATTTACATTTGTACATACATACATACACACACACATATATATATATATATATGCCATTTTTCTTTTCTGCATAAAAGTTTAAATAAATAAATAAAATTATAAAAGGTCACACGATATTCAACATTCAACATTAAAATATTTCCTCAGTAGATAAGTATATGAAAACATTTATCAACGAAGAATATTCTTTTTAATAAAGAGCTTTTTTTTGTATGTCCTTAAATGCTTAGAAGGTATTTTATATTTAAATGCATTTCTTTTATTTTAAATACCGTGATATTTCAATAAGTGTTTAGTGTTTAGCGTACTTACGAATAATTAGGATGTTTGAAAGGATTTTCTTAAGTTAGCCTTACTTTAGTATTTACACGAGGACGTTTGACTTTCCGGAAGGCTGAATGTTACGAGTGAGAGTAGAAAACTATTCAGTTTTGAAACTCTATCACCCGAGCAAGCAGTACAAGGTACTGCTCAGGCAGCTAGCTTTGGTCATTTCACGAGTCTTAATAGTGTTTGCTATTCTGTGCAACGTGGTAATTCTTTTAGTACAAACAATAAAGTGATATTGCATTGTGATGGACGGTGTTGCTGTTGGTTTGCATACTTCATTAATTTTCGTGATATGTTGTATTATACTGTAATGTGTTCTATGAACAGCTTATAACGTAAGGTTGGTACTAAGTAGTGTTCATTTATTTATATACTTAAGCGTATTTTCTAATAAATATCTTATACCCAGATATGCTTTTTACCCTGAAGTTGCGTGCACTTGATAATTATGTGTGTTCTCGTCCTCGTCAAGTGTGGCAACTATGGCACATCCTTCCTATTCGGCAATCTATGAGTGAGTCCTATGTTCAGTAGTAGACTTTTATAGATATTGGCTTTTATAGGCTAATGGAAAAGAAATTGGTAATACCAGCATACAAATTGCATTGAAAGTTGTAATGTATTCAATTTATACGTGATAGAGCTATGCTGCGGCTATATTGTAGTTGTAGTACGAATGGGTCAGCTCGACCAGGGAAGGACTATGCTTTTACAGAATACCAGCGTAAAATAGCAGCATAATGCTGCTCTGTTTCGTGTGGTGAGTGCAGAGAACCGACGACCCTTTTTACTGGAAACGAAACATTCCATTTTAATCCTCAGGGGTGATAACGCATCTGCATTTTGATTCTTTATCGAGGATTGAAGAAGATGTCTCTGGGCCACAGTATATACAATCAGGTGAAATGTGTGCTCTTTTGTTACTTTTGTACTATAAAAATATTTTTACTTCATTTATTAGTTATATCATCGCATGTATACACATGTCTTAAACGAAACGGTAAAGATGTTATGAATATGTAATAAAAACGAATAAAATAATTAAATCTTAGCACAGCGGTAAGCCCGAGACATTTTTCGACATATTCGTTTAGCTACAGATAGCTAAAGATGAGATGGGATAGGCAGCAGTACCTTTCTGATAACAACAAATATACAATAAAAAAATCGCGGTTGCCAACTCGCTTACTAAGCGTGGAACCTATGACAATATACTCCCCATGACTAAAGGAACAAAGAAACGGCCCCCAGTCCCCGGAGGCCCAGGCTTTCTTGTCTACGGTGGCGACCATGGTAACGGCGTGGCAGGAAATTCTATTATTCTCCGTCAATCTCTAAAATTCAGTGGAGGTTCTGTTGTCACCGGGTTTATCGTCCTTAAGTCTCTCGTCAACAACATTGTAAAGATTGAAATTGTGTCGACAAGAGTTGTGTTACCTTATACTCAGAATTACCAAACCGTATTTTTTGAAGGTACATCCTCATTGGGAAGTACATACAGCACATCCCAATGAGGAGGTGGAGAAAATGTATGAAGATAACTCTAAAGCCCGTGTAGTGGCGGGTAAAATCTTTCTGATAACAGCAAAACAACAATAAAAAATGGGGTTGCCAACCCGCTCGCCAAGCGTGGCAGCTATGGCAATTTACCCCCCATGAATAAAGATACGAATAGACGCCCCCATTTCCTGGCTACGGTGGCAACCATGGTAACCGCGGGGCAGGGGGTGCTAAGAATCTCCGGTGGAGGTTTGGTTGCCACCTAAGACGACTCGAGATGGCAACATATAACGCACGCACACTGAAAACTGACGAGAAGATCCTGGAGCTGGAAGAAGATGTAGACATGATGCAATGAATTACTATAGGATTATCCTCCGAAGAGAGAGGGAGGACATGGTAATCCTCAAATCCGGCAATTTAATCTACCACCGGGAGAGCGACCATTTGTCCCAAGGAGGTGTCGGATTCATCGCCCACAAGTCTCTCGTTATCAACGTCGTAAAGATTGAGAGTGTGTCGACGAGGGTAGCGTACCTTATACTCAGAATCACCAAACGGTATTCGCTGAAGGTCATACAGGTTTACGCACAAATATCGGCAGGTGTAGGAAATGTTTGAGGATATATCTAATGCCATACATTCCTCCAAAACTCACTATACGGTGTTAATGGGAGACTTTAACGCAAATCTAGCCACAAGAAAGAACGGTGAGCTGAAGGTAGGGAAATTTGGACTAGGGCAACGGAACCCAAGGGGATAGCAGCTGGCCGACTTCCTAGAGAAAGAGGGACTCTTTATGATGAACTCTTTCTTCCAGAAGCGGCCCCACAGGAAATGGACCTGGTCGAGACGACCAGACGACAACTGTTCAGTGATGTCTCAGCGATCGCGAGGGTGAAAACCGGCAGCGATCACCGAATGGTGAGAAGTACACTGAACCTAAACGTTAAGTTGGAGAGGTCTCGTCTAATGAAGTCAACGCTCCGTCCCCCTCATGCTCTAATCCAAAGTCCCGAAACCTTTCAGCTCGAGCTACAAAACCGGTTTTAGTGCCTAGAAGATTGCAATGCAGTGAACGATATGAATGATAAGCTCGTGGAAACTTTCCATGCGGTCGGAGCTAAGTTCTGCAAGACCTGTCGCAGAAGAACACAAAAACTCTCCGATCACAGTCTTAATATCACGGCTGTTAGACGGAAAATAAAGCTGCAGTCTTCAGCAGATTTGACAGCGTACAGGCAATTGAACAGACAGATCTCCAAATGCATGCGGCGGGACTTGCACAACTTCAATACAACTCGTATTGGAGAAGCGATCGAGCGGAACCATGGCTCCAAAAAAGAGCCAACTGTCGAAGCTGAAGATCGAGTGTGTGGCAGCATCGTTTCCGGGACACCTGAGATTTTGAGTGAGATTGAGAGGTTCTATGGGCAGCTGTACACGTCATCGTTGGAGCCACACGCAAGTGTGAGAAACAATCCAAGAGCAAGTCTTATCCGACACTATTCTGATGATATTCCGGACGTCAGTCTGAGCGAGATTGGAATGGCTCTCCAGCACCCTAAAGATTGCAAGGCTCCGGGCGAGGATGGAATTTTAGCGGGGCTTCTGAAAGCGGGTGGAAAACCGGTACTTGAAGTCCTTCAGAAGCTCTTTTATTCCGTCCTCCATGGAGGCACTACACCGGAGGCGTGGAGCAGAAGTGCAGTGATCTTGTTCTTCAAGAAAGGCGACAACGCTCTTTTGAAGAACTATATACCGATTTCCCTTCTGAGCCGCGTCTACGTGCTGTTTTCGAGAGTCGAATCGTCTCGCATGCAGACTCGACGACTTTCAGCCTCCCGACCAAGCCGGTTTCCGAAAAGGCTTTAGCACCATAGACCGCATACATACCCTTCGGCAAATGGTACAGAAGACCGAGGAGTAAAATTTGACACTTTGCCTTGTGTATGTGGACTATGAGAAAGCCTTTGATTCCGTCGAAATTTGGGCGGTGCTGCAGTCCTTTCAGCGGTGCCAAGTTAACTGTCGGTATATGGAAGTGCAAGAAGTGCGAGTACAGAACCAGAGTACGAAACCTATCTAACTGCAGAGAGGTGTAAGACGGGGTTACGTTATATCCCCGAAACTCTTCACCGCGGAAGACGTTTTAAAATTAAAAAAAAAAGAAATGTCTGAAGCTACAGGACTGGAAAGGACACAAAATTAACATCAATGGCGAGTAAATTACTCATCTTAGATTTGCTGACGATATAGTCCTGGCAGAATCGAAGGCTCCGTGGCGCAGTGGCTTAGCAATGAGTTGTTGCGCTGGGGGCCGCGGGTTCGAATCCCGCACGTATTTGTATGGCCTACAAATAATTGTTCCGGGTCTGGATGTTTGTCCTCGTGCAATTTATGTTTGTAAACTGCCTCCACGATACAGGAGAAAATCCTAGTGTGGGGTTAACGTTTTTTTATAAAGAAAAAAAAAAGAATCTATGGAGGACCTAAGCACTACGCTCAATAACCTCAATAGTGTCTACTAATGTAACGTCCTTTACACACTTATGCCGGTAGTTGTTGGGTTCAATACGCTGGAAATTGTTGACGAGTATGTTAACCTGGTATAAAAATTCTGACTCGGTAAGTCCAAGTCGACCAGAAGGTCAATCGTATAAATTAAAAAAAAACAATCTAGTTTTACAAGAGGTTGTTCGACAAGTGATGCCGAGATAGAGCTTATTAAATTTTTTTGTGCATGGAAGAATTCATAGAATGCTTTGGGTATATTTTACGGCAATCATTTAAATACGAATATAATGTTACGAGTATACATATTTAAGGTAAGTGCATTGGCTTAACGTTAATAATCTAAATTTAAATGGCAATAAAACAAAATTAATAAAATTTACAACACCTAATGTTAAAAATCTGAATTCCAATGTGTTAAAGGGGGAGAACTGAGTCCTGTTGGTTCTACTGTTTTTCTTGACATCACTCTCGACGCACTCGCCTCTCTTAAATATCTTTAAGCCAGTTCTTTAATAATAGCCTAGCGATGTGGTCGTTTGTAACCCTCACGATGGCTAGCGATTGGTTGGCGTTAGCGAGTTGTATAAATAGCAGCTTGTTTTGGCTCGCCGCTCGCTTAGGGGTCAGCTACCGCAGAGTCTATTTCACCTGAGGATGCCTCGTGAAGAGGCGAAACACATGTCGTATTATCGACAATGGTGTGTCCTTTCCTAGTGTGGTGGTGTTGGGAGTGGTGGTGACGGGGATAATGCGCGCAATTGAGGGAGGTCGGGAGGTTCAAATTAGGTAAGACACATCATTTTATTTTGTAACGTGGATAAAAGCGAATTAATTTATAATATCTTTGATTAATTTATTTATTTTTACTGTATTTATAATTATTTACAAACAACATATTGTGTATGAGGTATAATTAATTTTGCCTTGTTTATATTAATTTAACCTTATAAACAACATTGTGTTATTTGCATAAATTAGTAGTATGAGTATGCGTATGCGTATGCCTAGGTGGTACATGTTGTCACAGCTTGTTCTAAATATAATATCTACCCATACGAGGCATTCAATTGTAAGCTGATAGAAAAATTCAAGCAAGTCATAATATTTTTGTATAAGTGTGGTCAAACCTGCGGTTGCCAACCTGCCTGCCAAGCGCGGCAACTATGGCGAATCTCCTCTATGCGGCAATCTATGAGGAGGCCTATGTTCAGCACTAGACTTTTGTTAGGCTGTAATGATTAGTGAGGTCATAAATTACATATTTAGGGTTTGTTAAATAAACTTGTAAGATCTACGTAAAAGGGAACGGATAGACTATGGAGGTTTAAATCAAATGTGGATGAATCGAACAAGTATTCCAATTAGTGCAGATTGCTCATGAAAGTACAAATTCAACAAGGATTGAAATTTTAGCTATGTGGTGATGTTAAGTTTTAGTTACTACTGAGACCGGTTGACCTAGATCATTGTTCATTACAGTAATTTCAGTTTATATGGAATTGATATCTTCCATATAAAGACAATACCTGATATTATCATTAAGATTGCAGATATAATTCCATGATTGAAAATTTTATTTGATTTTTATAAGCCATTATTGGATTTTTCCAACTAAATTCATAATTTTTATCTAAACGTGGTCCGGGTACTCTACCTACCACCTCAGGTATTACAGGCATGGCTATGTATACAAAATGAAATAAATTTCTTCTGACACAGCAGCGACCACAAATTGGTAGGATGGCTAAGCAAAATTTTGGGTTCAAATATAAAGCATAGGATTCAGGGATCATCTTTACTGGTAACGAGGCATTCCATCTTAGTCCTGAGAGTCAAAAGTGCATCTGCATTTTGATTTTAAATCGAATATATATTAAGGTGTCTATGAACCACGGCATTTGATTGCTATCAGGTGGACTGGGTGCTTGTTTATCACCCTAATAATCTGACCAATTTAGTTTGTTGTTAAAATCTAATAACATTAGTTAATTATATTACACACTATATGTTACTAATAATCTGTAAGACATTAAGTAAACTGCTAAGGGTCAAGAGGTCGCCCAGTCGAACGCTGGGCCGATGAAATACAAAAAATTGCAGGGCAAAATTGACTAAACAAGGCCAAAAATAGAAAAATCTGGCATAAACCGGAGGAGGCCAATACCCGAAAAGGGGCCTTAACAACATAAATAAATAAAATAATATCTGTCATTTTGTAAATATGGATTTGTTAAGGAAAGGATTATATTATTAAAAAGGCTTATTATTATTATTATTAAGGGTTACATAATAAAAAAGCTACTCTAGCAATTAACTGTTAGGGCCTGCGCTATAAGAAATTTAATAAGACACTGTATATTATGCAAAGACAAAATCAAATCATAACCATATAAATCTTTAATAATAAATGAAATTACAAGTTTTATTTTTAATTTCACAGAAAAGCTTAAAACTTAAAATGTTACTATTTTACTACATTACGGAATTTATGTAGCTTTTGCACTGCGTGTTAAGTAAATGTCGACGATGACTTATAGTGTCGCTTCTATTCGCCAGAGTATACCACGAATTGATTCATTATCATACTTAATCAATTGCTAATCATAAACCTTTTAAGCAATTAGGAGAACTTTCTATATACACCACGATTGCGACTATTTTATAAGATTATGAATGTTTAAAATTTCGCGGTCCACGTTTTATAAATAAATGTTTTATAGTGCGTTTGATAAATAGTTGCGATACCTACAGAACGAAAAATGGTTGTAAGAGGTTGTTTTGTTAACCCCGCAGTGGTCGCGCCATATAAAAAAAAAGAAAATGGTCGCGTGGATTACTAAAAACTGTAAAATATCAACAAAAATGTATTTTTATTTTATTTTAAATATGAAACAAGGCAACATTTAGTTAATGTTTAATCATGTTTAATAAACCAATGAAAAAAGTGTGTGTGTACTTATGTACGCACATAGGAAGTTATACTTCTTTAGCGTAACAAAACGTTTTTCCCAAACGCCCCATAAGAAGTATAACTTCAAAAACATTTATACCTTCTTTTTTATTCAATTAACAATAATTAAAAAACTTTTTAGCAAAAAGAGTAGCAAATAATTCCGTCTTCTCCTTAGGCGAATGCGTCAGTGAGCCATCTGGTTTTACCAGCGGAGGCAGCGTAGATTGATAGAAGTTTATCTCGACCGCTTTGGCGAGAGACCAAAAAGCTCTACTGCCAGATGGTTTTGACAGAAAGCTTTGTACCGATGCGTTTAATGCGGTCGAAACTGGCTTGCCAAAATGCCTTTTTGCAGGACTTCGCGGCTTGATTAAAAGCTCTCTTCTTAAGGCTTACATCCGGAGCTTTGCGGTCTCGAGCATCGACCCAGGATAAATACGCCATATGCTTGTGCTTTTCAGCACGAGCGTACTCGGCGTTGAACCATGTGCGAGCTTTACCACCAATGGGTACGTCAGCAAAGGGGATGAAATACTCCATCGCTTGACGTATCACATCGGTTATGACATCCGCGCAGCTCGACGGGTCTTCAGATGAGAAGCAGACCTGCCGCCAAGGATAATATGCAAAAAAATGCCGCATCTCATCCCAATCTGCTGACTTGTATCGCCACCCTCGCCGCACACCATAGAAATCGCAGTTAGGTGGGGAATATAACGACACAGATTTCACCAGACAGTGATCAGAAGTTCCCAAGGGTGAGCTAACCTGAACATCGTACCTGTCTGGCTCAGTCATCAACGGAAGGTTGAGGCAGTTGGCTGTGTGCATATCCATATCAGGTACCCTAGTCGCTTGTTGTACCAGCTGGGAGAGCCCCAGCGACAAGGCAAAATTCCACGCCTCTCTCCCAGCGTGGTCGGTCTTCTGGTATGGGAACAGCCAGTCCTGATGACAGGCATTAAATTCCCCAGAAACACCGACTGTACATTAGTGTACCGATATCTATATATTGCCACATCGAAGGTTTCACTGAGGTGTTCAAATAGCCTAGTTGTCTCCTGGTCACCGCTGTGCCATCGGTAGACAAAAGAATAAATAATTTTATCCATTCCTATGTCTATCAATATCCAGATCGTAGAGAAAGTGGGGTCTTCAGGGTGACGAAGCCGCTTACAGCAGATGTCGTTGCGGACGTTAACACAGACTTCAGCGCGCTGATGGAAATTATGCTCCAATTTGTACCCAGGGTAGCCAAGGTACGCCGCATCTAGAGGACATCTGATCTGCGTCTCAGTCAAGAAGAGTAAGTGGGGCTTGTCAGTCTCAAGGTGGTAGTGGACCGCATTGAGATTACAGTGCAGGCCTCGGATGTTTGTTAGGTGCACTTTGATGGAGAGGGAGTGCAACCGCTGTACAAACTTACTCTTCTTTTTCCTTTTTTTCATAATGGTGGAGTGAATATGTTGAGAAAATGGCAGTTGGACGAGCCGTCACACATATAACCTAGGGACGCAAACAGAGTCACAGCATCGATGATACCTAGCATGGAGATCGCAGGCCCGCCTGAACTCCCTTGGAAATCGCCACCAGGCCCTCTCCTCCGGTCACCAGCCGGCATGGTGGAGCCACCCCAGGATTTTTCGTAAGATAGCAGGGCAGCCTCTCATGAGTGGCTGGCTCATTAATTGGACCTCCTACTGTCTACGGTCGGCCAGCGGTGCAACCGTGCTCTAACCTCCATAACCAGGCACCTGACATTAAGAAACGGCCGCGTCGAAACCGGTTCGTATGCGCAACGCAACTGTCCAGACCTATTCCCTAAGAAATGGGTTTCACCTAACATCATACCGGAACACGACTTGTATCATTTGGCGGTATGTCTTTGCCAGGTGGGTGGTAACTAACCCTCGGCCGGGCCTCTCACTAGTAAAGGACCAACCTACCACCAGTATGTAGTGCTGCTCGTTTAGCACTACCCAGGGGATACATGTAGGGAATCAGGATTCAAGTAATTCCTACGGACGCGAGCAGCTTCATCCCCAAAAATTATTATATGAAAATACATTAATTTCAAAGTGAGATCACAAATCAGTTTACATATTTATTTCTAATATAATCATTAATTTTTATTCAAGAATTATTTTACAGTGAATCACTATTGTAATCTACGCGACCACTGTAGGCTTAAATAAAATAATGTCGATGTATTGTAAAAAATTAAACGCCAAAAAAGCTTTAACAAATTTAAAACATCAAAATTGGACGGATAAGCAGTGTGTACATAGCGACCTTTCAGAGCGAAAATAAAGCATGCAAAAATGTAATTAAGTGCGGTTTGTTATTATTCTTTTACGTGAGTACAAGCAATTAATAAAGTTAATATTGTAACTGGCCTAGTATATGTACAAATGTCAAGAATATATTGTTTTTTAAAATAAAAAATATACTGTTTATTACTCAGTTTTTAAAACGAGCAACTTAGATAAAAAGAACCCTTAATTTTGACTAACTTAAAGGATTTTTCATTCAAGTTTTCAAAATATATTTTTTATACTAGCTGTTTTATAAACAAATGTTGATGGTTAGTGCTCGCTGTAAGTTCCACAGTACGCGAGCAAGCCGGGTACGATCCCCGCTGGCACCAATAAAATTGTTAAGTGCAATTTTAAGTGCTGATTTATCACGTGATCGGCGGTGAATGAAAACATCGTGAGGAAACCTGCATGTATGAGAAATAAGAAAAAAAAATATTTCGAAGACATGTGAAGTTCGCCACCAAGCATTGGGGCAGCGCGGCGGACATTTCCTTGCCCTAAAACCCTCTCGGAAATGAGAGGAGGCCTGTGCCCAGCAGCGAGATGTATATAGGCTATAACTTTTTTGATTTAATTTAACAAACAAATATACATTAACTAGTAAACTTTGTTTTATGATACTTCAGGAAGCATGTCTAAATTTGTTGAAAGAAAAAATACAGTATAATTTTTGGAGTATAATTATTTTAGATAATTCCGTTTTATTAACGCGATGTTATATTATTTAGTAAGATGATGGTCTTCAAAATCCAAAAACAAAGCGTGATGCCACTAATGTGATAAATGTCGACGTGTATGCATTTTGATAACAAGATTTTTAAGGGGTTTCGAGATTTTTAAGATTTATATTAGAAGCTTATTGCTGTTGTGTTTCGTATGGCGATTATAGATAAGTGTAGCACATGAGTAAAGAAATTGAAGTCTGTTTCTTTTACTCATGTGAGCCTAGACCCTTTTTACAGGGTACGAGGCATTTCATATTAGTCCTCGGTTGTGACAACGCATCTGCATCTTGATTCTTAATAGAGGATATATGTATATATATGTCTATGGGCTGCAGTATACACTTGTTATCAGGTGGACTGTGTGCTCGTTGAAAACCTACATCTATCTTGAATTAAAAATCAAATGTAGAATGTAGATATGTTGTCACCCCTAAGGACTAAGACAGAAAGCTTCGCTACCTGTAAAAAGAGACTCCAGTTCGGTGAACTCTCCATACATAACATTGCAGCAAAAGGCTGTTATTAGCTTGTATTGCGTAAAAGCGTGGTCCATCCGTGATTGATTTTTTTTTATAGGATAAAGGTGACAAACGAGCACACAGTCCACCTAATGGTAAGTAGTTGCTGTGGCCCATAGACATCTACATCTATTCTCGTTTACGAGTCAAAATGTAGATGCGTTGTCACCCGTGAGGACTAAGATTCTCTCGTTTCCAGTAAAAAGGGTCTCCGGTTCTCTACACTCACCATGTGAAACACAGCAGCGTTAAGCTGCTATTTTACGCCGGTATTCTTTGAGAGCGTGGTCCTTCCCTGGTCGAGCCGACCAATTCGTGCTACAACTATATCAGTGATAAAGCTGCAGAATGGCTCTACCACGTACAAAATTCGCGATGATTAACCTATTCGTGCTGCAACCATAAGGCCTTAAGTGCGGTTGAAATGCCTAAATTCTTGGATATTTAAGTAAAAAAATCACAATAACTATTCAAGTAATCCGCAAATAAAAAATACAGGGTGACAGAAGAAGACATAATAAATGTTTTTAATTGAACAAAATTGTATCTTTGTCATTCCCTTATTAGAAAAAAATCCCCAAATAGTACCTATCTTTGTCATATTTTGCAAAATTTCTCCAAAACGGCACAAGTTCTTTAAATAGTTTTTACATTGAAAAAAAGGTCTTAAAAATATTAATATTTTAAATTGAGTGTTTTATTTTATTCCCCGTTTTACTCGAGAAAATATAATTTTTCCCCGAAATTGAATATATTCGCGCGAGCGTGCCTGCTCCGTCGCCCTGTAATCACCTGCGAGCTCGGTCGCAGTCCGTTTTCGGACATCGTCGAGGGTGGACCGCGCGTCGGTGTTGGCGCGACTTCGTTCAAATATATTTTAGTTTTTAAAGGGTTTATACTCAATTATAAATATTTTTATGAATAGAAATACTTAATTTAGTTAATATCTGTACATTGGTAAATGTAAATATTGTTTTTGGACACTTTAAAAATAATTTAAAGTGTCCAAAGAAGAAGAAATTTTCGCGGCGACGTTGATTAATGAAATTGAAAAATGCATTTTATATAATTTAGATGTGGAACGATCAACATGCTCTCGTTACCTAGATTTCGATAGTTTTTAATACCTATGTAATTTTATTGTTGCATGTTTTTATTAATTAGGTAATACTGAATTTTATAATTATGTATTACAATAAAACGCTATTTTTATGACTATGACTTTAATAGAACATTATTGGGGAGGGAAATCTAGATAAAGATACTTATATTTAGGTACACTATTATAAAATTATATCAAACAATTTAAATAAAATAAAAGTGTTGCTTCCATAAGTGCATAAAAAAAAAAGAATTTCTTGTGTTTATGTTTTCTTTAAATGTTAGACAAACCATCATCTAAAATTATAAAAATTTTAAATCGGAGAGAAGTTTCTCAGCGTGATAAAGTTTGACATGAGGATATCCGCAATAGAACCAGAGTAACTGACATAGCCCAACGGATTATTAAAGTGAAATGCCAATGGGCTGGCCATGTATCTTGGATAACCGATAAACAATAGGAAATAAGGTTCTCGAGTGGCAACCTCGTACCGGTAAGCGAAGTGCAGGGCAGTCTCCCACTATATGGAGGGAAGACATGGTTAAGATATGCAAGAAGTCGATAGATGCAGGTGGCTTAGAAACATGCTTTGTGGCATTCCTTGGGAAGACCAATATAAAATGTATATATATATATATATATATATATATAGGCCTTCTGAAGGGCTGTATTGATGATGATAATAAAGCCTAATGTACTTACTACGAATAATCAATCTTTATTCCTCTTCACATATTCTCATACGCTTTTTTCACTCACTCACACACACACAAATAGGTCGCAAATAATACTTACCTACTACTATTAGGCAAGAGTGAATACGCTTTTGTTAAGTCAGTGCGCTTCACCATCTTAAGCTACATAACCACTTACCATCAGGTTTAATTGTAGTTAGCGCTGGCTAAGAATAGAAAAAAAAAATTTACCCTGTGAAAGTTTTCACGTAGATATTATTTTTATAACACGTATCTGTATTACGTGTGATGGGAATATGTATATAAGAATAAAGGTTGTCTCACACGGGATAGTAATAATATTATATTATATTTTTCAGTATCCAAGCATAAAAACTTTAAAAATCTCTGAATCCCGAGGTACGTCCATATTAAAAGGCTGAATAGAGCTAAATTGATCTGCATGGGGATCGCTTTGTGATTTCACATCGTTATATAGCGTTTTTCAGGTGGCGGTTTTCAAAACACGATCCCACAAAATTCACTCATATTCTCTTTTATTTAAATAATTTATTTTGCCCTTCTATACCAAGTAGCGTTTTTTCTGTCACTCCTATTGAATTTGACACTGCTCGCTGAAATTAAAAAATAAAATAAAAATAAAATCTCTTTATTTCGGACAAACATCCATAATTGTTAGTAGGTACAAAGAAAGTTATAGCTATGTTAGTAATAATTAAGTGCAGACACGAATAATTAGTTAGTTATAATTTGTTTTTAGTTAGTTAGTTTAAGTACAAACCAGGCCTACCGAGGCACTAGGTTTATGCATGCATATTCACCCAGTGTCCCATAATAGGACAATCTGGTTTGCCACTAATAGCCCTCAATATGGTGTTGGAGCTACCACGTATTCTGCGCATGAGCGAGGCTACACGTTTGCGCAACACCGTTTCGAAGCTATCAGTGCGCGCTTGCGCATACATGCCCGATGCGCTGCAAAATCGCGGCAGACCCAACATCACCCTGAAGGCATTATTATACTGTACTCGGAGTACACTGAAAGCCCCCCGCGTATAATCAACCCACAGATTACACGTGTACATTGTTTGGCAGAAGGCTTTAAACAATGTTATTTTAACTTCTGTGGTACATCGTGAAAATCTGCGGGCTAACATATTGCAGCGGACTGCCAACGCTCTCCTTTCCCTCTCCATATCACAGTCATCCCTCAGTCTCTCGTTCACAATGTGACCGAGATACTTGAAGGACGATACGCGATGTAGAGCTACTCCGTTTAGGTACACTGGCGGAACATTAAGAGCTCTGCGACTGTCTGTCTTAAATACTATAAACTCGCTCTTCTTTACATTGTAAAGAAGACCGTGAGACTCAGCAAAACGCTCACAAACGCTCATCAGTCTTCTGAGCAGCGACTGATGGACTCAGCAGCACCATGTCGTCGGCATAACTTATACTATTGACACAAGACCGTCTATAGAGCATCCGACACGCATGCTGCTGAGCCCACGAATGAGCTGATCAATATAGCAATTAAATAGTGTGGGAGAGGTCAAACCACCTTGTCTCACCCACATTTAAGCAAACTCATCAGAAAACTGTCCAAGCCATCTGACTTGGTTAGTCTGATGTCCATACCAGTATTTAAACACATTGACAATGTAATTCGGGACACCACTCGCCAACAGCTTCGCCCAAAGAATATCATACTGTACCAAGTCAAACGCCTTCGACAGATCCAGAAAAGCAGCATACACACATGTTTTTCTGCAAGTGTAGTACTTGATTATATGCTTGAGGGACATAATAGCACACTCAGTGGATAACCCTTTTAAGCGTCTCTAAATAAATCTGAATCGCGCGCTAACCCGGCTGTTAAGGTATTGTAAAAATAATCGAAAATATTTATTTTTACTTTCATGCCGAAGACTATCTTGTTATATTTTATTCTATGTTATTCAATTTTTTACATATATTCTCACAATTTAGCTTACATTAGAAATTCTTGGTGAGATGAGATATATAAATAGGTACCTACCTTATTTCAACAACTATAATATATATATTTGTTTTTTTACCAGTGGAGCTTCAACACCATCTTAAAAATGTTCAATGAATTAAAAAAAATTAACTACTAATAATTATTTGATTTTCAGTCGGTGTTTTACATTTGAAGATCGGTTATAAAGAGCCATTAACGGGACATTTTGCAAAAACGAAACCTATCCTACCTAATTTTTACGTCGTTCAGCGTCATTCTTAGTTTTGGGTAAAACAAACTTTGTCAGTTTCAAAGAAACACGACTAAGTTAATATTAAAAGAAATGCACGTCATTATAAGATTTTTATGTAAAAGGAAGGCTACTGATAAGACTTCTTAAAAAGTTCAAATTTTTATTTTGCTTACTTAAATTAGAGACTAAAAATAATGTGCAATGTTTTTTATCTGCAATAATAATTTTCATCAAAAATAGCATAGACTTATAAAATTCATACACACGGTCAATCATACTGAAGATGATTAATTGTATTATAAAATATTTAATAGACTATTTCCAGTATAATGACCTAAATATCATCATTAATTTATGACTGGCACACTTAATAGTTTTCTGATCAGATCGCTAAATATTCATATGATTTATATATTCAATAGATAACATTTTATGATAAAATCATGCTTTTCTGTAAAAAGCAGCATGAAATTTTAAATCACGGACCTCCTGGTTTGTTTTACTATTCACTTAATTAGTGAAAAACAAGATGGACTGATCTCAAAGTTTACTTTCTTGTGTAAAAAGTGCTATTTAAAATTTAATTTAATAAAATAATTTAAATTTCCATATAAATAGGTGTAACATAGTAGGTATTATATTCATCGGTAGCGGCCATTCATATTTGGGACAGTTTTCTGCAGCACTACGCCTAAGAATTATTTCAAATAAGAAATACCAAAGCCAGCATCATTCTTAACACGTTTTTATTAGCTTGATATGTATCTATGTAACGGAATTTTTGAATGTAATTTTCATCCTCTTCAAAACGTCACATTGGTTTGAAACTTCGCACACTTATCAAGGACCAACGACAATGCAATAATTTAAATAGTTTGTCCCATTATTTTTGCGAGGATCCTCAGGATTTGCGATTAATTCATAAAACAACTAAGATTTCTGCCAGTTCAATCTACTGTAAGCCGCGTAAAAGAACTTTGGTCCAAAAAAACACGCTTTTGTTCATTGCCGCACTAAAAAATAGAAAATAAATAATGGTTTTAAAAAACTAAATAAACACGCTTTTGTAAATAACCGAACTAAAAAGTAGAAAATAATTTTCAATAACTTTAAAATAAGAAAATAGTGGTTAACATAAAAAATCATTTTATTGTAAATAAGCGTGGGGTGCTTGATGTCATTTGTTGTAAATATTTTTGTGGATATTTATAAAATTAGCATCATCATAAAAATATCTCAAAAAGCACCCCACGCGGTTATCTACAAACGCCTGTTTTTTTAGTTTTTTTAAACTATTATTTTCTGTACAGAACCCGGTAAAGTGTTGCTCAAGGCACTATGAATAAAGCAGCTGATAAAAATGTTACACTCATAATTGTTAACAAAAATTGTTATTGTAAATGGTCTTATAGAAAAAATTATTCCGCCTTCTCAGGTGCAGGAGCTATTATTAGAAGGAGTAGAGGTAAAATTATATATTTTAGAGATTGTTTTGTCTGCAATTGTGCATAAAATAAAAAATAACTTCAGCCAAAGGGCACAACTGGCATTATACACAGGCCCATCAAATGGTATGGAAAAAATGTAATATAATTATTTATAGCCGCTTAGTAACTGACAGTTACACAGTACTTATATAACTGCAACATCCTGCAGTCACGCCAAAACTAAGAGGAGAGAATACCTAATACGTTACAGAAAAAAATATAACAAATAATAAACTTATGAGTTTGTGTCAGTTTTTAAAAAGATTACAAGATATAACAAAAAGACACAAAAATAAATGTCAAAAAAGTTCAGGATCTGATTGACGATATAGAGCTGACACTTAATCATGTTTTTGAAAACCACGCCAGTAGTAAACAATACTTCTGTGAAAAGTGGTGTACACAAGATAATTAAGAATAGACAAAATCTTTCTTTTCAAATTTCCGCCGAGTTTTAAGTATAAGGCCAATTACGCCATGTGCCAATTTAATTAAATATATTTTATATAAAGTGATCTTGACTACGTTTCATTAATTCACCATTGATAAAATGAGAACAGCAGTTTTACAATTGTGTTTACAAGAAACACTATCAGTTGAACCTTGCAGCTTGTTCATTATTTTTATTATAAATACCTATAAATGTATATATTATTAATAAATCATTCCCATAATATTTTGTATTATTTTTTATTTTGCCCTATCTGAAACTTTCTAAACTCTATATAAAATGTGGCCTATGAAATGACTGACAATCACTAGAACATTTTATCTAGGTACAAAGATGTTTTACGTTTTCGTGGCCTCCACATGATATTTTTGTCAGCATTAGGTACCCTTCCTTCTGTATCTGAAACGAATATGAATATTGCATATGTACACGATACAAAAGTAATAGGATATGTAAGTCGCTATGCTAGGCACATGTCTCCTCTTATTTCTGAGAGGGTTTTAGGGCAAGGAAATATCCACCGCGCTGCCCCAATGCGTGTTGGCGAACTTCACCTGTCTTTGAATTTTGTTTTCTTATTCCTCAGACATATGCAGGTTTTCTGACAATGTTTTCCTTCACCGCCAAGCACGTGCTAAATCAGCACTTAAAATTGCAATTAAAAATTTCATTGGTGCTGCCGCGGATCAAACCCGGGCGAAATTTACAGCGAGCGCTTAGACCCAGAGCTCACAAATAAATACGATTCAACGAATATAATAAAAACTCTTACGTACTTTTAACTTTAACACTTGATAGATCGTGATGCCTGCCGGACGAAGCTACAGCACCACATCGTGCAATGTAATTGAAGATGCTTAACCGCGACATAACTCTCAGTGACGCGCAATCATAATAGGCAGTACATCACTTATATACTTGTCACCTCTGCAGTCTATTAATCTTTGCACTTTTCTAAGTAATACAGAAAGTAGTCACTAGACGGTGTTGACGTCAGCTAAAATCTCTGCGGTCGCCGTTTCATCAAGGTCATTCACGCTTCTTAAAGCCTTGTGGCCCAGCAACATTATTTTTTATAATTAACATAACGATTGTAATAAAATAATACATATTTTAGACCGATATTTTTGTAACATTACAGAAAACACGCCGGCAATACATTCGCAGCAAACCAGAGAATCCACTACCCTATTATCATCTAGGGGGTTTCGTAAAGGCGGCAGACGGAAACTGAAACATGGGCATCAGCATCTTCCTAATAACAGCTCCAAATAATATAATATATCATTGTTACAACAAAACTAGTGATTATACATAATATGTAGACTTTTATAAAATTAAGTACAAACTTCAAGCAGCCGAAGTATACATAGCGCAATGTCATAATTAATTGTTATACGATGACTGATGGCGGTAAATACAGATGTTTAAGCCCCGAATCCTTTTATCATAGTAGAATTTAGATTTAGATCTGAGCAGTGCTGTAAGTGCTTGGGTGTGGACTTTGCCTAACGTAGCAAATAGGGGCAAATTTTTCAGGTATTTAATGAAAGCTAGCTCAATATTCAAAAGCTGTTCTAGAAGTAAGTTTTAAATTATGAATTATAGAAATGATCATTAATTGTTTTGGATTTCTTGCCAAAATAATGAAAAAAAAATTATTCCGTGAATCTTAAAAGGTTAAATGATTATATAATTTATGTGGTATATAAAAATGTATCCGCAATTTGTTAATCTTCATTTATAACTACGGCATTGTATAGATTAATTTTCATTTTTACCAAGGCAAGGTTAAATTTATAACATTCCTAGTAGAATACAATAACAAACCTTTTCTCCTTAATAATTTAAAATTAGACTTCTTCTTAGTTTACGATAAAAAAAATCCTTGAGTATTAAAAAGGAACAATTAATTTTTTATTGATAATGTACCACGATCTTACAAAAAAATCTCGCTTTATTGCTTTGTGTGGAGAAGGCCAATTTTCAGGCCCCCTTCACGCACTGCACAAAGCAAAATCTTTTATAACGACTTCAAAAAGGAGGAGGTACTCAATTCGACTGTATGTTTTTTTATGTGTTACCTCATAACATTTTTATGGGTTAACCGATTTCGATGATTCTTTTTTTATTTTAAGCTGGTGTCTCTCATGTGGTCCCATATAAATTTGATCAAGGTCTGATTAATAGTTTTCAAGTTATTTTTAATAAATTATTATAAAAAAAAATTTAATTTTAAATTATTCAAAACACGCAAAGTACATTCGTTAAAAATTAAGTTTAAATTTGCTATGAGTTAATATTACAGTCTATCAAATGTCTACTGCTGAATATAAGCCACCACATAGATTTTTTTTAAATATGGGTGACAAACGAGCACACAGTCCACCTGATGGTAAGTGGATGCTGTGGCCCATAAACATCTACATTTATTCTCAATTAAGAGTCAAAATGCAGGTGCGTTGTCACCCCTGAGGACTAAGATGGAATACCTCGTTTCCAAAAAAAAGGTCTCCGGTTGTCTACACTCACCATACGAAACATAGCAACATAATCTGCTATTTTACGCTGGTATTCTGTGAGAGCGTGGTCCTTCCCTGGTCGGGCCGACCCATTCGTGCTACAACCATAATATAGCTGCAGCGTGGCTCTACCACGAATGAAAAAAAGATTGCCTCGTGGATGGAATATTTGGCATAGTTGCCACACTTGCCCGCAGGTGGATTGGCAACCGAGTTGTTATAATTTTGAGTTGTCATCAGAAGATGCTGCTGCCCATTTCCTGTTTCAGTTTCCGTCTGTTTCCTCTTACAACTCCCACGGGACAATTTCGAGTAGTGGGTATTCTTACCGCCACTTCATGGTCAAACTATGATATGTGTTACTACCACTATTCTAAAATATGAGGTTGGGTAAAAAGTTTCTTCTTATTTTATATACAAATTCATGACATTTTTTAAAAGTTTTATTACATTTAATTATAATATATATCTGCCATTTTGTTCGATAGCTTGTTGGTAGTGACATAATCCCGTTGCTGTAGAAATCTTAGGATTTTTGATTAAAAAAATGAGGCAAGTAGTTTTGACAGTCCTCTCTTAATGTTAACCTAACACTACCCAAAGAATTCTGAAGAGACCGAAACAAGTGAAAATCTGAGGGTGCAAGGTCAAGAATATATTGTGGATGCATTAACACTTCCCAACCAAGCTCTCTCAATTTTTACTGAGTGGCCAAAGATGTGTGTAGTCTTGCGTTAACATGATGAAAGACCTCTCCTTTTCTGTTGATCAATTCCGGCCGTTTTTTCTCAATTTCTTGCTTGAGTCTCATTAGATGTTGGCAGTAGAGATCAGAATCGATGGTTTTGCCGGGCGGTAAAAGCTCATAATAAACGATGCCCTTTCAATTCCACCATACATACATCATCACTTTATTGCGTGTTAATCTGGATTTCGCTACAGTGTGTGGAACTTGACTACCCATTGACCATGATCTTTTTGCATGTTCTTGTCGTAGATGATCCACTTCTCATCCACAGTGATCAATCTTTTCAAAAAATAGTTCGGTTTCATTACGTTTCAATAGAGAATAAATAGCAAATGAGTACACGCATTAGGTCCATAAACGTCACAATTTTTTTTCGCGGCTTGAGTTGCATTTTTCCCTTTTTTGTAATAAAACTTCAGAATGTATCAAATTTCTTCGTTAGATTCACTCATTTTGGTGGACAGAAAAACAATTGAAAAATAGCGGGAAAGTGTTTTTTACTTTTTATTTTTCTTATTCTTAATGTTCTATATGTATTGATATTAAAACTAGCCAGATAAAAACAGTCCAGCCAAAGAGATTTTTCTTAAATTTTATACAAACAAAATACGAAGAAACTTTTTCCCCGTACCTAATACTTCCTTACTTACCTAATAATATATATAATAATAATTTTTCATAAAGAACTGTTAAAAATCGAAACAACTTCCTGAGTAATATAAAGTGATAAAAATGAAATGTGGGTTGTCAAAATATTTATCTGAATAATGTTTTCATGCAGCGTTTGTAAAATTTTTAAAATATTTAAAAATTATAACTTATATCACAAGTAACGAAT
This sequence comes from Parnassius orleans, assembly GCA_029286625.1. Lineage (NCBI taxonomy): Eukaryota > Metazoa > Arthropoda > Insecta > Lepidoptera > Papilionidae > Parnassius > Parnassius orleans. Next base: position 1,521,066 of record JAGSMP010000130.1, read on the forward strand.
AAATTCAATAACTTGTCCTAGATAGAGCCACTTCAATGTAGCTGGCTAATGGAATCGTGTCGTCGTGAACTACACCATTCCAGATTAACTTTAATTAAGTGGATGTTATTTGAAACTTGTGCCAGAGGAAATTTATCTTGTTACATAGTATACGTAGGGATTAGATAAGATATGAGTAAATTGTTATTCGACACTTGTATAGCAATAAACCGACATATTTAATACTATATCTAATAGGTATAAGGCACTCGTACAAGATGCTGACTGTTGTATCAAATTTCCGATCAGCTTTCTTACAATAATATATCCATCTGGATTTTAAAAAACGATAGCTCACCTCTGTCAAGTCAAGTCTTAATCAGTTAGTACTCATTGTAAATAAGAATATAAGAAACTAACAGAAAATTATATTTGTACGTTTGCCAAATTAAAATTTGTTATAAAAGCGTTTTTAATTTGGTCGAAATATACTTGCCACTTCATGAAGTATGCCAATCGTGTTAGTTTTGTAGAACAATATAAATGAATTCATAAAAGGCATCGTTCTCACTTCAAAATAAGTTTTCTTTGTTAAAAAAGTTATCCCAATTTTAAGAAAATAAATGTTCCGTCGAGGCGAGGTGCACTGACCGACGACATAACAATAAGAGATGTGTCAAGACAGTGATCCGAGAAGTGTGCGGGGCATTATTATAAAGAAATATAGATGAAGACCTTATCAAATTCTGTTTATCTGTTAACGGTTTTTCCATATTAATCTGCAGTTCTTTGCACATTGCAATACATAAAAGGACAGGAAAATTCATTAATTTAAAAAAAAGTACTGATAGATATATTCTTACCACGGTTTAGATGCACTTTGTACAGGTTGGCACAATAGAACATGCATATTTGAAAAATTTCTAAAAAAATAAATATATTATAAGCTATGGTTATAATAAAACTAAGAAAGTATAGGCTAATATTATATGCAGTTTATTTTTTTTTAAATAATATTATCTAAATAATAGCCCTCTCTGCGTGGGTACTCATCTAATCGTGAGCACAGTCTAGAAAAATCTTTCTTCAGCATTGCTGGTGTGATCGCTACCATTTCACTCCGGATATTTTCTTTGAGATGATCTATGTTGCCCGGGTTATTGATGTAAAATTTGTACTTGAGGTATCCCCACAAAAAAAAGTATGCAAGTAAGATGATGCAATATGCACGTTCTATTGAACTACCCTGTATTATTTTTAATATCATCTAACAAAATTCTAAACTAAGATGAATGACTTTAAAGGAAAATGTCGTAATCTTGAAGTTTACAACTCTACATTTCGAGAAAAATGTGGACTTAAGGATTTGCCAAGAAGTTTTGTGACCTTTATAGATGACAGTATGTCTTTGCAGCGGTCACAAGACAAAATGTATTAAACCAGCGAGGGATGTCAGGTGCTTAAGCGAGAGACTTGGCGTGATAATAAGGGGCCTAGTATGTCAATCTGTACACTTTTTACATGCTTTTGAAGAACAACAGAACAAAGTAACAAAATTTGTATTCTCGGCATTTACATCAATATAGCTGTTATAAGTAGAGAAGAAAAATTAAATTAAAAGGACTTTTGCTATGCCTTCACTCGTCTTAGGATATTCTTGAAATTGCCTTCAACGGAACTAAAAAAAAATATTGCCTACTAATTAATGTCAACACATTTCCTTTGGGACTGAAATAAATTAAGTATTAGTAGTAATCGGCACAAACGACAATCAGTGATAGATTTTATTTCCGTTGTGTTTGGACCTATCAGTCAGTGTCAAGAAACAATCCCTTTCTATTATTTTCGAGGCAGTAGACTCTATTATATATTGAGACATTTCTATCAGTATTCCTTATTATCTCATAAAAAATACTTTTTTAAAGAGCAAACTTTGACATGCTATAAGTCTACTTCTTCTTCTTTATCAGCCCGTAAAAAGAATTTTACAGGCTTAATAGGTTCATGTCCCTCTCGATTTTTTTTTCAATCGTCACATTTAAGAAACAAAATTAATACTGGCTCTAATAAAATTAAAATGACGTGGTGTACAATCAATAGCAAATCTGGCAAGATACTACTCAACTAAAACGAAACTACACAACTCAAATTTCGCACAACAATTGAATTTTAACAATAACGTTTTCTCTGGCATATTGTTTTTTATTCTAGTAAAGCTATAAAACTGCGCTCTTACCATGATTGACTATTATAAGCTTATCTCATTGGAGGATCGTAAATTATTGATGGATTCCCTGTTATTGCACAAGCTGGTCAACGGTGTACTTGACTGTCCTCAACACCTTCACCGAGTGAATTTCCATATCCCCATAAGTTTCAGCGTATATAATACACGCTTTTTAGACCTAAATATTTTAAAAGTAATTTGTTACATTTTTCCTGTTTAAACCGTTTACAGACACAGAGCAATTTAATTAACAAAGTATTGGATATTGATTTAGTACTCAGTCTCCGAAATTTAATTGGAAAATTTGGTTTTATCTGTACTACGAGTACAAAAATTTAAAAAAGTAGATAATCATAAAGTAAAAATTATAATATTCATATTTAATTAACTCATAATTATTCACTATCGAAGGCAATCTAGCTGATAAGTTCCCGTTACTCACAATTTTCCTTTTTCTTTTTTTCTTAAGCTTTTTTGTATTTTAATTGTCTAATTCCCTTTATTTACCTAGCCATGGTAACTTATAATTAAGATAAAGCTTGTTTGCATGTTTCGTTCTAAGATTAAGTATTTTTATTAAAGTTTGTAAAGCTTATATCTAATTGTTATCTAAATAAATATATAAATAGATAATTTAACCGAATCAAATCAAGAATCATTCAATTAAGTTGCAACAGATTTTAGCTTTATCAGAAATACTTAACAGATATTTCAATCTTGACTATAAAGTCACTGAATCCTTCCCCCACTGTCGCAGAGTCATTACTGGAACAAAAATGTAAATTAAATTGACTGTACTAGAGAATAATTCAAAATATTAAGAAAATATTTATTAATATTAAAAGAACTGCAGATTTATGAGGGATTTAAAATAATTGCGTCTATATTAGACGTAATCGCACCCCAACTTGCTATTTTAAATACTTGTATCTTAGTCTGTGTATGGGGAACTCGGAAGATACTTTAGGAATATTTTGTGATATTTACGAGTCTTTCGTCTGCGTTCATCACCACCAAATCATTGTAGACGGGAAATGAAGCTGCAGTCTTCAGCAGATATGGCAGCATACAGGCAACTCAACAGACAGATCTCCAAATGCATGTTGCTGAACTTATGCATCTTCAATACAGCTCGTATTGAAGAAGCGATCGAGCGAAATCAAGGCTCCAAAGTCTTTGCTAGAGATCTGTCTGCCAGAAAAAGCCAACTGTAGAAGCTGAAGACCGAATGCGGTAGCATCGTTTCCGGGACACCTGATATTTTGAGTGAGATTAAGAGTTTCTACGGGCAGCTGTACACGTCAGCCTTGGAGCCACACGAATGTGTGAGTAACGATCCAAGAGCAATTCTTATCCGATACTATTTCGAAGATATCTTGGACGTCAGTCTGAGCGAGATCACAATGGCTCTCCAGCACCTTAAAAACGGCAAGGCCCGCTGGGCGAGGATGGAATTACATCGAAACTTCTGAAAGCGGGAGGAAAATTAGTACTTGAAGAACTTCAGAAGCTCTTTAATTCCGTCCTCCGTGGTGGCATTACTCCGGAGGGGTGGAGCACAAGTGCGGTGGTCTTGTTCTTCAAGAAAGGCGACAACGCTCTTATGAAAAACTACAGACCGATTTCCCTTCTGAGCCGCGTCTACGTTCTGTTTTCAAGAGTTATTACGAACCGTCTCGCACGCAGACTCGACGACTTCCAGCCTCTCGAACAAGCTGATTTCCGAGAGTACCTATAGTACCTTAGTACCATAGACCACATACATACCCTTCAGCAAATTTTACCGATAACCGAAGAGTACAATCTGCCACTTTGCCTTTCGTATGTGGACCATGAGAAAGCCTTTGATTCCATCGAAATTTGGGCGATGCCACAAGCTCTTCAGCGGTGCCAAGTTGACTGTCGGTGTATTGAAGTGCTTAAGGTTTTGTACAGTAGGGCTACGATGGCTATCGGAGTACAGAACCGGAGTACGAAACCTATCCAACTGCTAATCTTCTGAACTAAACTGAAAATCTTCACCGCTGAGATTTATACACATTATATTTACTCCCATAATTTAGGAACAAATAACATTTCGAACCACTAACGTTACAAATTATTATCCCTTTTAATAAGATGACCAATATAATATAAAACCTATTGAAATGAAAGTTAAAAACCAAAACCCAACTATGACATAAAACGCTTACTAAAATTCAACATTATTGGTAAATCTTGTAATGTAGTGAGACTACGGATCTACTAAAATATAATAATGAAGTCTTATAGACTCTTATTTATTATCATATTTTAGTAGATCCGTATTCTCCTTTCTTATTTACTTATTTTATGTAAAGTAAATAAGAAAGTAGGTATTTCAAATAATAAATTCTTCCCTAGACTTTGTCGGGTATATTTTTACTTTTTCTTAAGTTTATTTATTTTTGGGCGGTTTTTGATGTAGTTGAGCTATCGTTTTTTACTTTATTTTATTTAAATAATTTTCAAGTTTATTTGTTTATTTTGGTAAATTAAAGACACAATTAATATATATTATAAACATAACAATGTCCTCCAGATCAAAATGCGGTCACGGCGGCCAGTCTCAACAGAGACTAGCTACCATGGACATGATTATAGTGCCCGAGTGTATGAGCAAGCACACGTGCGCTCTCTATTCCCTCAATCTACTAGTGCGACGGAAATATTCTTCGACACGATCAGAGAAAGATCAGGCACAGGACCAACGGCTTTCCGTGCTTTTCGCGAGGCAAGAAGCTGAAACACCGGCAACTTTCAGACTCCGGGCTGCTCCTGAAAATTTCTTGACAGAAAATACCCAATAACTGATTTTGGCCCCACCCGGGATTCGAACCTCGAACCGCATGAGAAGCAACCGCATTTACGAACAGTATACAAACGAGGCAATCGAGTCCTAATATATATCTATTACAACCTATAAAAGTCCACTGCTGAACATCCCCCATAGATTGTGTCATAGCCACGCTTGGCAGGCGGGTTGGCAACCACAGTTTTTTTTATTTTCATACAGCTGTTATCAGGAAGATGCTGCTGCCCATCACCTGTTTTAGTTTCCCTATGTCACCTCTTACGACATCCATGGAACGACATGGGGTAGTGGGTATTCTTACACCGCCACTACACTGTGTTAAGCCATAGTGTAATACATACAACACAAGAGATAAATGTTATGAACCGTTTTCTACCGACTTCAAAAAGAAGGAGGTACTTAATTCGAGTGTATGTTCTTTTTTTATATGTGTTACCTCATAACTTTTTTGTAGGTGAACCGATTTCGATGATTCTTTTTTTATTTGAAAGCTGCTGCTTCTCGTGTGGTCTTATATAATTTTGATTAAGGTTTGACGAATAGTTTTTGAGTTATTCTTAAAGATATATTGGTATTGCGTATCGGTTATACAAAATTTTCAATTTTAAATTATTAATTTAAAACTTTGGTGAAAATTACATGACGAAAAATTCAGTAAGTACTCTTGAAAGAATGTAATACGCATATCATTTAACCCTTTAATTTTTATTTTATTGCCTTCTTATTTTTTGTTGATTTATTTATTATTATTATTGAATTCACAGCCGTGGTGAATTATAAATATGTTATTGTAAATGGAATTTGATGTGATGTTATGCAGCCTATCACCACGTTAGTACGTAGGTCACTCAATAAGTTTTGAGATATACAAAAAGTATTCTAGATACTATTAATATTTATTTTACATCTTTTCAAAATATTCTCCATCATGCTCTATACAAAGTTCCATTCGCCTAAACCAACTCTGAAAACACTTTTGCCAGTCTTGATCTGACAGGTCGGAAATCGCTTCTTCGTAGGCAGCCACGGCTTCTTCGGCGCTTGAAAAAATACTTGTCTTTTATTTTTTCTTTGACTCCTGGGAACAAAAAGAAATCACAAGGAGCTAAGTCAGGGCTGTAGGGTGGGTGACAGAGTTTCAACACCAGATTCCTCAATAAATGCTTTTGTTCTAAGGGGGGTATGTGAAGAGGTGTTATCGTGATGCAGCATGATTCCCCGAAGCCTGGTCTTTGGTCTTCTCTCCCGCACAGCTTGAAAAGCTTTGGATAATGCAAATGTAGTATACCATTCAGAGTTGACTGATCTATAATTTTCCAGCATTGACGTCGACAAATGTCCGCTCCGCGAAAAAAAACTAGCCACCATTTTTTGCCGACGTTGCGAGGTCTTTGCAGTTTTGTCGGTAACTGTCCTTCTGAGTAGACCCATACTGATGATTACCTTTTATTTTCCGGATCATATTGATAGATCCATGTCTCGTCACCAGTAACGATTTCTGAAACACGCCTAGATGCCCCGTTTTCAAAACGTAGACGCATTTCATGGCACCAATCCACACGAGTCTGTTTTTCGCTTTCGGAGAGCAAACGAGGGATCCATCGACAACAAAGCTTCCTCACTCCAAGATGTTGATTTAGGATGGTATGAATGTTCCCCGAACTAATGCCTACAATCTTTTCGATGTCCGTATATGTAATTCGTGGGTCTTCTCGCACCAACATTTCAGTAGTCCATACATTTTCTGCCGTTAGTGCTGTTTGCGGGGCCCCGGTTCTTTGGTCATCTTTAAGATTAATTTTACCCCTTTTGAATTCAGCAATCCACCTAAAAATTGCTGCCCGTGATGGAGCTGAGTCCCCTAATGCTTATTGTAACCGTTGTAAACTTAATTGTTCGGTTAAACTAAATTTAAAATCATAATATATCGTAGCGCGCAAATGTTCACGGTTAAGATCCATCGTTTTAAAGGAAAAGCGCGGGCAGCGTTGCAGGAAAATGAATAGAACTATGTTCTTTTTTTAATATTGAGCAATTGGCTTATGGAGTTCTATTTTTAAATAAATTTGCTTTTTAGAAACATATAACACGGGTGCGTTCCATTTTTAAATTTCGAGCATCTCAAAACTTATTGAGTGACCTACGTACTATTATTTTTTATTTAATAACTCGCATAGAGTTTTCAGAAGGACGCTTTAGCCACAATAATTTAAATTTAATATTAAATTTGACATTGGTTTCTAATTTCGATGTTTAATTTTTTGTAACATTTTATGTCCGCAATAAACCACCATTTTGAATTTTATGTGATGTCATATATAGCCTTTAATCCGCGGAAGAGCACGACGGATCCAACGATACATTATATCATTTTTCAAAATAAGAGTGTAGGATTAAGCAAGATTAAGTTTAGGGGGTCTGAGGGAACAGTATTACAGACATATATACAAAGATAAATAAATATCTTGCTAAAGTTATAACCCTTGTTTTGGCTTTGGCGTAGTAGGGTAAATATACGTTAGTTTTCAATGTTCGTTCGGTGATTCTCGCTACTGATGAGCGCGATTATGTTTATGGGATACGCGTTCCTTACACATCCCGGTTCCTACGCCTCTAAACCTTGAGGCGTTAGAAGCGTTAAGTGCTACTATGTATCATTTTTATGGCTCTGGGTAAAGTGAATTTGCAGGGTGAGATAACATAAATGTGTCGGTCATTTTCATCGAATATAGGATAATTTTGGCTGAATCTTTATAATTAATGACAGCGTTTTATTTATGTATTAATTTATATATCTAATATTTTATTTATTCATTACTACATATATTAATTGCTACCCCATAGAGAAAAGGTTTACAATTAATGGATTTAACGCTTTATAATGTTCTATCTAATAATTCTAATTTTCCCAACCATTTTTTTCCTTTATATATTTTTCCTTTTCTCTCCAAAGTCTTGGAAGCACGTGTAAAAATAACAAAAATAATTATTTAATGAGTCCACCAGCCTCGGTTTTGCCCTAACATCAGTGGAGGTGTGGAAAATAGGTAAATAGTACTTGTTTACTTTCTTAATGCATTAGCGCACACGACATCCTCCTTGGCGGTCTTTCCCACTATAGAATTGCTCCCTTAGCCTTGGCGACTTCTGTCGCATTTTAATGAATTGGAAATTTACTTTTTTATTGTGCGAGCAGCTATATAAAGTATGGAGTTTGTTCCTACTTAATCCCAGGGCGTCTGCAGCGAATTTATGATCATATGATCGGAGGAAAACCGGCGACGAGGCTCGCCACCCGTCACGTTCTGTCTGTCGGAGGGACGAAAAGTGGATTGAGGAAGCCCTTTTGGCGACACTGAATGTATGTGGAGCAATGAATGATAAGATGGATGAAGTATGCGATATGATGTATGATAAAGGAATAGATGTGTTATGTGTAAATGAGACGAAACAGAAGGGAAAGGATGCCACTACACATGGCATGTATACCGCGTACTGGCCTGGTGTAGACGAGACAGAGCGGGCATGTCAGGGAGTCGGTATCATCCTTTCAGAAAGAATGGGTCATTGTGTGAAAGAGTGTGTGGCCAGTGGAAGGAAAAGTTGAGATCTCTCGCCGGGCAAGGTGTTCTGCCCGGGAAGCGGCTAACGCTCCGAGTGATAGTTCGGAGCTATTGTATATATACTGTTTTTAATTCGTAACTTTGATAGCGCGATTTAGGCTTCGAGACTGTAGTAGGTGGAAGGAAAAGGGGAGATCTCCCGCCGGGCCAGGTGTGCTGCCCGGGGAGCGGCCAACGCTCCGAGTGGTAGTTCGGAGCTATTGTATATATACTGTTTTTAATTCGGAACTTTGATAGCGTGATTTAGGCTTCGATGTATTTCGCTTGTGGTGCGACGACAGCGCCGCCACATCACCCCCCTGCTCAGACCGGAGGTCGATAGTACAGTCTAGATGTCGACAAATGTGCAACTGCTAGGGAATTGCCTTGTAGTCTGCAGTAAGTCGAGAAGAAGGCAAGTAATCTGCGAGAGTGCTGTGAAGCAGAGGAATCTTTTTGTGACGAACACTTTATTTCGTCATAAGAAGATTCACATGTATACATGGGAAAGAGGTGGTGATAGAAGCATGATAGATTTCACAATTGTGGATGAAAGAATGAGAAGCGCAGTGGTAGATACAAGGGCTTACCGGGGGTCCAACGTAGGGACGGATCATTACTTGGTCTTATGCCGCATTAATGGTCTATTCAGACGTTGGCTGCATCGGACATCTGTGTCTACCACTGCGTTACAGCGTATAAGAACAGAGAGGTTACAAGATGAAGGTGTGAAAGAGAAGTTCAAATGTAGACTGAGAGTAAATATAAGTGGTATGGATGAATTGTATATATTGTGAATCTAAATGACAGAGTGAGAAATTGTATGATGAGAGAAAAGTATGGTTTGCAAGATGATGTTGTGACCAGGATTAAGAAAGGAATGCTTCGGTGGTTTGGTCATGTAGAAAGAATAAATGAGGATAGAGTAACAAAGCAAATTTATGTGGCAGAGGTGAACGGCAGAGTCTGGAAGGGACGCCCTAGGCGAAAATTTATCAACCAAATTGGCGATATATTGAAAATGGGCCAAATTAAGAGTAACCTTACCGACGAGCGTGTATGCGTAGGTATATGGATGTGGAGGAGGCGAGAGAGGTATGTCAGGATCGTGCCAAATGGAAGTCCATAGTCTCTGCCTACCCTTTGGGTGACAGGCGTGAGTGTTTATGATTATGATGATCGCCTGGTGTTCACTATTTTTTTAATTTTTCGTAAACGTTTAAAATTGCTGACAATTTACTTATTTTTTTCAAAATAAATTATCAGCGAAAATATTTCGAGAAAATGCCAATTATTGCAAATAAATAATATATCGCTGACATCTTTGTTAATTATTTATTGTAATTTTAAACGCACGTTTTATTTATAACTGTGCCTAGAGTAATAATATTACTATATAACCTAATATAACGGTTATACAGTAAAAATTATTCAACGCAGGAATACTCGTTGAAATCATCCAAAATATTGAACACATCGAGAAAATTTATTGGGTCAATATGTTGTCAGTCCGTGCCCTGTATCGTACATTAAGAATTTTTCTTTCATCAAAGCTTACAGCCATTTTAATAGAGAAATAAATGAGAAAAGACTAAACTAAATGACACAGAGAGCCTACAATTCTACATAAATTAAGTCAATACACCTATCTTGCATCTTCTTATTCAATTATCGAATAAGGCAAAAAGGAAAAAAAAACAATTAAGATATTTTTTGTGTGACATGCATGAATCACCGTTCAAATGTCAAGTAGCCATATTTATACTATCATAATAAATATGTATATTATTACTCTAAAACAAATTCGAGTTATCAAATGAGTTGTTTTTGAAATCAAGAGATGATAATTATATAACCATCGATATTCAGTAGCCAAGATGATGTGGTATATTCAATTAGAAACATCTGTGTCGCAAACGTTAAAAACCAATAGCAAACCATGAATACTATGTCTTGACAGTCCTACACGATACTGATTTTCTTATTGATATATTATTATTATTATTAATACGTAGGCTATACTCAGAAGTATTGAGAAACTAAAAAATGATTTTAAATTAAAGATTTTTTTAAAGAACACTTCCCCAGTATCTATCTAATGTTTTATATGTACGTCTGAACCAATTTCCGCAAAGCTTTTTCCAGTTTGCCTCAGACACGTCTTCTACAACCTGCTGGAAACCTGCTTATGCTTCCTCTGGGTGGACAATTTAAAATAATTTTCAGGTTATAAAAACAAATTTTCATTCGATTCATTATTTTTAGAGAATAAAATGGAGACACATGGTGCCTAAACAGGGCTGTAAGGAGGGTGACTCAAAAACTTAACCGGTATGCTGTCTAGGAATTCGTGCGGTTTTGAACGTTAAACGCTGAGTGCTAAAGGTGCGTTTTCATGGTAAAGCAGTAGCCTGCGGAGCCCCGAGTTGCGTCGCTTCTTGCTCACATCAGTGAACATTTATATGCTACTTCATTTTCATATAAGAACTGACATCAATTACTCCGTTAAAGTGAGAAAACTAGTAATCAAATTCTTCTCGATCGCTTTAACTTGGTAGGCATTAGTTAATTTTGTAACAGCCAAACCATCGACTAGCGCTTCGTTTCTGAATCGTATTGATAAATCCAAGAGTCATTACCTGTAATTATATCTTAATCACACCAAGACGTGCCTGCTTCAAATCTAGTTATCATGTCACGGCACTATTCCACACAGCCTGCTTCTGAATATCTGTGAGGCACCAGTGAACGCTTCCAGGTTCAATTTGTAATACGAGTATGTGCTGAATCTCTTCATATGTGATTCGCATATTTTTTTCAATTAAAGTTTTTACTGTTGGTACGGTTACTTCCGTAAAAGCCGTCAAAGGGTTATTATTGTCTTGAATCTCTTAAAGCAAGTCGATCGTGCTTTAATTTATTACACCACCGGTACGCGGTTGACTTTGAAGGGCCTTTATCTATAAATGGCATTTCAAGTCTATCAAACGATTCGCCCGGTTTAAGACGACATTTGAAATAAAAAAAAATCATCATTGGCAGCAGATCCATTTTTGAAAATACACGATATTTCAATTTAGCTCCGAAATGGGTCACGAGATAAATTGAATTGTCGCGTTGGGAGACATTATTGAAGTTATTGAGTATAGTGCTGAAGTCATCCAGAGATTCTGCCATAATGAATTAGAGTAAGAGTGATGTATTTATTCATCGTCTGTATCTTTTCAAGTCAATGTAGCGTGTACTGTACTAAACAAGCACTTTAGCTCATTGGAACGTCGACTGTTAACTTCGCACTGCTGAAAGAACCGTAAGTTGCTGGAGCATTCTAATCTCGTTCTGACTGGCGTTCGGTATATTAAGCCGATCATAGAATATCCTACTATATCTCGAAAGATTGTTCCTATTATAAATAATATGTTTTTTAGTGTTTTACGAGTGAAATTATACGGAATCACAATATACAGGCACAATCATGCTCCATAATCTTAAATCATAACGCGATTAACCAAACCTGACTTTTTCCAGTGATGTTATTCATTTTTCACTTTTTTTTATAGGTTATCGGATAGGATAAGGGTGACAAGCGAGCACACTGACCACCTAATGGTAAATGGTTGCTGTGGCCCATAGACATCTACATCTATCCTCTTTTGCGAATCAAAATTCAGATGCGTTGTCAGCCGTGAGGACAAGATGGAATGCTTATTTTCCATCATAAGGAATACAGCAGCATTAAGCTGCAATTTTACGCTGCTATTCTGAGAGAGCGTGGTACTTCCCCGGTGGAGCCGACTTATTCGTGCTACAAATATACAATTAATATAGCTGCAGCATGGCTCTACCACGTAAAAGTCTACCACCACCTATGCCTAGCTGCCCCTTTAAGTGGGAATTTTATAATACCAAAAAGTTAATAAAATGTAAATTAATAAAATAATTTGGGTAGTAGGTACTTATTTTTCATGAATAACTTACGTCCTAATTGGAATAATTTATAAAAGAAATAGAATCCACCAAAAATCGAAAAACTGGAATGGAATATTGATTTATGGAACTGGAATGAGATAATAATGGTCTCTTGATGTCGTTTGCTAAGAATCGCAGATAATAGAGCTATTTGTGCTGCTTCTGCCTAAAAATACACTGAAAAAAGTTCCGTAAGATGAAAGACCTATAAATACCATTTATTTAAAGAATAATTTAAGAAGAGAAAATCGAGTAAAACGCGTGAAGTGAAAATGTACGTGTAGTTAGGCTAAGAAATAGGTGAAAGTGGAATAAAAATCAGAAAGATAAATTTAACAGATAAAAAGCAAACTCTATCCTGGGGTGCGTTCTCTAAACTGATCATGTATTTATAATTAATCCGATATATGATGGTTCTCTGAAAGAGGAATGGGTGATACAGCTCTAAAGACAATGAAAAACTCGTAAAAGCCCGGTTTGTAGAATGCAGCAAAGAAACTGATGTTACAATAGGAGTGTCTGAGCTTAAGCGGCTGTTGGCAGGTCACAAAGAATTACCGTTGATAAAATGCATCAAACTAAGTCAATAAAGAATATTTTAAACACTGTATAGAGTAAAAATAAAAATAAATAGTTATACCCTGCAATTAGTAAAAAATATTTTTTTGGAAATAAAATATATGTTTGTTGTTGTTAAATGTTTTTAAATTATTATATTTCTTTAAACTTGTATTTGAACACTGTTATTTAAAATATTTTAGGCAAAGAATGATTAAAATTTAAATAGATATTACCTTTTAAAGCAATAACACCTAATTTATTGGCGATAGAGCGTAAAATTGAAAAAGCTAATAAAAATATCATTCAGGTTTAATATGAAGTGTGTTGTATAACTTTTAAACAAATTTAATATCTAAAATGTATGCATTGTCATACTTTTAAACTGAGCTTGTTGTTGCTGGTAAGTTGTTCAGTTGAACGGCTTTACTTCATTGTAAAACATGTAGTTTTAATGGTTTTCCTCGCTCATTCAACACTCGTTGCAACATTGTGTACACGTGTTTTAGCTTTTAGCTTATGAATGAATACTAACGAAATTTCAAAACCCTATTACTCGTATAAATTTTAATTTTAATTCGTTGTTGTGTATTCAGATTAGTAAGCTTAAGTGGCAATGGGCCGAAAAAGCTCGAAAAACCGCCAACCGATGGAGAAGAAAGGTTCTCGAGTGGCAGGCTTGTACCGGAAGCGAAGTTTAGGGCGGCCCCTACTAGATGGTGTGACGACCTGGTAAGATATACAGGAAGGCGTTTGATGCAGCATGCAGCAGGTTGTGGCTCAGGACCGTACTTTGTGTGGCATTCCTCGGCCGAGGCGTATGATCAGCTGTGGACTTGTAAATGGTTGTATTGATGATGATGATGAATGGAATAGGCCAGTTTTAACAACTTTTAAATCCTAAATGTTAAAATGTATATTGAGTTACATTTATTTATTAAGGAGCCATGTTGGGCGTTATATTTACTATAAATATAGACCTTTTTGTAAATAATAAACATAATACGTTTTATATATGTGAATATATTATGATAAATTGTATATAAATATATTCTTAAAATTCTTATATTTTTTTTATATAAACTTAAACTAACGCATAGTTACAGTTAATAGGGGTAACTTTGGTAATCACAATTAAAATTTTACAAGTTTACCACTGACAAAAAGACAACAGTTTCGCGCGGTACGTTTCGTCGTTAGAAGCGTTTTTGACATTAACTTCGTTTGACAGCTTCTTTTTCCAGAGAGTTTGTTTACGAAGTTTGTTAAATACTCGAATTGTATAAATTTAATGAGTGTTATGCACTTAATGTTGTCCACATAAAAAATTAAAAAGTATTTTGCGATTTCAGACTGTCAAAGTTACCCTTGTTAATCAAAGTTACCCCGATAGATTGTAGTACGTACATTCACGATTGAAAAGTTTAAAAATAAGATTGTAATGTATTTTCGGTTCGACGCATAGACTTAGAATATACTTACGCCGGTATATTCTAAGTCTATGGTTCGACGTCCTATCTTTTACGCATTGTTTGAAGTCATGAATGCTTTCCTGTATAGACGAACATTGCAAGCGCTCTTGTTTATTTTTAGAACACTTCCCTTCGCTTTCTTAGCGGTTAAACTTTAAACATTCTTACATATCTACAGATGCATATGTATCCAGAAAACCAATGTAAATGTAAGACTAACACTTTATTGAATAAAACTAATTTGGCCCGGGGCATGAGACTAAAAAGCTTTAGAAAAAACGTGTATATAGTATTTTGCGCAGCTATGTATAACGTCTTTTTATGATAGAATGCTTAAAAGCTTTTTCGTTTACATTACGTATTATAAATATGTAAAATGTATAAATGCTAAAAATAAATTATAAAATAATAATTTCGTTATTTTACGGTATTTAATCCGTTTATGTGTAGCATTTTAAATTCGAGTATGAAGTGGTGGTGTAAGAGATTCCACTACCCTATAACACTCCGTGGGTGTTGTAAAAAGTGACAGAGGGAAATTTTATGACTTGTGACAAGTCAAAACAATTATACAAAACTGCGATTGACAATCCGTCTTTCAAGAGTGGCAACTATGGCAAATATCTCTACAATGAAGCAATCCATGAAATTCTATGTAGTGCAGTGGACTTTCAATGTACTGTGTAATGAAGAAAATGTAATGAAGAAATGTAATGAAGAAAATGAGTATTTTAATTAATAAATAATTTAATAAACCATGAAACTGAAACAATTTTTCAGTTTAAGGAATTATTGTTTGAGAATCTTTCTTTACGATTACTAAATCTGTGATGGATAATTTGTATAAATAATATGTGACAACACGTCGATCGAGACGAGTAAATAAAAGTATTGCATCTATGGTAATTGAATTAATAGTAAACTGCCTTCTAACATACAGGGTAACCTAGTTTAGGGGTCACGGAATAAATTAATTGTATAATAAATACTTATTATTATAATTTACTTCCAAAAATCAAGAACTGATAAATCTAAAAAGAAATAACATGGATAAAGGCAGAACCTAGTTTTAAGCGCACTATCTTCCTTTACGCAATTGTATACGCTGTGGTACTACTACAGATGAAGTTGTAAATGGCTAACAACAATATCATCACAGATATTTTCGGTGTGAAGACTATTCACCCCCATTATATTATCCGTGACTAAAGGGAAAAAAAAACATATATAAAGTCACACACACGTCACCCAAAGGGGTAGTCAGATTCGGCAGGATTCTGGCACACCTCCCTCACATTTCGAAATTACATCACTGATTTCCAGAACATGATACAGTTTGTCTCTTTTCAAGGCTTTAAGCAAATAGAGACTTTCCGTCATAGAGACTTCAGTTTGTCTCTTTTCAAGGCTTTAAGCAAATAGAGACTTCCGTCACCATGAAAGGCAAATTAAATTTTTAACGTTATCTTTTTTTATTTATTTTCGTAAATCAGCAGTTTTACAATATAAAATCTCAAAACGCACTATTGTAATTACATATAATAATTGTAATTATGTACCACAGGTTAAATTACAAAAAATATATAATAATAAGTTTACGCAGGGAAACGCCTGTATCTATAAAATAATTAATAAACATTCTTATTTGTAATAAAAATCACGTGATATTTAAATTATTTTTAAAATTTCGTTAAGCAAAAGTAAGTTTAAGCTAAAACTTAAAACTCGAATGGGCGTCACGTCGCTAGCACTTGTCCTCAAGTTCCTAGTACCAGATCGTGTCTAAAAGTTTTCACATAAAATGGCAAACTTTGTAAGCTAGAGCTACTAAGAGGACCTTTATTTTTTGTTGATTTTTATTAGGTACAATCCGATACCATATGTATTGTAATAGATATGAAAATAAATATGAAAATTTCATAACTATGATCTTTATAAAAAATTACTTATACGGATATATTACGTAAGTACAATTACAATGTGCGCCGGATTTAGCTTGTCGTAATTTTTACAGTACGCGAGCAACAGGAGTTTGATCCCTGCCGGCACCAAAAAAAAGAGTAAATTGCAATTGTACCGTCCGTCCTCCTTGTTGTACCTCCGTCTCCAGAACCTCTCAAAATGAAAGGTCTCTGCAACGCATTGGTACATATAATATAAGCAGTAACTTTTTCACAATTATATTGAGATAGATAGATAATAATAATAATAATTATTATTATTTATTGCGCACACATAAACACAAAATGTTAAAAGGTAGCTTAATAGGCGGTCTTATCGCTAAAAGCGGTTTCTTCCATACAGCCTTAAAACCTGAGGTATCTACGGTTACATTTCTATATTATTGTACATATAAAGAAAGAACAACATTCTAACTATAGCTATGATTTTTAATTAGCAGAAAGGAAGTTTTAAATTGCGTGCCAGTGATGATATATATATTTGAGACATGGTCCTTCACTGCTAACCATACGAGGAAGCTCCAGGCTGCTCAATGAACTATAGAGATGGCTATACTCGGAGTTTCGCTGCGTAAAATACTGACATAGCCCAATGGATCAGTAGGCTTAAGTGGCTATGGGCCGGCCATATGGCTCGATGAACTGATAACCGATGAATAAGAAATGTTCTCGAGAGGCACACACCTAGCGGTATGCGAAGACCTCCACAATGTATGTACTGTTTTGATTATTCCCGCGTCTCTTACTCACTGAATTTTATTCAATCATTCTTTAATGATTGGTTAGGGTGAGTGAATGTCTCTGTATTTGCTGGTACACTTGTGATATATACGTAGTTGAGCCCTGCGCAACTGAAATATTCCAATCACAAAATCGAGAAAAATTATAATAATTATTCCAAAATGTAAAAAAATCAATACATAAGTTTAACAGCATAGAGCCAATATTCAAATATCATCCATCGTTCAATCGCATGCAGTCATGCAACGAGCGGAGAGCTAAGTTGAAAACTATCTGTGTTCGTGACTTTGACGTCAGAATCCTTTTTGAGACGTGGCTGTCTATCATATTCCAACTTAACTATTGCATCATATTCCAAATTAACTATTGCATCATGTCTGTTTGAATAATTCACCTTTCCAATGTTCTGCCTTTTAGTTTCTTTGGTTTTTTTTTGGGGTTGGCACCTGATCGCTACAGTAATGTTTCTGAAGTTTTCCACTCATTGCAAATGTCTCTTCTATCATCATCATATTGATTTCGTGTTTCTTTTGTAATATATAGTTATACTTCTCTGATTAGATAATAATCGAAAACTAATACAAACTAACAATGAATTAACAAAATTTGCAGTGGTGATCAAAAGTTGTGTCTAGTGCTGTATGTACTGTAAAACAACTAAGGCAAACTAAGGTAAATTCTTAGATAAATACTATACAACATATTAAAGCTCAGTTCTTTCGTAATCCATGTATTTATTAAAGCAGAGATAAGAAAAGAGACATGTATTTCTATTCTATTCTCGGCTAACAATCAAAATTTTGATTCGTTGTTAATTCTGGGGTCGAAGATGGAATGCTCCCTCGTCGATAATAAAGGTATCCAGTTCTCGTTACACACCTTGCAAATTTTGCTTATGTTGCTGGTATTTTTTTATAGAATTAGGGTGACAAGCGAGTACATAGTCCACCTGATGGTAAGTGGATGCTGTGGATCTACCTACATTCATCCTCGATTAAAAATCAAAATGCAGATGCGTTGTCACCCCTGAGGACTAAGATAGCATGTCTCGTTTCCAGTAAAAAGGGTATCCGGTTCTCTACACTCACCATACGCATGATAAAGCGTTATCATTAATGACCAAACATTACTACAGTTTTCAAAACAACCTATTTTTAAATGTAAAAAACCTGAAGAGATGATTAATGAGTATCTTCTTTTTGTTCAGCGTTGATGGCAGCGGCCGCAATAAGCATAAAAATTGACAAGTGAACGTGAAGAAACAATAAAAATATTATAAAACTCTTAATATAAATATACAAGGACTATAAGTATTAAAGTTACATTTACAATTGATAATTTCTAATATGTTAATTTATTAGAAATCATCTATTGATAATTACATTTTCTTTTCAAATTATTGTGTATAAAATAAATTTTTGTATCTACAAATAAATATAGTAACAGCATAAAAGGTGAGATTTGGGTCACTGGACGACAGATCACGTTGGGAAGTGCAATACAGGCGGTGTCGGTAGTATTTTTATACCATCAATGTCAGCTTATTTAGACTATAAAAGATAACACAAACCATTTGTGAGTGTGCCAATCATTAATTTTATGTGTATCGTTTTGTTTTAGTTGTTCATAAGATGTTGTATTTAAATAGAAATTTAAAACTATTAAATTGTACATAAATACACATATAATATTTATAAAAAGTAATTAGAATATTAATTTAAAAGTATTATCTGTTATCTTATACAATTTATGAATTTTATCTGTAAAATTTCTTTAAACTGATAATACACTATATATGGGTCCGAAAAACCCTTCGTTCCCCTTCTCAAAGTTTACAAAAGTTCTATGTACTTAAGAAATATTATCCATAAGTTATACAATATAAAGTGAAGTAGTTTCAAGCTTTTGGAGTAATTAAATGAACTATTATCATTTATAAAATTATTATTTTTATATTATTATTATTAAAAAACTTGTGATACCTCTCGCAGTAAAGTGCCAAGAACGGTGGCTGCGTTTCCTTGCTAAATGGCTAAACTTAGTCTTTGAGTGAGAAATAATGTAGTCTTCTTGCCATTAGTGACGATGACTAGCCGCAGAATACAGTTTTTTAGGAACTTTACCGCACGTGGATTCCACGGACGAATAAGTCTCTACGGCATGTGACACAATGTTGTCATCTCCCAAAGGCTTATATTTGCAATATTTACTCAGTACAACCAACTATGCTTTTAACGAGGTAGCCCTGATGACACATGAAACATCTTACACCTAGCTTTGCCTCTTTCCTATAGGGCCAAAGTCATACTGTTGAAGCTCATGCCATCGTTTCTAAATACTCCACAAGGCTCTAAATTCGAGGGAACATTTATAGAGATAAGAGCCCTTCGGCTAACATCGTTCATAGAACCATGATGTTATTTAAAAACTTTCCAGCACTTTTTTTACATGAAATTTGTAGAGCTCAAGCTCTTCGACGCCGCTACCACAGGGTCACTTGTTGGATTTTTATGGTTATCCACAAGCTTTGTCTGTCAATGTGTTAAGATTACTTAATGGTAAAGCATGAAAAATTTCAAGTTGAAACAACTAAAAAGTGGGCCTGATTTTCTTCATTACGAAAACAATGAATCTCCCATTGGTTCTGTTGGTTATCTTCCATTAGAACATCTTATAATTAACCTCGCTGGGGCAGAGTGTTTGCCATGTCTGCCTTACCTCTGCAGCAAAGGATAGTCCTAATTTATTGTACATAATTGTATTTCAAAAATCACTGTCACTATGCACGAAAGCAAGAGAGGTGGGCAATGCAACATTAGAACTCCCACTGACAACTCTAAATTTGAAAGGTAAAGTAGCTTGAGCTGTTGAAATTAAAAATAAATGTAATCTACATTTTTTCTATAACATTTTGAGAAGAATAATCATGCAAACCTAGGTACAATAAGAAAATATTTCATAATATCATAGTGATGTGGGGATTTAAATTATATAAAATATCAAATTTTTAAAAAGAGATCACATTTTATTTATAAAACCTATTTAATAGTACCTAACAGCAACGAGATACCTAGCTGATATAGCAATTCCGCCCTGAGAATTTTCATTCCAGGGGAAAATAATTGTTTTTATGATTTTTTTTATATTCTTACATTGTCATCCGATTCTGAGATATTTTCAAAATTTCAAGTCACGGGAATTTTGTTTAAAATCAATTACTAAATTCGAAGTTAGTGAAAACATGGTATAAGATGATTGAAGTATCTGCCAGAACTAGATAAATTAATGGAAATTACCAATTCATTCATATTGCTATTTGGTATAAGACCAATATTTTTTAAATTTTGAAAAATATGAGCAACATCATTGCGGACGTCATTTGCTCTACCTTCCAGTGTACCGTCCTCCAGTTACCAGATAAATAATAAATACCAGATATTTAGTTCAGACATAATAGATTGAATTCCCAAATTAAAAAGAGCTGGACATGGTGGGTACTCAATACCGACAGCAGAATTATGGTTTTCGTAAAATAAATTCATATTTGGAGTCTAAAATTTTCAAACTTAATGACAATTTTCGGAGATATTGTTAGCTAAATATTTCAGCAGGGTTATCTTATAGCTTTGTGATTAAAATCCTTTAATTTATCACTAAAAGTATTCCTTAGGTCAACTTTTATAAGTACACCTGCAACAGTTTGTTAAAAATTTACGCACTCAATGTACCGATGTGTTGCACTAAACGCCCAATAATTTTTCCTTAAATCAAAGTAATCAAGCAGTATAATATTACAGTTATGCGCCAAAAGTAGAACAAACGTTAATAGGGCAGATACCGTTTTTTCTTTTTATATGAATGCACATTAGGATTAATATTACCAGAAAAAATAAAATTACTTCATTTTGTAATGTCGTTGTGAAATATTCCACCAGTCTCACTGGCGGACAAGCTTCCAAGACCTTTAAGATTTTTAAGCGCAATTCCGTCAATGCCGCCAGCAGATCAATTCAAAAATGACTTCTAAAGTGATTTCTAAAGTGCCTTTTTCAGAAATTTATAAAGATTGCATAGAAGTATTGCAGAAGGAAGACTATCAAATATGATCAAAGGATTTTCTGCGAAGACCTTCAGTTTAGACATAACGAAGAGCCAGAAGGTCGTCTGGAAATAAAAGCTTCTAAAGTATGACCATGTGTCTGCTTATTCTTCTCAATTAAATGACTTTCTATTCGTCAGCGCCGAAGTATACGTGCACTTCCTACCTTACATTCAATTTTAATATCACCCGATCCCTTCTTACTTGATTCGCTACTTTAAAAACCTTCTGTTTGTCTCTGTCTTATGTCCCTCTTATAAATCTAGCTTTTTCCTATTCCTATTTCCTTATTAAATCTGTTCTTTTTTAAATGTATTATTCAGGAAAGTTAGAAATCGATACACTTTAAAGGTTAAAGTTAAACAGTATATGTTAAATGTAATAAGTTATATACGTATATTCTTATTTATGTTCTATTTACCTGTTCTCAGCTTCTGTTAATACCTATTTTTTTATCTTTGCACCACATCATTCTGTGTACATATATGATAAATAAATGAATAAAATACGGAATGCATCTTTACAACGTCATCAAATACTTTCGACTCATCTTTTTTAAATCAAGCTAAGAACGAGGTAGAGATAAAGGAATATCAATTGGGTAATATAAATTATGAAGAAAAATCTCTACTAGTAAAGAAGTTATTGCTTTATTTACTAATTTATCAAAATGAAACTGGGTATAATAAAGTAAATATTTTTACCAACTCTATTTACTTTAAGTGTAACTAGTGTTTGACATTGCTTTAGTAAGCTGCATCTAAAAACCTAGAATTTATTTTCATAACGATATTTTTTATTCCGAAAAAAAAAATTGAAATATGTTTCATTAGAAACATTACTTAAAGAATCACGTATTTCCACGACAGGCTCTAAAGGTGAAATAATTTAGCTATGGCATCGTTTAATATGTAGGTATATTTAATCCTATTATACCTTTAAACAGCCTACCGTCGGTACAATTTTGACATTGTAGAAAATCCGGCTCTGAATGAACAGGAGCAGCGATATTAATTTAAAAATATACATAATTCTAAAAAAATATACACTGTTCTTTAAAGTCTTTATATAACATGTCTTCAACTTGACATATGCTGTATATTCACCGCATCTTTTCCTGAAACACACAAATTTAAGTCTAATGAAATATTTTATACAATATTAGGTTTTATTTCATATTGGTGAAAATTGTATGTATTTATAGCAAGTTTTTATTCAGTCACTTTCTTGTTTTTCTGACCTTCCGGGTGGAATTTAGTCATTGATTTTAAACTAACTTTTCTATGAGCTGGAAACTTAAAATTTTTGAATATAGATCAAATTCGGATGACTATTGACAATGCAAGAATATGATAAGAAAACGTGGTAAAAATATTTAAAAAAATCACTTGTTATAATAACTTATTCGAATTAGTTACATACTTGTTATTGCCTGATCTTTAAGTTTGGTACGGCGCTAAGTTGTTATAATCTTGGTCATGCAATCTTAAGCTGTGCAAATCTTGTATGTGTCCGTGAATATAAAAGGCAGCTGGATTGCCCTGTCATTGCCTTCCTCTTCCTTACAAGCGTCAGCTCACACCTAACAGCGAACGGACATTAGGCATGATTCAATTACTTACTACTAATAAACAACGTGTCACTTGACTTGTGGTTCTTCTTCCAGAGTTCTACGGTCTTCGTTGACGAGAATATAGTGAAGCTCATTTGCCGGATGCCACACCACCTAGGTGCCGGGCATGACCTGCCACCCTGCAATGCGCCGGGGTCCACTCAGTGGATCGACGGGCATAGCCATCTATGCTAGACTACTTTCTACACCGGCCATCTACAACAATCAGAAACGGTACATTCTTCCCCTACCTCCAGTGAACAATCAGTGTTGTCGGCAAATAAAGAACGAGAACGTATACCACGACATAATCGTAGCTAACATTATATTATTATTATTATTTTAAGTACATACATACATAAACACTCACGCCTGTCACCCAGAGGGGTAGGCAGAGACTACGGACTTCCATTTGGCACGATCCTGGCACACCTCTCTCGCCTCCTTTACATCCATATATTTACGCATACACGCTAGTCGGTTAAGGGCACTCCTAATCTGGCCTTTTTTCAATATAACACCAATTTGGTCGATAAACCTTCGTCTAGGGCGTCCCTTCCTGACTCTATCGTTCACTTCTGCAACATAAATTTGCTTTGTCACTCTTTCCTCGTTCATTCTTTCTATATGACCAAACCACCGAAGAATTCCTTTCTTACTCCTGGTCAAAACGTCATCTTGCAAACCACACTTTTCTCTTATCACACTATTTCTCACCCTGTCATTCAGATTCAGCCCTAACATACTCCTTAATGACCGCATTTTTACAGCATTTATTCTACTCTCATGCTTCTTCTGCCAGACCCAACTTTCACTGCCATAAATTAAAGTAGGGAATAACACAGCATTATGAATTGCCAAACGTGCCTTTTTTGACACATTCTGACTCTTCACAATAGCGTGTAGAGCCCCATTCACTCTATTTACTGCGTTCACTCGTCGTTCTATATCCTTATCATATCTACCATCCCTGCTAAATAAACATCCCAAATATACAAACTCATCCGCTTGCTCAATCAACTCCCCTTCTATTCTTATTTCACATAACGTTTTACTTTCTTCTCTTTCAAAAACCATCACTTTCGTCTTATTTGCGTTCACTTTCATACCCCTTATTATTTTTAGTCTATTACTTTATAATAGAGCGGAGGACAATATTACACTTTTGATCTTAAAATGATAATATATATCTTATTTCTAAATTCTATAACTCTACAATACCACTAATACCCACGCCACACAAGTAAAATATTATATATTATAAACTCCATTATATCTTGCTGGAAAAATTTGCTGAGAATTTTCGCCCTGAATCCTATATTAAACAGACGGTGAATGAAAAGAATAAATGGCGTGAAATAATCGGAACTCATAGTTCTGTGTAGCTGAGTAGGAATTTATTGCCCCTCGATTCTCGTAGCGGCCCATTTCGTTGACACCTTAATATTGCACAAAAAGGCGATAGAAATAAGAGCTTTAGGGTTAATTTTAAATTTTCTATATGTTGTAATATGTTGTATAAATAAAGACTGAAGTTTTTGAAATAATAAACATAAAAACACGTTTACACGGACATTAGTCCTTATTTTGGGTATTAATAACGTAAAGTGGATATGAGATAATTACATCCATCATCCATTCATTACAGGCATATGTTCAGCAGTGGACTTGTGAAGGGCTGTAATGATGATGATGATGTCTAAAAAGTTTTAAATAAAAAAAAATTGCCCCATATTATTATACAAATATTTATACTAAAACTGTAAGGATTCGTCATTTATACTTTAAAATTTGAATCGGTTGCTTTGGACTAAAAATAAGCCTCTGTAAGAGTTGTAATGATGATGATGATATATCCTTCAAATGTTAACACAACAGTGAATGCACTGCTATTTGGAGGTAGAAACAGATAAAAAGGCAGTAACTACTGTTCTGAAAATATAATATATATAATGTTCTGAAAATATTTTAATATTAGTTTTTAAATTTATTTCTAAAAATATTTAAGCAAAACAACAGTAAAAATTGCTATGTTTAAATGGTATAATAACTGTACTTGTGCGTAAAATAAGATTTATAGGACGGGATGTTGTGAACAAGACAGATGAAA
The DNA here is from genome assembly GCA_029286625.1 of Parnassius orleans. Lineage (NCBI taxonomy): Eukaryota > Metazoa > Arthropoda > Insecta > Lepidoptera > Papilionidae > Parnassius > Parnassius orleans. The sequence continues at coordinate 1,546,229 of JAGSMP010000130.1, forward strand.
GAAATAAATGGGCCGAAATAATCTAAGGTCTTGGTTTTAGATCACTGGAATTACAATAAATTTTAGCGTTCCTTGAATACGACAGTATACCCTTTCTTAACATTTAGTCACGTGAATATTTATAAGTTGCCGATCACACTGTCCTAGTAAGTTCTCATTTTGCTTTAACTAAAAATAACTTAAAATTAATTTAGTAAAATAAAGTATCATTACATACGTAACACAGCCTATACTTCTACACTTCCCACTGTGTACTACGTCGCTCGCTTTTTTAAATAAGTTTCTATTTCTTTTTACTAACACAATAGCTTCGAGAATTTATATTGCTAACAAATTAGTACTCATGCAATCTAAGTCAAGTCATGGCTCGGACACTTTTTTGTCCAATAAACGCTCTTTTAAAGTAAGAACTATTGTTCTATAAAAGAGTGTTTCTGGAATAATAACCCCAGATTACACACATACATAATGACACATCTCTCTCGCCTCCTTTACATCCATATACCTACGCATACATATTCGTTGGTTAAGGATCTTCTTGATTTGACCCATCTTTAATATATCGCCAATTTGGTGGATTAAATTCCATCTAGTCAAGAGACGCCTTGCTGTTAACTTCTGCAACATAAATTTTCTTTGTCACTCTTTCCTCATTCATTTTTTCTACATGTTCAAACCACACAACATCATCTTGTAACCACAGTTTTCTTTCATAACTCTTTCAATCAACACCTTAGCACAAAGTTTTACCACAATGCTAAGCAGGCTGATTCTACGGTATTTTTATAGTCCTGCTGTGATCCTTTTCCTGCACTCGCTTAAGTTTACAATATCAATTAAAAAAGTGTCCTAGTTCATTTAATTCAGACGTCTCCTCACACACTAAACACGCTTTCAAAGTATTGCTTCCATTTCTTCAAACTCGAAACTTCGTTATTTGAAATACAGTCATTCTCTTCTCGTATAGCATTCATTCTAGGCTATTCTGAGTTTTCCTTGGCAGTTCTTACGAGTTTCCAGAACATTTTAATATTTACCCAAAAGTTACCAAATATTCTTCTAACATTTTTATTCGTTCTTTCTTGCTTTTCCTTTAACTACTTCTTTACTCTCTTATTTAGACGTCTAAATACTGCCATTCTTTCAATCACGTCATCATCAGAATAAATTGAAAAAAAAAACATACTCGTATAATATATTATTCCAAAAAAGTAAGGGCGAGAGTTCCCTGCCCACCCGATGATATGGATGCTGTGGTCTATATCATATCATATCCTTATTTGAGAACCAAACTGCAGATTTTTTGTATAGCACTAAAGCGACAAGCAAACTTACGGTCCACCTAATGGTTAATGGCCACTGCCGCACATGGACATCTGCAACCAACTTTAAACAAAGAAGGCTAGATGTGATTACTTCTGAGGACTAAGATGATATGCATTGGAGTCTATAATTCTACTACCTCTCTCTATCATTCAGACTGGAACACAGCAGTGCAAGCAATGCTGATTAAAGGCAGAAATAGGTATCTACCCAGACTAAAGTCATACGAAGTTATACGATCACTAACAGACCACCAACGATGACATTATATTGTACTAGCTAGACCCGGCAAACCTGGTTCTACCTGTTTGCCTGGTTCTACCTTGTTGAACAGTATATAATTTTTGATACTGCAGCGCCATCCAGTGATGAGTTGCAACAAAGTGGATAGCATAAAAATTTTCTCCATGAAATAATAAAAATAACTGCTAACTCCCGATATATTATAGCAAAAAAAATATTAGGCAAAAAGAAGTCCTACCACATAGTACTGTGTTTCGTTTGGTGATTGATGAAAACCGAAGTTATATTTTACCGTCCACGAGGCATTCCATTTTAGTCCTCAGAAGTGACAATGCATCAAAAATTGCAATTAAAAAATATTTCTTATACATGCAGGTTTCCTCACGATGTACTCCCTAACCGCTGAACACATCTTAAAATTGTATTGTCTCTGATGGTCGAGCTTTGCATCCGTACTATAAATTATCAGGCAAACGCTTAATCCGCGTGACTGACATTACTTTGGTTCTACCGTGGACTACTACTTAACTTCCTTACGGATTGTCTGACACCGAGTAAAATCATCACTTATAGCAGCAGCTTGCCTTACAATAAATATCACATACGCACGTAGATTCCGTAGGACATAAGTGGTATATTACTAGCAGACCCTAGTTTTTCAAAATTTTAAGATTTTGAAAAAACTAGGGTATTTTCTTACAGAGTAACTTTAAGATTTTCAGGTTTATGCTAATACTGCACGTTAATCCACCCCGAGCCGGGTGCTTCGCCCGGTGATCGCCGGTAACCGCAGTAAGAACCCATAATGTGGTCTGACTCAGCTCGCAAACTCATACCAACCGGCCCTTTTCATATTATTTAAAGAATTAATACTCCCGTTAACCAAGTAAGCTGAAAATGCTCTAGTTAGGATTGGTTCACGACATTAGTCGAATATTGGATTCCAACCCATGACTTTCAGAGTTTGCAGTCATTTAAGACATAGTAACTCAACTTTATTTGACACCTGCTAAAGTTCTCTTGTAATATAAAATACTCTGCGTTGTTTATCATACTAAGAGTTGTTACATAAGTAAATGTAAATATTTTATTGTGGCGGCGCAAACAGCGCCTAAGAGATCAATAAAATTTGTTTGTTTTGTAAAATGTTCTTGCGGACTGGTTTATAGATTCTGCACATGAATAATTCAACCACACAAACTGGAAATTGTAATATTTTACTTAATGGTGCCCATAGCATTCACTTTTTTGCATAAATGATGTGCATTGCGGGTTAGTGTTAGTGAATTAATTTTATTACTCTACTTGCTGTTTACTGCCATGCAAATAATAAATACTAACATATATCCTGATCAAGATGTGTATATTTTGTAAAACGTAAAACTGTTTAATGTAAATCTAAAATATAAATAAACAAGTTGGTAAGATAAACGTTGTTCTGCCCTTTTCGATAGGTGGCGTGATGAGTTTGGTTTCCTAATTACATTTCGCGTCTTGATAGATATTGAGAAAATGAGAATTGGATGTTACTTTGATTGATGAATTACGAGGGAAGGAGAATGTATAAAAACATGAAAATGGTCTCATTTATGATGTGAATGATTATTATTAAGTAGAGTGAAGAATGTAAGATATGTTGGATAAATGTGACATGCTTCCACTTTCACAATAATTATTTCGTGTAAAATATGTTAGCAATAAATATCGCGCCGGTTTACAAACCATCCATACCGCATTTACTTTGTAATATCTCCGCATTTTATGCGCGTTCACAACGTAATTTTTTTTTACAGAATTTTTTTTTACAGTAAATTAAATATAAATTTACTGTCATGTTTTTTATTACTCGAATTATTCATTTTATAACCTTTTAAAAACTCTAATTAAAAACTCATTAATAAAGACGAACATATCGCGTACCATACACATACAACAAGTAAATTGTTGTTTAAAAATACACCTCACTCCGTATGAGGAGGAGGTGACATTGTAGTTTTATAAGAACAAACTTTAGCCTCTAACCATTGCACGGTTTAGATGAATTGACAGGCACCTCGTTGATTAAAATCCATTCAGCCGTTGGGATGCTTCGAGAGTTTAAATAATCACATACAAACCCTTAAAAGTGTAATAACATAATACTTTACATACAACTTTATTATAATTTTGGAAATTTAAGTGAGGGTGGTTGCTGACCAACTTTATATCGTTATATAATATCGTTCCATATAGCAATTATTATCACTAGAAGAAAGGAAATTGATAATAGAAACCTAAAAGATGATTTTCAAAGAAATATTCAATGATAGCTACCACCCACATGACATCGTTAGTAGACATTATTTTTTTCTTTTTCATAATATGGCTCCTGGTGGTCGCCATATTGAATTTTGATTACTGTCATGTCTTTAGTGAAATTCACTTTTTTATGATTATTTTACGTCAAGAAAAATCGATTGACATAAGAATCATCAAAATCGGCCCAGGCGTTTGGTTGCTAGCGTGCCACAAAGGAACAAACATACATACATATTACATATATAAAGTGTGGCGTAAAGAGTGGATATACCTTAACCTACGGGTGGGGGACATCATAACTGTTCAGAAAATAAACAAATGTACTCAGTAAAAGTCTCACCGTTTTTGAGGTATGGGACATTTACGAAAATTTTCTAATTTATTTCTCTTGTCCATTCTTTTCGGTGCCAAGATCACAAATGAAGGAATTTTCTCGACGTGTTTTTTTTTGTAGCATTTTTAATAGCTATACTATTAAATACTATCTTCCATTTTTGTGCCACATTGACAGTTTCCTTTTAAAAATATTTTTCAAAAAAAAATGTTTTGCAAAACTTTTTCAAAAGTTTAACCTCTTGTAGTATGAAAAAAATGTATGGTCACCTGAGTGAACAACTAATTAATAAAATGCCTACTTCATTGAAATTCAGAAATGGTATAACACTCTGTATTTCTAGCTTTCAAGCTAGAAATTTGCTAAGAATATTGCTGTTAAATATAAAAATTAAAATTCTGTTGGGCAGTTGGAATTCCGCAAACAAAATTAATGTTATTACAAAGAAATTTACTAAAATTAGAAAATTAAAGAAATTAAGACACTTAAAGTACATTTACTTTGAAAATTCTTACAAGAGTTCAAAATAGCTACCATTAGCTCTTCATCTTCTAATAAAAGAGCGCGCATGACCAGATTCGGGAGCTGGCAACTCATAAATCCAAGATATAGAAAGGTTAGGTCCCAGTACCAGTTTAAAATAAACCTGTGGACTGGGATCTGGAACGGCCAAGTCTTCGACCCATTTGAGTTTCCAGACAGACTGCCGAGGAATATTTAATTTTTTTAAAGAACGTGCTCCCTACCTTGTTGGAGGACGCCTCTTTGGAAGACACAAGAAGAATGTGGCTGCAGCAAGACGGTTGCCCTGCGCATTACGCCCGCAACATGAGAGAGTACCTCAACGAAAGATATCCTCGTAGGTGGATCGGGCCGGGGGCATGCGGACCATTCTGTGGCCAGCACGGTCCCCAGATCTTAAACCGCTCGACTTCTTTTATTGGGGTGCCTCAAGGAGGTGGTGTACAAAGAGCTCATCACCGCAGTTAAGCAGCTGCGTGAGCATCTTCAAAGAACGGCCCGAATCTGGTCATGCGCGCAAAATAAAGCGCTCTTTTATTAGAAAAGATGCAGAGCGTGCATAAGAGCTAATGGTAGCAATTTGAGCACTTGTTGTAAGAAATTTCAATCCAATAAATGTACTTTAAATTACTTAATTTGTTTCATTTTCTTGTTTTAGCATAGAATAAATAATAGTACAAGAACAGAAGGATCACTCTATGATACCAAACTTGCGAATTTAAATCTAGTTACAATGTCGCTAATGTTCATAATACTTTGCACGCCTCGGATACGACCTTCGTTATATTAGCCTACCGATTAAATCATCGAAAAAAAATTAATGCAGCGCGCGTATTAAATCAAAATGCACCTTATGTCCGCGTGTGAGAGTTTATATCACTTAGCCCGTCACGCGCATTTGTTAAGGCCGCTCCTACTGCAGGGTTAGGTGTTGTGAGAAAACAAATTGAATCCTTTGATATTAGTAGGTATTAGAATACACTGAAGTGTTATGCAATGTAATGTGAGGAAGATTAGTATGCAACATCGAGAAAAATTAAGATTTTAACAACGTGAACGTTACTTACTTACCATTTTAGATGGGCTTCAAAAAAAAGGAGGAGGTGTTCAATTCGCCTCTATTTTTTAGTGTGTTACCTCTGAACTTTTTTCTAGGTGAGTCGATTTTGATGATTCTTTTTTTATTTGAAAGCCGGTGCTTATAATTTATATATCCCATATAAATTTGATCAAGATCTGACCAGTGGTTTTGGAGTTATCCTTAATAATGCGTATTATAATGCGTTAATATTGAAGTTTGAACTATTTTTTAAGGTCATTGATAAAATCTGTCGGATCGCTAATCAAATAATAAATCTTCAGTAACTAGGTACCTAATTATCTAGATCTACCTATAAATAGTATATATCTTACCTTTCGATATCCTTAGGAACAGTAAAGAATGAAAAGTCGACATTCCTATTGTTATTTAAGCACCCGTATGCTATGCAGTACCTTTTGACTTTTTGAGTGGCCATACTTGAATAAAAACTCAAAAATAAATATCAAAGTGCCTAAATACTTATAAGAGAAAAATATTTTTTTGTTAAAGTAAGGTGCGCGTCAACACGAGCGCGCGCGTGTCAACCTCACGGAATTAGACCCATGTAGGGGTCGAGCAGCGTAGGTAGGTATATTTTCATGCCTAAAACACGGAGTGAGACAGGCCTGGTTTTAGTAAATTTCTTTATATTAACATTAATTTTGTTTGCGGAATTCCAAGTCCCCAACAGAATTTTAACTTTATTTGTAATTAGAAAAAATTAACCTTGCCCAACTTAACAGCAATATTCTTTTCATTGGAAGCTAGATATACCGAGTGCTATACAATTTCTGAATCTCAATGAAGTAGGCAAGTTACTTATTAGTTGGTCACTCAGGTGACCATACATTTTTTTTACGCTACAAAGGTCAAACTTTTGAGAAAATTTTGCAAAACATATTTTTTTTTGAAAATATTTTTCAAAAAAAATGCTTTTCAAAAAATGTAAATATGAGGTTGCCGCGTAGTTTGCGATTTTGTAAGGTGGCGTCGATATAACAAGCGTAACTGGACATAACCCAAAACACTATTTAAACTTATTTGGAAAAGCTGAATATTGGTTGTAAATTTTAGTAATTAGCAATGCGAGCCATAATTGAAATAAACATTTTACATTAGGAGTAAATGAAGAATATATAAATGGAAGAACAAATCGTTGGTTTTCACATTTGTTGGATTACCCACATGTCTATACGGTAGTAGTAGTATAGTACATTAACATTCTGTCGCATATGCATTACATTGTGTACGAACAAACACGTTAAGACTGACAGAATTATAGTGCTCGAGTATGTGAGTAAATACAGGTGCAATCTCATCTCCTCAGTCTGATGGGGTGGCCACATGACCGAAGATATTAAGCGCAAGACGGTTTTCCGTTTCCGAGGAACAGGGTGAAACAACAACTTTCTGACTCCGAGCTGCTACTGAGAATTTATTGATAGAAAACCCAATAACCAGTTTTAGGCCCGATTGGAATTCGAATTCAGGATCATATGATCAGCAGTCGCGCTTACGACAATTAGACCAACAAGGCAGTCAAATTTTAAGTGAAGCACACCGTCTTGTTCGTCTCGCCCCGTTGCATACTTGCCGCTGAATTTCTATGTGACAAACTCACATTAAAAGTACATTTATTAAAGAGCGTTTAACTCGACTTGAGAATTTTTGGCATAATAAGTCAGACAAGTGCGTCCACGGATCAGCAGTGGAAGGCCTGAATGGCGGCCGATCAAATTTTATACACACCGCTAAATGCCCTCCACTCAAGTCTTAGGGCCCGCGCGCAACTGGTGGTAATGTCCGTGGTGTCTATATGCTACCAAACAAAAAATCAGAGCAGACACCGGAATTGTCAACAAATTCAAAATGGACATCAAAGAGCTAGCTAGCACATACAGCTATAATTATAATTATATACCATATCTATTTACAGTAAATAGAGTAACAGACCGGTGCATATATATATAATAGAAACATTCTTGCGAGGAACTATCCCAATCAGACGGCCTACATTGTAATTCGATATTAACCTTTCCGGATTGAAATTATCCTTTACGATATTATAATTTCAAAGGTATAGATTTGGTTGATGGCCCAATTCACAGAGACTCAACTTAGTTTAATTTTTTTTTCCATCATTATCACTATTATCACTACATCTGTCAAAGTACTCTGTTTTCCCTTAGATTGCTTTATTTTATTTGCCATAGTTGCCATGCTTGGCAGGCGCGACGGCAATCGCATTTTTATTATTATTTCAAGTTGTTATCAGGAACGGGGATTCTGTCACTTCTTACGACACCCACGGTATGACATGGCGTAGTTAGTGGATTCTCTTACGCCGCGCCGCCACAACACAGCGTTTATTAATATTATATATTTCTGTGATATGTAATATTCTAATATGCAATTGATTATATTCGTTATTATTAAATTCATGATTACAATATTTTTAACATGGAAATTATTAAATTTACGTACGCCAAGTTTTTCAAAAAAATTACTTGATTTGAATTCGAACTTGTTTGATTGTTCTACCTCACCAAATTGTTCAACTTGTAATGTTATCGATGATGTTTATCACAATGTGCTCAGAACTCAAGAGAAAGAAAAAAATTTAATTTAAATTTGTCCTTATTTGTTTTTTTGTTAGTAAATAAGAGATTAAGTAATTAGTAAGTAATTAATAAGTTTATTTGTATTAATAAATTTAAATTTTTTGTAACTACTAGGGCGTCATAATCGCATCAGCGACAAAGCCCTTTTTCTATGAATAAAAACACATATTATTGATTCACTTCTTCTTAAATTATTATTCATTAAATTTTGTCACTAACACGGTTGGATAATATAATAGTTATTAATAATTGAAATAATTAAGCCTGAATAGCGCTTTATTTTTGAAATTCAACATTAACAAGAAAAATCTAGGTTACACAAACCTAAAGTACCCCATTTTGTAAATATTTTTCATTTTTCTCTATAAAACACTTCAATTCATATTACGCAATATTATTGAATAGTCAGAAAACTAAAATGAAACGACATAAAACTGCCAATAGTGTACAAGGTTATTTAGTGTATCCTAAAGAAGCCCTTGTCAATCATTATTACACAACGGGTGGAGGCGATTATTCGAGCAATTTTATCATTCTCCAATTCTTTTACTCTAACAAAGTGCTCTACTTAGTTTAACAATGTGCAACATGCAGCGTAATATACAATGAAAAGATAAAATTATTTGATGAATAAAGTTTGACGTAATATATAATACATAATAAAATATTATATTTTATGTAACTTGTTAGATGAATAAGTGAAAAAATTTATAAAAAGCTTTCTTCCCGTTTCACATACAAATTTAATTAGGAGCATTATTTGAGAACTGTCCGAGTTTGAGAAAACAGAAAAGTTATCTGTCGGAAAGCCCCAATTAAGGGCAAAGCTTTCTGGACTTAATCCAATAAACGTACTCATTTAGTGAACGAAATGAAAGGTAAATAATTTAAGGGCGTCCTCGGCTCGCGAATTGCGCCATCGATTTTTATTTTCACACTGAAGGGTTACGCGAAAGCGGGCAAACTATTTACAAATTTTCTATAAAATAAATAAAGATTTTAAAGAACTACGTGAAATTAATTTATTTAATATCTTACGTATTTTGATGGTATTTTGTTTTAGAACAGTTCTTGTATTTTAAGTAATATTATGGATATGATAGTTAAAGTAAAATAATATTACAGTTCATATACGTTCCACTGCTGGATACAGGCCTTCTTTTATTTCTTAGTGGGTTTTATGCCAAGGAAATGTCCCGTCTGCTCCAATGCGTGTTGGTGCACTTCAAATATCTTTATGACATTTTTTTATTTTTCAGATATGTAAATTTTCATGCGGTTAATCAGCTCTTAAATGTGTAATATGCAATTTACGGTGAGCGCTTAGAAAAAATTAAGATTATAACTCAGTGGAGTTACCACGTCGTTTGACTTAATTTTTTTAATTTGCAAACGAACTGCGTTCAATCCTCACCAGCACCACAGATTAAAACGCAATTTTAATTGCCAATAATTATGCTAATCTATGGACGTGTTTTTGCTTGTGACAACAAGTTTATTTTATTCGTGAATAATCTTAAATTATTTTAAATAAAAAAAATGTATAGTTTATATATTTTGAGTAGTATAAGGACAATAAAAAATGACGTTTAATTGACAACGAGATGATTTAATGTGTTCCGTTTTGCTCATTTTGGCGCAGTAACAAAAAGCTATTAATTAATTGAATAAAACTATTTTTACGGATTTTATCGCGTTTAATTTTACTTATTTTGATTCCCGACGTTTTAAAACACCTCAGTCCCCCCCGTGACCATGGGTGCTGTAAAGCACCCGAAACGTCGGAAATCAAAATAAGTAAAATTAAACGCGATAAAATCCGTAAAAATAGTTTTATTCAATGTGTAGTGTTCGCGTAAATATAAGAAACCATTAGCTATTAATTAAGTGCTTAGTTACGATGATAAATATTGTTATATTACTTTATGCACTGAGTTTTGGATAAATAAATTAACAAAAATAAAATACGTTTGCTTTTTTAATCAATGGTCTTAGTTTTTCTACACTTTTAGGTATTACGAGCAGTTAGCGCGACACTGGGAGTTCTCTAGTAGATGTTGATAAAAACTTCTCCTTACTGCACAAACATCCGGGCACTAGCGCACTCAATTACTGGAGTTTGTTGCAGTTGAATTTCCCACATTCACATTTTTTTATGCACGTACGTAAAAGCTAATTACTTTGTTTAAAAGAAAAAAAAGTTAATTTTTAACTTTAAGTTATTTTTAACTTAAACTAATTACTATTAGAGAAATAGTTTATCGAAATTATATGTTTAAATTATTATTTTATCGCATTCTCGTCCAGTTGGGATATCTTCTTCTTCTGTCTATTACATATTATTATTGTCAAATCAAATATATTATTACATATTTTTTTTTTTTTTTTTTATAGAATAAGGGTGACAAACGAGCACAGTCCACCTGATGGTAAGTGGTTGTTGTACATAGACATCTACATCTATCTTCGTTTATGAATTTAAATGTAGATGCGTTGTCAGCCATGAGGACTAAGATAGAATGCCTCTTTTCCAGTAAAAGGGTCTCCGGTTCTCTACACTCACCATACGAAACACAGCAGCATTAAGCTGCTATTTTACGCTGGTATTCTGTGAGAGCGTGGTCCTTCCCGGTCGAGCCACCATCGTGCTACAACTATACTATTAATATAGCTGCAGCATGGCTCTACCACGTAAAAATAAAATTATAAAATATTATAAAATGTTAAAAGCACAGACACCTGCACTGTACTTTTTATATTTTTGAGAAAATGATTGAGAGGGACTAAAATAAGTAATTAAATACGTTTCTATCATTTTTAGAATAATTGTCTGTCTGTCTGTTTGTTTATGAACGTATTGCATCTAAAGTACTAACATTTTTCGAAATAATTGTTAATAAAATCATAAAACGTATCTTCGAGTAAGTGAGTAGTTTTATTAAATCGGTTCATTCTATCAAAGGTTATGATTATTAATTTGAACTGTAGGTAAGACTTTGTTCAATGATGGCATTGAGTCTATTAAGTGCATTATAATCTAATCTCAGAAATCATAATTAAATGATGTAAAAGAATGTTCTAGAATAATATACTTACAACTAAAACACAGTCTTAAACAAAAAAAACTAATATATTTTCGCACAAAGATTAACGCAATACCATCTAAGTAAGAAAAAGTACAATAGTTGATGAGTGTCATCGATAGATGGTATTGTGCAAATGTATTACAAAAAGGCGAATTGTATTTTTCTTTCCAGTAGATGTGTTAGGTCGAGTCGTCTTAGGTGGCAACCGAACCTCCACGGGAAAGTTTCAGCACCGCCTGCCCCGCGTTACCATAGTCACCACCATGGTAACGGCGTGGCAGCCATCCACCATGGTACATGGAAGCCAGGAATAGCGGGGCTGCCAGGGACTGGGTGCCGTTTATTTGTTTCGTTGCTCATGTTTGCCATAGTCGCCACGCTTAGCAAGCGGGTTACTAAATGTTTTATGAGAACAAAGTCGCGGGCACAGCTTATATTAAATAAAATTGATAAATGAAATAAAATATATTATGGTTAATTTCATTGTTATAATATTTAAATGCATGAAATTTATTCCTTTAACGAATGAAATATTTTATCAATTAAGTACTTCTTGCTAAAGGTGTACGAAACCTTACCTGTTTACCTTAATATTTTTATTTCCTTCGATAAAACTTCTTTAAGAATATTGTTTTCTAACTTTTTTGTATACTTTTAACTTTCTGTCGAAAGTTGTATAGCAATTGCATAGCAATAGCAAGCTTAATTTGATTAAAGTGATTTCATAATATGTCTAAACTGAGGAAATCGATGCATTTTTTTCACTTTTATATCGCCTTAAAGTCACTACTTCTTACAAAACAACATTCAAAGGAATATTTTTTTACGGTAGATGTCTATCGTATTTCCTGCTTTTCCTTATTTCCCCCGGGGTAAGTCAACTTGTAGAAGACATAAGTTTTTCCGATATCGAAATAAGAATAATGCCACGTTGGGTTGAAATTTTGATATTATGATAAATGAAAATATAATTAGGGATTTTTTGTCCTATCTTTCGAGTTGTACAAAAATGCCTTGACTTGATATATTTATTAGTGTATGCTTTTTCGTATCGTTCATATTTAATACATATAAATAGAATGAAATGAAACGCTCCGTGGCGTAGTGGCTTAGCAATTGAGTTGCTGCGCTAAGGGCCGCGGGTCCGAATCCCGCACGGAACAAGTATTTGTATGGCCTACAAATAATTGTTCCGGGTCTGGTTATGTTCTTGTGCAATTTATGTTTGTAAACTGCCCCACGATACGGGAGAAAATCCTAGTGTGGAGGTAACGTTTTTACTAATAAAGAAAAAAAAGTCAACACGCATGTATGTATGTATATATGTATACATTCACGCATGCACATGTATGTATGTATACAATATATGGCAGCCACATAAAACTAATTTGTCCTTTAATTGAAACTTCTGCGCAATATAGCTTAACATAATATCTGATAGCCTTAAAGCTATATGATGAGGGAATCTTGGATTCGATTGGTACAAGAAGGCATTTTTGTTGCTTATATCGCTATAGTAGTATACCTATATATACTTTTATACTATACCTACCTATATACTACACAAAAAATAAAAAACCAGACCAGCGACGTGTGGCAGCGTTAAATGTAAGAGAAGTCAGGTACTGCAATTGCCATTCTTCTGCTAAGCATAGCGATAATAGCAAACCTTACGATGAAGGGAGAGGCTCATGTCCAGCTGTGAACAGAAGTTCTGTAGAAACGGGCTGATGAGGAAGAAGAAGTTTTATAACAATACTTCATCACAAATAACTTCTATTAGCATAATAGCATTCCTAAATTATGACTGCAACACCATACGTAACAATATCACAGTAAAACGTCTCTATGGTTACCGTAACATCACTTCTTATTCACATGAGCGACAAATAAAATATAAAATTTCAAGGATATGTATATACCTCAACACACATTGGAGCAGCGTGGCAGATGCTTCTTACTAATCTTGCAACAGTGACTAACAAGCTGTCTGCGGCCTGCTGTAGAACGTAAACTTTTTTTACTTTTACTATAGATAACATGTTTTTCTGATCGATTTTGAATATCTACACAACATATTAGCTTATACGGGATTATACAGAACATGCAAGCTACTGCCTTATTATTTAATATTTAAATATAGCAGACAAAGAGGATTCAATATTATAATTTACCCGACTGCCTCATTAGAAAAGTTATGTTTTTGGGTATGTAAGTATGTTTATTTTTCTGTTGCTATGACTTCCCGTTGCTTGAACGGCATTTAAATTATTAGGTGTGTAAGATTCGTCAACATCCCTGAAGTATCGTAGCTACAATTTGTATTATTATTTAGTAATATTAAATTATGAAGCTCGCAAAACATAATAATTGAAATTCTGAAAATATTATTTCATTAATTATTAATAGATTGTAGTCAGGTTCTTTGTTTTTATTAATAATAGCTTGAATATAACTTTAAGTAAATGCGTACACATAATACACAAACACACCCATAAGCAGAAAATTCGGGTTCATTTCCTAGATAAGTTCAAAATCGCTTACTTGTCATTTTCACAACCTTAGTTGTCTTTTTATTCTTGTTTTATTAAACATTTTTATAACATGTAAATAATGTATTTATTTATTTATTTATATTTGTATATGTGAATGATTGTGTATATTCATATATGTATATGCACATGTATGTGTGACATTTTTTCTGTTACCACCTTCGGCGCTTTCACTGCCCAAAGGTAAACTGGCAAGGAAAGCTTGTAGCACTAAGTCCTGCTTTTGTACTGTACAGCTGAGGTTCAGTAAATAATAAAAAATTAGAAAAATTAAACGATGCAAGCAATTTGCGTGTACCACATATAGTTATGTATATATATATGTCTACTGCAAATACGTTATTTTGAAATGACAGGCGGGTGTAGATATATTCGACGTTCGAATGAAAACCATTTTCACACAAAATATTCGGTCAGAGAAAGTAGGTAATATTATCCTATGTTAAGATTATCCCTAAATAGCAATACGATTATTTCTTGTTTTAAAGAAGCTTAATCATAAAAGTTCGTGAACTCGATTTTTAGTCGATAAATGTAATGTTAAAAACTTTTTAACACATACTTAATTGAGGTACTGTCTGTACTAAGTATTTTTGACTTCTTTATGTGCATCTGACACATTAGCGGAAGACTTCAAACTAATCAGGAACATGGGCCCGTTCACGTAACGCGTGTACAACGTTTGTAATTTATTAGCGTTTATTCTCATACAGCAATCTGTAGAGATGCTGTCCTATTACGCAGACTCCGTTGAGATCCCTGCTCCAGTGAGCTGCGGGAGTGGGGACGCAACGGTCGCTCCCGAGTGTTGCCAATATTTATCCGGAACTATACCGAAACGAGCTCACCGACCGAGCTTAACGTTTACACATCGTGAGTGGATTTCCGCATGTGCAAAGATAATTCTCGATGGTCTATTTATAATTTGGTATTATAAATGGCAGGAGGAAGTGACGTTTGGTTCGGCGTTGATTTAATACAATTTTTAAATAAAGTTACATTTGGTAAGTAATGGTTAAAATTAGATTTAATTTAAATTTAATGATAAAGTTAACAAACGAAAGCTTCTCTCACAGTGTTTTGATAATGTTAAAAAAAATTATGTAATTCTGTTAAGTATTTATGAAACTTTTACATGTAAAGTTATATAGGAAAACTTCGAAAATATTTGAATTATGAATTTAATAAATCGCAACACTGTAAAAATATAATTATTGTAACTAGAATCTACTACAAAAAGAAAATACATAAAATCGGCGGCGTTTACCGTATAATCTGTAAAAATAAACAGCCAATGTTAAACAAAATTAACTTAAAATTTACGGTAATTATATCTACGATACCTACTTTAAATTTATAATACTTACATGTAACAAGAGATAAATTATTTTGGACTATTATATTAGTTCAAAGTTTTGGTTTCACAGTAATTTTATAAAGGAACCCTTATAATTTGATTCTGCCTGTCCTTTCTTATTTGTCACACCAAATTTTGGAGTTTTTGACTGAATAAGATGAAAATAAAGGATATAAAGTTTAAGGTTCGACAGTATTATAAATATTGGTCTGTCATGTACATTCCACGTGTATAGAAAATATCAATTAAAAACTTTTGACAGTTATGCTTAGTACTCGAAACATCGAACTATAAAATTGCCTTAATGTGTCTTACTCTCCTCGCTACTTTAAATAATCTAGAAACATGAAATACAGCTGTTACACTTTCGACTGACATTCCAATACTGTAGCCTTTAAACTCTAGAAAATTTAAGAGGTAATCCGCACAACCCTACCTTACGCGGACTCTAACACTCACTTCGTCTTTGTTCAAACGAAGATAGCTCTTTTAAATAGACGTATCTTATAACAGTTCTTATCAAAATAATCATTCTATACTTATAACACATGAAGTATAACTAATTTAATAGATTGGAGTTAAAAATAAACCGTTAAAATTGTTTTTTATTAACTGAAATTACAAATACATACGTACATAAACTCTAATGCCTGACATTAGAGATATATGTATTTGTAATAAATAGGTGTGTGCTACTAGACAACGGATCTCCATTTGGCACAATTCTAACACACCTCTCGCTTCTTTCACAACCATACATATAAATACAATTATGCTCATTAGTTTAAGGTACTATTAATTTGGCCAAAATTCAACTAATCGCCAATTTGGGCATACACTTTCATATGGTCTTAATCTTGATCACAACATCGTCTAGCGAACCACGCCGTTCTTTTATCATACAATTTCTCATCTTTTCATTAAAAGTCACTATTAACATAATTCTATATGAATGCATTTATATAGCATTAATTTCACTGTCATAGTTCTTCTGCCGTCACCCAACTTTCACTACCAAATAGCAGAATGGATTGAAACAGCATTTTCAATTGGCATACGTGCCTTTTTTCCCTTTGATACAACATTCTGACTTCCCACAATAGAATGAACCTCATAATGTGTAATTAGAACTTTATTATATTTACCATGTTTCTATAAAAATTAATAATATAATATTAATATGTTAAAAAAATATATGAAAGTAAACATCAATAGTTTATTTTATTTTATGTATATGTAACTTGCTTGGCTTAGGCTAAGGACGCCTGGTACAATAGGTCCTGGCTGGAAAATAATTTTCCGATATGGTTTAGCTTCGCATAGACATTGGAATGAACCGCTATAAATCTAAGTTTAAATAAACCCATTAGAAAACTGGGGAAACCCTACAAAGTGAGCTCGTTTCCTAGCATCCGTGGAGAGGGAGTCGGCTGAATACACTGTCCTCATCGAATATCGGTACACACTTGGACAGTACTTCTTTCTCTCTTGCTATCAGCCTGAGATTAGGTTGGAAGAGGTCGACATTCTCGGTCACGGAAATGCTGGTCGCATCCCTCGCTATGCCGCCATTAATAACGTCATTTGAAGGGTCTTAACCAGTGCCAATACACCTGCAATTTTAGAGCCACGTGGCATATTGCGGGAAGATGGCAAGAGTCCTGATGGAATGACATACATTCCATGGAAAACGGGCGCTAATTAGTATGGGATGCGACTTGTGTTGACACATCAGCGCTATCACATCTTCCGGCGACTACACACAAGGCAAGTGTGGCTGCTGCTGTTGCTGAGTCTGACAAGCGGCGCATATATTCAGCCCTCGGAGAGAGATACATGTTTGTGCAGTTTGGTGTAGAAAAGCTAGGGAGACCTGAAAGAAGACGTTGGTACAGTGGTTTTTAGAACAGTACAGTGGTTTTTAGAAGTTTAGTTCCAAAATCGTAGCTATAGGAATGTACAAAGTTCTTCAACTGATTAAAATAAAATTTGTTACGTTTTTTGATAGTGAATTCGTAACTCGGCATAGTAGTCAATAAATTACGTAATTAACATATATATATATTAAATACAAGATTAAAACTAAGCTAGCTAGCTGTTAACCGCGACTTCGCCCGCGTGGAATTTATAACGATTAGATTTCATGGGTGTAGCTTAAGTTACTCCTTATAACATCAGCTACCTGCCAGTGAAAGTCCCGTAAAAATCGGTCCAGCCATTTCAGAGATTAGACAGACAGACAGACAGACGGACCGACAGACAAAAATGTTCAAAATTGTCTTTTTGTTATAAGTACCGTATATAATTTCATATGCATTTAGTAAAAGGCTGTTATTTTGACATTACAAACAGACACTTAAAGTTTATTTATTTATATAGATGTATAGATGAAAACTACAATCCTATTCCTATCTAAACTTAAGTACCTAATTACATTTACAAAATGAAAATGAAATTACGTAGCTATATTATGTCCCATCCTGCAAAAAAACGAAAAATAAAACAAAATTCAACCGAGGAAAGTTTTTTGATCTTTAAATATATAATAGGTGTGATCATGCCCAAAATCGGTTAGGTTTTCTATCGAGAAATTCTCAGTAGTAGCCCGGAGCGGTGATTTTAGCGGTGTTTTTCATCTATTTGCCTCAGAAAACACTTAAAACCGTTGGTTCTGCGTGTGATCTCTTTATATTTGTGTTGGATTACCTTCCCATTGGACTATGAGAGTGAGGGAATAGAAAGTGCACCTATTCTTGCGCAAACACTCGTGATTCAAAATCCATAAAATCCTGTCCTGCGTCATTTCACTAAAATGTACTCCCTTGATACTGACGTACCTATTATAGATTACTATTACGTACTATTTACCGAAAGGTTCGTACATAATATCTCAATGTCCTGCATAAATGGCTAGTCTCCGTTGAGACTGGCCACCATGACCGTAATTCAGCGTAAAGAGTTTGATGTGTATGTTGGAAGCAGTAAGAACATAAAAAATTTAAAAGTATTCAGCGATCAAAACACTTAACACTGAAATACTCAAAAGCAAAAATACTTAAAAAATAAATAAAACTTAATAAAATTATATTTAAAACCTTCTAATATAACCTATGGTGGTAACAAAACCTTCTATTAATTCAGCGCTGACGCCATCTAGTTGCAAATTGCAATAATACTAACCTATACAAAAATGGACAACTTAACTGTTTTGTATAACAATTTTCCCCTCATAAAGGGTAAATAGGCGCAGATTTTTTTAAAGTTTTAAAATATGTATTACACATAAATATCATAATTTCGTTTTACAAATTTCCCACCAACATGCAATTATAAACCATTTTTTTCCACGCAAACTTTGCACTCTCGCCTTATCACTTTAAGTTAAGATTTCGGAAAATAAAAAATAAAGTATTTAATTCATTAATCCAAAAGTATGAGTACTAATTTTTAAATTACACAAATCATTTAATAATTTTTCTCCATACAAATTTAAAATCACACCGTAAAAAAATTCTTAAAAGCTGGATCACCATATTTCATCATCTAAGGGTTTAAGTTTTCCAAAATCCTTTCTTAGTAGATGTCTACGTAATAAAAGGAAGTTATTGCCCTATTTTAACGCTTCTACGTCCAGCGGATTGAACTGTACGTCTAAATCTAATATTTTTATACCAAATTTGCACCCTTGTTTTAAACCCGTAAGGGTAAATTACTCGTATATTGTTTTAAAGCATTAAATATGTGTTCTCCATACAAAATTGAACATCTTTTGAAATCGCCGTCAATCGCCCCGTAAATAAAAAATTCATACAAACTATAACACTATTTCACCCTCTTAGGGGTCGAATTTTCCTAAATCCTTTCTCAATGGATGTCATCGTCATAGAAGGTAGCTACTGTCGAAATTTCAGATTTCTTCGCCAAGCGGTTTGGACTGTGCGCTGATAGATGTGTCAGTCACTCAGCACATCTTTTATATTAGAAAGAGGATATAGTAGATAAAAAGTGAACAGTGACATCTGTCGGTAAATGGCACAACTAAATCTAAGGCTAACTATTAGATTTAAGTTGTCATTGTGTCCATTTAAAAATTAATTTTCATAAACGCCACTGACCTCTATAAATGGACTGGCTATACACCGTGACATAATGAGGCGATTTGATTTTCGCCATTTTGGCGCTGACAGCAGAAGTGAACGTTCACGGAACTACTAATAGAGATAAGACAGTGTGAAAAAATATATCGATAAAAAATCTATACCCAGGCCTACGCGTAACGTCCATTCTATTTATGTATCATATTAATATAATATCATACAATAAATAAATGTATCAATTACCTAGGCCTTAGACGCAAGCTTTATATCTCATATAAAACCAAGATCGACGCTGCGTTGATCTATCTACGTTTTTATTCGTAACTACAGAACGGATTTTGTTCCGGATTTTAAATGAGAAAATGCCTACGCATACCTGTATTGCGGGAGCAAGAACGGATTATTTCAGACTTGCACCTACTAAAACCCCATGATCTTCACCGAACATTGACAGGGCCACGGAAACGCTTTGAAGCACATCCGCGGCCCCACCAGCGAGGACCCCTCCTAAGTTGAGGACTTCTCTCCCCGACTTCCCGAGCCCGATATGTGGAGGCCATGGAGCCAAGAAAAAACGAGCACTCTCATGGCATGGGGGAGCATGGCACCAAGTGGTACAGTCCCGCCAAAGTCGCGGAGGATAGTTTATTGGCGCATTAGCATACCAACAATCCTCTTCCCTTGCGACTCTACCTCGATTGCAGCGATATAGAGAAAGGACTCTCCTCTAGCAGCAGCTCACTAACACACATCCAAGGGCTCTACAAGCCCACTCAGAGTGGCCACCTTGGGCCAGCCCTTCACTTCCGGCCAGCCATGTGAGTCGCCCTACGTTTACCATGGGTTACCAAGCCACGGCTACTAAACCCCCCCCTCCCCCACCACGACAGGGCGGGAACCCGTTCAGGGAGGAGTTATTTCTCACTTAAACTCACGCAAACTCACTAAGGACGTTAATAATTTTGCAGTTTCAACATAAATTTATTCCCTTGATACAATCAATTGGTCATAATAATTATACAGATTTAACAAACTTACGTCTTGTAAACACAAAGCCATCATCAGGCGACCTTTCTACACTTCGCTATGGCCCTTGAGTCTGGGGGAAAATAAGGAGAGAAGAAATCAAAAACATTCGAAATAATAATCTAATACTTTTATACTTACTGGTACTGGTACTACCAGAAAATATTGTGGGTATACTGCACTTTTTCAAAGTGGTGCGTTTCTCATGTCCAATAAAACAGTTGTCTGTGAAGTGTTTAGAACAAAATAATCATTTTGTTTCGGACGGCAATTCACAATTTTTGTGTTTTTTAGTCATAATTTTAGTTAAGGTTCAGTTGGAAACCTGTTAATTAATAAACATTTGATAATTATCTGTTGTCGGTGACTTTAGTTGTGAACAGATATGGGTAGAAAAGGACATCGATAAGTATTATAGACAAGGAACTCGACAACCCTATTGAATTTTATTGTAAATCAAAACTCAGTAATATAAGGCCAAACATGTTGGTAATTTAAGATTAGTAACAAATTTGTAAGCTTGTACCTATATTATCAAATCGTTTTAATTTGCTTAATATTAGCTGCAAATTCACTTACTTGTGGAATGTTATCCCACTTTCCTTTTGGTAACGAGTTTTACATATTACGCACACTCATTATTACTAAAAATAATTCTTATTTTGTAACTAAAATCAAAGATAATTAAACCATATAAAATACTTTCACTTTTTAGTTTAAAAATTCAAAATACAGAGATACGATTTAAATAATACAACAGACTGGCATATTATGTCAATTTTAGTTCCCGGTACGGACAATGAGGGCGCTTCAAACCGGCATAAGCATTTAGTATGGCATAGCCAGTCCAGCGTACTTGTATATAATATAGAGGGCAGTGATAAACGCTATTTCTAAACTAAATAAAAAGATTTCTGTTATGAAGTAAGGATTTTCTCTTATTTTTAGAATTTCCTCAGCAAGTAATAATAATATAAATTAAAACATACATTTTATTACTAAATCCAAATATTAAAATTAAAATTAAGTAAATAAAAAAAAATTAAGTAAAGAGAACAAATGCGTCAGGACAGCACGTCTAAGGTATCGCGATGGATCTTCCCTGCCCCAAGAAAACTCTCTCAACAATCTGAGAATGCATATACCGAGATTGCATGACCGTGGGCCATATTTGGGCTGTTACTTTACTTTTTAATTGAAATCTTTACTTTGTTTGCATTTTTAACTGATAGGCGCTATTAAATAAACTCTATATCAGAACGTATTTACAGTAAGTATCCTAAGAAAGTTAACATTGATATAATATGAGCTACTTCACCTAAGGATATATAAACTATAATATAAACATGGGGAACAAGAAACAACCTGCTCCTTTACATCGCCTCTGTCGGATAAAAGTAAAAAAATTACATTTACTGGTCTAATGATAACATTGCGTTGAAAGCACAATCTATTACAGACGTGTCATATATCATAACTCGCGTATAATAGAACCATAGCTTGCTTTAAAATACCTATAGCGCCATCGAGGTAAAATTAAAGTAAATAGTTGATTAATACACTAAAATAAAGACTATAATATTTAGATAATACCGAATAGGAATAATATAAAAACAACTCAAAATCGGATAATGTAATTTTTCAATATCACGAGAATGTAAATTTTAAACCTGTTTGTAGCTGCAAAAGGGAGATATATGCCTACTGCCAAGCTCCTATGATAGATAGCGTGATTAATTATAGTTATTACCGATAGATAAAGCCCCATCCAAATCGGCTCACAGGTTTTTGTGTGATGCTTGTTCAGGCAGACAGACGGACAACGTTTTAAAAAAAAATGTTTTGGCATCTGTATCGATCATATAGTATACCCCAATTCAAATTTCAAAAAAATATTCAATGTACAGAAATCGTCGTGTTAGAGTTTTATTATAGTCATCATCATTACAGCCTTTCACAAGTCCACTGCTGAACATAGGCCTCCCCCAAGGAATGCCACAAAGCACGGTCCAGAGCCACCTGCATCCATTGACTTCCTGCATGTCTTACCAGGTCGTCACTCCATCTAGTGGGGGGGACGCCCTACACTTCGCCTGCCGGTACGAGGCTGCCACTCAAGAACCTTTCTTCCTCATCGGTTGTCGGTTCTTCGAGCTATATGGCCGGCCCATTGCCACTTCAGCATACTAATTCTTTGGGCTATGTCGGTTACTCTGGTTCTACTGCGGATATCCTCGTTTTTAAGTCTATCACGCAGAGAAACGCCGAGCATAGCCCTCTCCATAGCTCGTTGAGCATCTTTGAGCTTCCTCATACGACCAGTAGTGAAGGACCACGTCTCAGATCCATAGGTCATCACTGGCATCACGCACTGGTTGTATAATCTAGTTTTAAGGTTTTGAGGTATGTCTGACGAGAAGATGTGCCGTAATCTCCCCAACGCTGCTCAACCGAGTTGAATCCTTCGACTGACCTCTCGGTCAAAGTTGTCATCATTTCCCGTCTAACAGCCATGAGATTAAGATTGTGATTGGAGAGTTTTTGTGTTCTTCTGCGGATGGTCTTGCAAAACTTAGCTTCGACCGCATGGACAGTTTCCACGAGCTTGTCATTCATATCGTGCACTACATTGCAATCTTCTAGGTACTGAAAACGATTTTTTAACTCGAGCTGAAAGGTTTCGGGACTTTGGATTAGAGCACGAGGGGAACGGAACGTTGACTTCATTAGGCGACACCTCTCCAACTTAACGTTTAGGTTCAGTGTGTCTCTAACCATTCGGTGATCACTACCAGTTTTCACCTCGCGATCACTGAGACATTACTGAACAGTTGCCGTCTAGTCGTCATAATGAAGTTAATAAAACGAGTTGAATAGCTTCGAACATATTTCTATATATCTTTACATAGGTAGGTACATTTCACATAGCTATAGGGTAATTGATACAATGGTAGACCTTTACTGGTGATAGATGGCGTTACTAGGCAGTTTCTCTCTTGATAATTTCAATACAAAATTAACACCACCACTTATTGAAATTAACAAAAAAAAAAACACAACTTTAATTTAATAATGACTATTTTTCCCATAAATTTGTGATGCTTAACTTTACAAAGACTCTTAGTAAAAAGATCAGCTTGCATTTCTGATGTATTCAAGTATTCGATCCTTACTGAGTTTCTTTCAACAGCTTCTCTAATAAAATGAAATTTTACATCTATATGTTTAATTCGTCTGTGATACATACTGTTATCCGTTAATTTTTGGGCATTCTGACTATCATTATACAATATTATTGGCCCGACAGTACTATTTTTGCTAACAATTAACTCTTTTAGCAGATTTTTCAGAAAAATTGCTTCCTTGCTGGCTTCACAGATAGCCATGTATTCATCTTCTGTGCTGAAGAGCGCCACTGTTTGCTGCTTTCTACATTTGTGAGAAACTAAACAACCTGAGTACAAGAAACAATATCCAGTAAACGATCTCCTGTCCACAGAATTTGAGCCCCAATCAGCATCTACAAAGCCAATTAGATCTAAATTGTTTTTTACATATACCAAACCAAAATCTCTTGTAGCACTTAGATATCTCAGGACTCT
Organism: Parnassius orleans; assembly: GCA_029286625.1. Lineage (NCBI taxonomy): Eukaryota > Metazoa > Arthropoda > Insecta > Lepidoptera > Papilionidae > Parnassius > Parnassius orleans. The sequence goes on from JAGSMP010000130.1 coordinate 1,570,371, forward strand.
TTTTGCATGTTTCAAATGCGTTTCTGAATTACAGTTATTGAACTGGCTTAGGTAACTAACTGAGTATGAGATATCTGGTCTCGTAAGAACGGAAAGATACATGAGACTTCCAATCAATTGTTGATAAGAATAGGTACTAGTCACATTCTTATCTTTTTCTAGTTTTAAATTCACCTCCATAGGGGTCTCTATACCATTACAATTTTGCATGTAAAATTAACACAATAGTTTCTTGATAAACTTTGTCTGATTAACACATAATTTGCCTTTTTGTATAACAATATTCATTCCTAAACACTCCCTTAATTGACCTAAGTCTTTCAACTTAAATTTAGAACTTAACTGGGCTTTTAGGTAATCTACTTCTCTGTTACAGTTTGAAAATATGTAAAATCATCAACAAATAGAGCAATAAAGGTTTTTCCTTTTTCAGATATTTTAACAAATAAACAGGGTTCATACAGGGATTTTTTTATAACCTAACTCTTTTATACAATTTTCAACCTTTTTATACTATGCTCTAGCTGACTGCTTTAATCCATAAATCGCCTTTTTTAGTTTCAAAACTTTACCTATACTTCTTTCATTTTTTAAATTACACACATCCATTGAGTTGACCATTTAAAAAGGCTGTTGTCACATCCAAATGGGTTATGTTTAAGTCTAGGTTAACACTAATACCAAATAACAACTTTAAAGTAGAGTATCTTAGAACCGGTGAAAAAGTTTCTTTATAGTCCATTCCTTGTTTTTGTGTATAACCTTTTGCAACCAATCTGGCCCTATATCTCACTGTGTTATCACTATTTTACTTCCTTTTAAAGACCCATTTACACTGCACAACATGCGCATCACTAGGTTTTTCCACTAAGTCCCATGCGTCGTTATCTCGGAACGATTGTAATTCGTCTTCCATTGCTTTATACCACTCTTCTTGTTCAGTATCATTGATAACATTTTCATAGGTAAGACATTCATTACCTATATTTTCATCCTCAATTACGCATACATTACTGAAACCATATCTCTGTGGTGGTTTTCTCACACGCTTTCCTAGTTTACTCACAGGCTCAGGATACTTTATATCCTCTATCTCGCTCGTACACTCCTCAAAATTTGAAGAACTGGTTGATATGTCTGATCTTTCTTCTTCACTAGGTATGTTTGTCTCATCTCTCGGATTTTCTGCTGTCACATCGCTATCATCGTTTGTGAGAGTTTGATCCATCTCTGCAGGCGTATCTGATTCTTTTTCTTCCTTTTCTGTAACTTCTTCCTCTTTATTCTCCACCACTGCTTGTACCATTTCTGAGTCTTTACTGGCCTCTACGATAACAACATCTCTGCTGGTAAGAATTTTCTTAGTTACAGGATTATATAATCTATAGCCTTTAGTGTTCTCTGCATATCCGAGAAAATGTATTTTTCTGCCTTTTTGTCCCATTTTCTTCTTTTTATTTTGGGAACATGAGCCATTGCCGTGCTTGCGAAGACTCTTATGTGGCTGAGATCTGGCTTTCTGCCGAACCAGAGCTCATATGGGGTAATTTGTAGACCTGAAGCCAATGTTCTATTCCGTAAGTAAACTGCAGTGTTCACTGCTTCAGCCAAAACTTTTTATCCATTTTTCCATCATAAAGAAGACATCGAGCTCTCTCAACCACGGTTCTGCTCATTCTATGACACATACCGTTTTTCTCTGGTGTCTATGGATTAGTTTTTTGATGCACGATTCCAGCTTTCTTCAAGAAACATTCCATTTCCGATGAGCAGAACTCTCCACCGTTATCTGTTCTCAGTACCTGGATGTATTTTCCTTTCTGTTGCTCCACCATAGCTTTGAACTCTCTGAAGTACATCATTAATTCGCTCTCTGACTTTAGAAAATATACGAATGACATTCTCCTGTAATCGTCGATAAATAGGAGAAAATACCTTGACATTCCTATAGAGACTGTCTCCATGGAACAACAGACATCCGCATGCACCACTTCTAGCACAACTTCGCTTCTGATACCTTTGTGTGAGAATGGCAGTCTCGTTAGCTTCCCTTCACAGCACGTGACACACTGGGATCTGTCAATTTCTGCCTTATCAGGATAAGTTATCCCCATTACAACGCCATTTTTCATATTATTTAGGTCCTTGCTGCTTATGTGGCCCAACCTCCTATGTCATAACATACTCGTGTCTTACATTGCTGAGCCAGCTAATAAACATTGCTGCTTCACATTAAGTCTGTATACTCCATTCACTAAATGGGCTTCTCCAACGATGACATTCTTTTGATTGCGTATTCTGCAAATCCTTCTATCGAACGTCACTTTGTTCCCACTTCTAATCAACTCACTAACAGAGAGAAGGTTACTTGTGAGGTTAGGAATGCACATGACATTGTAACATTAATGTTGAAATCTGAACCTCTTACAACTGTCGTCAACATGGTGTTTCCTGAGCATAACACTGGTATTGTTGTATCATTTGCTATTACAATTCGTTTCATGGCCGGGGTGTAGGAAATATTAAATAAACTTTCTTTGTCAGCGATCATGTGGGCGCTGCCACCAGAGTCAATATACCAATCTGACTTCTTGTACGCCGAACTTAAGTAAAACGCGTTGAAAACTGCACTTTCTTTGTCTTTACTTTTGATATTGCACTGATTTTTATAATGCATTTATAGCAGCGAATTGTTTTCGATGGCGTCTTTGCCTTTGACGTTTCAGAGCTACCAATATTGCCTTGTTGCTTTTTACGATGCTGCCAACTTTTCGATAAAAATGCACTATAATTCTCGGTGCTGCCAACCTCTGCGCTCATATCTAATAATTTCGACTTGATAAAATTTGTATTGACCGCCATTCCAGAATGTTCGATGGCCATTATCAACAGCGAAAACTTTTCAGTTAATCCCGCCAAAAGTAAACACCCGACCCACTTGTCAGTAATCTCAAATCCGGTTCCTCGTAGTTTATTCACCGTATCCACTATTTGAGTTACGTAGACAGTCATGCATTCGCAATCTTCTAGGCGTATGGAAATCAAATGCCGTAGTAAACTGATTTTCCTTTTGAATCCAGAATCATCGAATAGTAGTTTCATTCGCTGCCACACACCCTGGACAGTAGTTTCATTATTAATATGGACATAGAACGATGAATCAATTGTCATAATCAATTTTGTTTTAGCCTTTTTCTCGCAATCTTTAGCGGCAGCGGCTTCGGCGTCGGTGTCGGCAGCGGCTGCTGCTGCAGTTTCTGGCTTTACTTTTATATCCAATCCTTCCAGAATGAAGATATTTTCTGCGGCGAACGCCCACTCATCATAATTTTCACGTCTCTTGAGTTTTGACACGTTTGCAATGTAACTGCCGGCCATTGTTCAAGCGTGTTCAAAACGTAACACAAATACGACCAAAAGTTCTAATCTGAAGAGATGTCATGGAGTGAAGACCGTGCTTATGGTAACGTAATGTACGGTGCCCTGCGTATATGGAGTGACGATCTGCAAAAGGTAGCTGGTAGCAACTGGACGCGTGAAGAACCGGCTAAGTGGTACGCCTTGGGAGAGACCTATGTCCAGGCTGATAATAATGATGATGACTTAAAACTAGACTGGAGATGGCTCGACCTGGCTTCGCACGGGTGCGGTTTCACCTGTATCCACTATCCATTCCTCCAGATCAAACATGGGCCTCCACATAAAATACCTCATAGCGGGGATTTTGCCATAGCTGCCACGCTTGGCAGACGGGTCAGCAACTAAAGCTTTTTACAATTTTGAGCTGTTATAAGGAAGATGCTGATGCCCATCTCCTGATTCAGTTTCTCTCTGTCACCTCTTACGACACCTACGAGACGATATCGCGTAGTGAATATTCTTACACCGCCACTACACGGTTTCTCGACCCGTATGGTATTATATTTTCACGAATTGATCTTAAAATACTAACACTTCTCCACTATCCTACATAAAATTACATAAAATGACGTTGTAATAGCACAGTGACTAACGTTTACCGTTGGCATTGCAGCCTATTAAAGTCCACGACTGAACGTAGGCCTACCATAGATTCCCTCATAGGGGGGATATATGCCATAGTTGCCACGCTTGACAAGCGGGTTGGCGACCGCAGTTTTTTATTTTCATTCGTTATTAGGAAGACGCTGCTGGTCATCTCCTTATTTGTTTCTCTCTGTCGCCTCTTACGACATCCACGAGACAATATGGGGTAGTGGATATCCTTACACCGCCACTACACGGTAATAACCAACGTTTAACTCTCTCGAATTCCAACACGTGACAGGTATTTGTATTGCCTACAAATAATTATCCCAGAACTAAATGTTTGTCCATGTGAAATGAATGTATCTTAAACGCTCTCAACCACACAGGAAATTCCTAGACCACCAAAGGCACAGTAAGTAATGTGTTGATAAAAACTCAACCGCTGCAAAATGTAATATTCTTAACCTATGTTACTCTTAAGCCATACTAGTCATACTAGTCAGCTAAGCCATACCATATTATTATTATTCAATATTTACTTATTATTTATTTATTTAATATTGTTCAAAGTTATTCCCCGGCTTTTAGAATAAAAACGAACACTTATTTTTCCAAAAATATGAGTCTGGGTCCATAACCTAATAAAACGAGTTGAATAGCTTCGAACAGACTGACTTTTATTTCTATATATCTTTACATAGGTAGGTACATTTCACATAGCTATAGGGTGAATGATAGAATGGTAGACCTTTATTGGCGATAGATGGCGTTACTAGGCAGTTTCTCTCTTGATAATTTCAATACAAAATTAACAGAGGTCAATCTAATTTTTTGTCGAACCGTCGTGGCTCGACCAGGTCCACTTCCTGTGGGGCCGCTTCTGGAAGAAAGAGTTCATCATAAAGAGTCCCTCTTTCTCCATAAAGTCGGCCAGCTGCTGGCTCCTTGGGTTCCGTTGCCCTAATCCGAATTTCCCTACTTTCAGCTCACCGTCCTCTCTTGTGCCTAGTTTTGCATTGAAGTCTCCCATTAACACCGTATAGTAGGTTTTGGAGGAATGCATGGCTCTAGAGATATCCTCATACATTGCCTCCACCTCCACATCGGGATGTGCCGAGGTTGGTGCGTAAACCGTTTGGTGATTCTGAGTATAAGGTACGCAACCCTCGTCGACACACTCTCAATCTTTACAACGTTGTTAACGAGAGACTTGTGGACGATAAATCCGACACCTCCTTGGGACAGATGGTCGCCCTCCCGGTGATAGAACAAGTTGCCGCATACGAGGATTACCATGTCCTCCCCCTCTCTTCGGACCTCAGATAATCTTATAATATACCAGCGCAACTTGTCTATTTCTTCTTCCAGCTCCAGGATCTTCTCGTCAGTCCTCAGGGTGCGTGCGTTATATGTTGCCAGGTCGAGTCGTCTTAGGTGGCAACCGAACCTCCACCAGAGATTCTTAGCACCCTCTGTTACCATGGTCGCCACCGTAGCCAGGAATAGCGGGGCCGTCTCTTCGTAACTTTAATCATGGGGGATATTTTGCCATAGTTGCCACGCTTGGCGAGCGGGTTGGCAACTGCAGTTTTTTTACTGTTGTTTTGCTGTTATCAGAAAGATGCTGCTGCCCATCTTCTGCCTCAGTTTCCCTCTGTCGCCTCTTACGACACCCACGGGAAGATATGGGGTAGTGGGTATTCTTACCCGCCACTACACGGGGAATTTTTTATAGTAATAGTATATTATTATTGATAAATGTATAATATTATTTTATTATATTTTAATAGATTAACAAATACAAATAAATGAATTACTGGCGTCTAAAATGAAGCGTCATTTAAAATAAAATAATATTTATTTCATGGCAAGATAAGAAAAAGTGCGAGGGAAATGGATATTATTCCATCTCGCTTCCTTATTGCCGCCTAGGCCGTCTACACTAGGTCAGAGGGGGTTGTGACGGAAAAATCTTACACTTTTTCTCGCCTAGTCCCCATCCGCCAAATTCGTACCGTGCGGTAAAGAACCTCGTTCCAATAATAAAAAAAACATGCGTGAGTGTCGTGGAACACTCGGTTGGGACGAAGTTCCTTTCGTAGTATATTATTGTTGATAAACGTATTATATTATTGATTAACAAATACAAATAAATGAATTACTAGTGTCTATTAAAATGAAGCGTCATTTAAAATCAAACAATATTTCTTTCATGGAAAGATGAGAAAAAAGACAACTGGTGTAATACCAAAAGCGCTTCATCAATCATTAAAAGCTCTTGATTTACCAAAACTTACACAATATTATCACATCAACAGAATCTAGGGATTTTTATATTTCATAAAATATCTAAAACTCTGTGAAGAATTTTCTGATATAGTAAATGGAAGAATGATAGGTTATTTTCAGACCTTTAATAAAAAATAAAAACATTTTGTAATTTTTTTGTTTTAATTAAAAATGTTATTTTTTAATCGCCGTAGAAAATTAGTATGATAAAAAAACTTAATTTCTTCAAAAAAAATATCAATTTTGATTAAAATTAAAAAAAGCTTATAAATTCTAATTATTAATAATCAGTGTTGCCACCTATTACATTAATTACACATTGACATCGATTGTTCATACTTAAAATAAAATTGTTAATGTCTTGCTGCGGTATGAGGTCCCGTGTTCTTTGCAAGTGTTAGTAAAGCTGTTGTTCCGTCGTCAAATTTTTGACGAGAAATCCCTCAAAGCTTTTCGTTGTAACATGTCTCAGGCATGCTCAATAGGATTTAAGTCGGGCGACTGTGCAAGCCAATCCAAAACTTGAATGTCGTGGACTCGGAGAGCGGCCGACACCAGCCGCACCGTATGGGAAGGAGCATTATCGTGCATGAGTAGAAATTCCTGGCCCATTTGGATACTGTGTGGGACAATAATAGGCTGTACTACCTCCTCGTGTTCTTTTTGTGCAGTCATGCTGCCTTGAATCCAAGCGAGCTGGGTTCGTCCGCCAAGACGAATTCCTGCCCATACCATGAATGTCCCGCCTTGGTATGAGTGGACCTCCTGAGGGTGCCGTAGACGACTAACTCTCCTGGAGTTCTCCAAACGCAGGTTATTCATGAATCCGGATATGACCGCGCCAGGCTCAACTGGGACCGGGCCATCATCACAGACAGGACTATTCTAGCGAAAAAGCCTGATATTGTGCTGATGGACCGGGCACAGTCAAGGATATTTTTGGTACTGTAATCACTCCTACTAATATACATACTACTAACATACTAATGCCATCAGGGCCGAGTGCTGATTTCTTTTTGAGATTTTAGATTACTTCTGTGACTTCGTCAACTCTCACAGGATTTAAGGGGTCGCCCGCCAGTGGTAGTGCAGACTTACGTTCGACCACCGCTTCGACCTCTGAAAGGTGACCGGGATCTATAGGTTCGCTAGAATCGCGGACAGTTTTTTTATAGGAGAGGGGGCAAACGAGCATGCGGCTCACCTGATGGTAAGTAACTACCGCTGCCCATGAACAACTGCAACACCAGGGGAACCAGGGAAATTGCAGATGCGTTGCCGGCCTTTTAAAAAGGGCCCTAAGTCGTATCGATCCGGAAAAATCGCTGGTGGTAATCGATTCCACAAGAAAGTTGTGCGAGGAGGAAAACATCTTCTAAATCGCACAGTGGTGGACCGCCAATCATCCAGATGGTGTGGATGGTATTGGGAGTTCTGCCGCGATGTGCGTTCCTGAAATTTGGCGGCTAGGATTAACCCGAACAATTCCTCAGAGCACTCCCTGTGATAAATGCGGAAGAAAATGCAAAGGGATGCAACATCTCTTCGCAGCGCCAATGAATCGAGCCGATCGGAAAGAACTCGGTCGTCGACGATTCGAGCCGCTAGGCGCTGGATGCACTCAAATGGAAGGAGCTGGCACTGGGCAGCCCGAGCCCAGAGATGGGAACAGTATTCCATGTGAGGCCGGCATAAAATACTGTCCCACTCTGCTGAGCACGCCAAGCTTTTTAGAGGCCAATTTGGCCTTCTCTTCCAAGTGACCACGAAACTGCACGTCACTCAATATGTCGACGCTGAGGATTCCGATACTGGCTGAGACAACTTGAAACTGAGGAGATACGACAAAGGGGTTCTTTTTAGCGGTAAACGCGCAAACTTGTGTCTTCTGAGGATTAAAATGGACTAGATTTAGTCGCCCCTAATTCGAGACTTTGTCCAGCAAAGACTCGACTTCAGACACAAGTTTGTTCCGGTACTCGGCGACGTTTTCCCGAGAAATATTGGCACGGCCGGTGTATAGAGCATCACCAGTGCTGTCATCCGCATAGCAATGAATGTTACCGGTTTGCAACATATCATTGATGTGCAGAAGAAACAGCGTTGGTGATAGCACGCAGCCTTGTGGAACACCAGCGATAATAGGCTTGTAGTCGGAGCATGCACCGTCTACAACGACCTTGATGCTCCGATTTTTGAGAAAGCTGGTGATTCAATTGCACAATTTCTCGGGAAGCCCATAGGAAGGAAGCTTCGTAAGAAGTGCTTTGTGCCAAACCCGATCGAAGGCCTTCGCAATGTCCAAACTAACGGCGAATGCCTCCCGCTTGGACTCTACTGCCTCCGCCCATCTATGACTCAGCTAGAACAGAATATCACCAGCTGACCAGACCCAGACCCAGACCCAGACCCCGAAAAAAACCGTATTGGCGGTTACTAATCAGCTGGTGATCCTCAAGGTACCGCATAAGCTGGCAGTTTATAATGGACTCCATTATTTTGGAGAACAAGAAGGGATGGCGATAGGCTTGTAGTTGGATGGGTCTTAGCGGTCACCTTTTTTATGGATCGGCTGGACAAAAGCTGTCTTTCATGATTTCGGGACTACCGGTACTAGAACCGGTGCCAACTCCGGAGCACACGTCCTTAGCACAATTGGGGGGTTCCGTCAGGCCCACTCGACTTGTGGATGTCCAGGAGAGGAGTGCTTTCCGAACCGAGCGCTGTGAGAACCGCACATCCGGCATGGAGCACTCACACCGCGGCATGGTCGGTGGTGTGTTCCCCGTCATCAAGAGTCGAGTTGGAAGCAAAAAGGGAGCCTAAAAGGTCGTATTTCTCTTTTGCGGCGTGGGCCAGTGAGTCGTCCACCCTGTGCAGAGATGGTAGTGATGGCTTACAGAAATTCCCTTCGACAGCCTTGGCGGGAGACCAGAATGCACCGGTTCCCGAAGGAAGGCGAACTAGTTTCTCGCCAATTCTGCCTATGTGCTCTGACTTTGCCTAGGCAATAACTCTTTTGAAGGACCTGGAGGAGAAGTTGTACTTCTTTTTAAGCATGCTGGTGTTTACATACCAAGGAGCAAATTGGCTTTCTAAACTGTCCGCGAGGTATTTGGCCTTTTCAGAGTCGTCAAAGGCGAGATCGGGGTTGTTATAATCGGGTTTGCAATAATTTCAGAATCGTCAAAGGCGCGATCGGGAGTGATGGCCTAATAAGAGACGGCTTGGGTGAGGTCTGTTCTGCTTTCAGAGCTCCGGTTACCTGCCAGAAAGCAGTTTGAGTTGGCTCGATATCCTTCAGAAAATATTCCACTTGTCCTGTCTAAATTCGACAAAGCGCTGTTTCACCTCATTTTGGAGTTTGCGTAGTCAAAATTTGTTTTCTATCATCCGATAGTGGTCGTATCGTCTCAGGGCTGCGTTCCTTGCTCTATTCAGCTGTCGAATGTCTCTCGGAAACTTCGTGTGTTAATTGCCCGACACCCGAACCTTACGAGAGCATCGTTGACCGCTGAGTTCAGGTGGGCTGATAGGGCGCTAATCATCCCATTGGCCTCATCTGGCGAGTCTATTTTATCTGGGATTTTGTCTAAGTACTGGGAGGTCGAAGACTCAAGTTTGACCTCGAGCTTACGCCAGTCCACGATGGTTTTGGGCTAAAGGACGTTACCGGCGGGCTGGTCCAGTTGCAACAAGACCGGCCTGTGGTCCGACTCTAGTTCCAAGATTAGATCGATGATAACGACAACGCGACATCTTTGAGTATTGCTACATCAAGGATGTCCGGTCGTTATCTAGTGCGCTGAACGTTAAAGATCTCCTTGCCTTCTGGAGACAGGTCCAAAATGAAAAAGCACAGATCTAGGAAGCATTTATTGTTGATCTGGTGGCGCATTCTGTGCACGTCTAGAACCGAAAGATTTTGGGCCTTGAGGTCGTTGTCGGCACGTGGTCGGTCTCGAGCTAATTGGGTCCGCGGACAGCCACGCGAAGGTTACGTTCTTCCGGGAAGGCATAAGTGTGGAAACTTATTTGTTGGGCGAGCAGGTGACTTGTCACACTGCGAAAGTCCTCTGTCTACTCGACAAATATTCTTATGCCCGGATTTTGCACCTTTGAGCAGGAGATTTAAAACCAATTGGAAAGATTATTCCATTTGGTCTTGTCTTGTCCAATGATGGGTGGTAGCGGCTTTTTCCTACGTTCAACACGAACGAACCCTTTCAACGCGGGTTTAGCCGCGGGCTTGGAGGGTTGAGCGCGCGCCGCGGGAGCTGGCTTTTTCAACAAAGTGGTGTTTGGGGGCTGCACGTTTGCGCTTTTTGCCCTAGAAAAGGTGGATCCTTCGTCTTCGGCCTTGGACGGGGCACGCGTCTCAGTTTCCATGTCGGAGCATGATTCGGCATTCGAGAAGATCAGAAAAGGGCCGCGGGTGGACATCGCGGAAGGCGGGGGGATATAGCGCCGTACACTGACGCGAAAAAACCGGTGTTGCAGGACTGGAGCAAGGGGAGAGGGGATTTTCCAAGTGAACATTAGGCTCGGGCGCAGCCGTGGCCGAGGGACCGGCTGGAAGTGCGAGGATGGACGCGGGAACGCGCGTCGAGCTGCGCTAAAAACACAGCCCAAATGTCGTGGCAGGACGACTAAAAAGTCGGCGAGTTCGTCGATCATAATCGACGCCATCTTGTCTTACTATGCTAACACTAGCTAAGCACTGTACCAAGTCTCCCACTTTTTGTCCGAGGAGGTGTGTCGAACAACTAAACACCTAGCGCGTTTGTACGCTTGGGTACCTAGCTGTTGCCTAATGCAACAAGCAACACAGAAAAATTAAAAACGATGGCCGCCTCTGAGGTGGCGGGTGTGTTTCACTCTACTTACGGTTACAAGGAAGGAGAGTTCGCACAAAATGCACTTTGCACCACAACAAGCGTACACTACACTTTACAGTGAGACTACTGTCTCCCGGGACAGTATGCTTTGCACACCACAGTAAGAGCACCAATACAGTGACCAAACGCAGAGCACCAAGTAGTACAATGTATTTTAGGTGAGTAATAGGCGAAAGTTTTTCGACCAAATTGGCGATATATTGAAAATGGGCCAAATTAAGAGTACATTTAACCGACGAGCTTGTTTGCGTAGGTATATCGATGTGGAGAAAGCGAGAGAGGTGTGTCAGGATCGTGCCAAATGGAAGTCCATAGTCTCTGCCTACCCCTCTGGGTGGTGACAGGCGTGAGTGTTTATATATGTAATATAATTTTTGCGCATGAGCAATGAAAGTGGAGTGACGGGAGTGAACTCGACCGACACGTTAAAGTCTACAGAGCCCAAGCGCAGAATGTCGAACCTGTCTGTGTCACTAGGTCTCCCGCAGTAGAGACTTTATGAAGCGATGGAGTTGTTTTTTTTTACTTTTGAAAAGAGCTTTGTAAAGACCAATTTTGAATAAAATATTTGGTATTTACAGCAAATATAGCAAAATCGACAGATTTTAAACTTATAATTTAGACTGCAAAAATAGTAAAAATAATACAGATATATACCAGGTAAATTCAAATAAAATAAGAGATATTATGATTTAAACTAAAAGAGTATATAAGATGAATATTAATTTTATCTATTACATATTAATATGATAATTATGAAATGAAATTTTACAGTATTCTTTCAAAAACAAAGTATTATCATACTAAAATGTCATGTGCACATATTTATACATAAAGTCCTGTTACTTTTTTCTTTTAAATTTTTTGTTAGATTTACCTATGGAATAAAACTAATTTTACTTATTTTCCTAATAAAGTTATAACCAAACTATTTGTTTTAGAAAAAGCATAACAAGACGAATGCAACATGTGGATGACATGACGTCTACTCAATATGGGCATTTATACACGGCTGTTCAAAGTGGAATTCGGAATTTACGCATTTCTTTTTATCACCCATATTCCGATACTACTAGGAGAAGAACAATCTGAATGTCCAAGCTTAGCAGAGAATCCAATTTGTCCTTGTTACAATTTTAAGGAAGGTACGTAGATAATGCGTCAGTAATATCAAATGTCATCATTATTCTGTGTTCAACACCAATGAACATGGGCCTGTAGCGTAGTACATACTCACATTAATTTAATTGTTATGTTTCAGGATTATTCCTTGAGTGTCCAAGTGCAACTCCCGCTGTTGTCAAGAATGTTATATCGAAGATAAAAGGAACTATTCAGTCCCTTTCAATTTATGACTTAGAGGGCTCCATAACGGAGTTGAAGTCTGATATATTTCCACCAGATACCAAAATCATAAATTTGCAAATATCACAATCAAATATAAATAAAATTAGCTCCAATGCCTTTCTTCCTATTCAAAATTCATTACAAACTCTTAGTATTATTTCAAGCAAACTAAATAAAATTCCCTATGAATCTTTTTCTAAACTTCATAAAATTGAAGTGCTTGATTTACAACTAAACGAAATCAAAGAAATAGAATCGTACATTTTCAGAGATAATAAGTTGAAAAAAATCAACCTAAAATCAAATAAAATAAAAACTATTGCAGATAAAGCTTTTCACAACTTAGAAGACATTGCGTCTGAGTTAGATTTTACTGAAAATTTTCTAAATTTTTTTCCTTTAACAGCTTTAGGAGAGTTACAACGACTTACTAGTTTAAAACTTGGATGGAATAAAATAAGTTTCATACCAGATAATTTCAATGCCACTATTACTAATTTAATAAGTTTAGATTTGAACTCAAACTTATTTACTAAAATATTAAATAATTGGTTTCATTGTATGCCAAATATAAAGACATTGACATTTTTCAGTAATCTTATACAAGAAATTGACGAAGAAGCATTTTTCCCCTTAAAAAACTTAGAAAATATAGATTTAAGCCGAAATAAGCTCATTAATTTAGCACGAAATACCTTTCAGAGGAACCTCAATATACGTACAATTGACTTAAGCTATAATCATATTCATCAAATTGAAGGAGTATTTTCAAACCTTTTACAACTTTCTGAAATATTTTTAGCGGAAAACAATATTCTAGAAATACCATTTAATGCATTTCAAAATACACTAGGACTAACAGTTCTTAATTTAGAGCATAATGCTTTACAAAAATTGCAACATAATTGTTTTTCTTCTTTAAAAAACATTACTCAACTTCACATGGGAACAAATTTCTTGAAAAAAATTCCTAACAATATTTTCAAATATAATACTAAGCTAGTAACTTTAAGTTTAGATAATAATGAAATCAATGAGCTAGATGAATTCATCTTTAGTGAACTGGCTGAACTGAAAGAAGTTCGATTACAAAATAATAAAATAAAGTACATCAAACGAAATGTTTTTAGTCCATTACCCGGATTATTAGAATTACATTTACAAAATAACATTATTCGTACTATAGAATCACAGGCATTTATAACTCTTAGAAAACTTCAACATATTAATTTGCAAGGAAACCTACTAACAACAATTGGCGATATATTTCCAAACAGAAATTCTTCACTAGTGTCTATACAGCTTAGTGCAAATGCTTTAAATTTATTAAAAAATAGTTCCCTTGAAGGACAAACAAGTGTACATATAATGTGGCTTACACAAAATTATATAAAGGCTTTAAATGCTAATCTTTTCTACGATTTGACTAATATTCAGAGACTATACCTAAAAAATAATTCTATCATGCATATTGAAAATAAAACATTTAGTCGTTTAAAAAAGATTCGGTTTTTAGATCTAAGTTATAACAAACTCACTAATTTATACAATGAGACATTTTTTAATCTAACATCCTTAGAAGAATTGTACTTACAATATAACGAAATAAGATTTATTTCGAAAAACACGTTTCAATCCTTAATAAGACTAAAAGTTGTTGATATATCTGAAAACAAAATAATGGCTTTGGATTTACATCTTTCCTCGCTTCCTTTAAAATATTTCAGAATTAATAATAATTCTTTATCGACAATTGAAAATAATTCTTTAAAAACATTGCCTAATTTAAGTGATCTAGAAATGAGCCATAACTACCTTAATTGGAAAAATATTATTGAAGTTCAAATACCAGTTTTAAAATCGTTAGTCATTTCTAAAAACAATTTCAGTGTTCTAGAAAACACAACATTTTCACAATTACCTTCACTACAGTCACTGACTATTGAAATGTCAAACATATCACAGCTACGTCCAGCGACATTTAATAAAAATCAAAATTTACTAAGAATTAACTTGGCTTTTAACATGTTGAAGGATTTACATAAGGACGTTTTTGCATATACAACAATTTTACAGGAACTTAATTTAAAAGGCAACAAATTTGCCGAATTTCCACATGTAGCTCTCTTCAACGTATCATCATTAGAAATATTAGATTTATGCCTAAATCAATTACAGAGTATCGATTTTTTTAAATTTGTAGGTCTGCAAAATTTAAGAACATTAAATCTATGCAAAAATCGAATATCAATTTTAAATGGTTTCAACTCTCCTGCATTGAAGAATCTAGTAACATTAAATTTAAATAATAATATGTTAACAGTTCTTCCACCAAATTTTTTCCAACATTCGTTGGGTTTAAAAGAAATTGATTTGTCTCATAACCTTTTTATGCACATTCCAAGTAATGGTCTATCTGAAAGTGTATTACCAGTGCTTACTACTTTAAACATGTCATCTAATTCACTAGTTCAGTTACTACAAACATATCCATTAAAAGAATTTCCACTACTTGACGAATTAATTGTAACTAACACCAATTTGACTATAATAACAAGTAAAGATTTCGAAAACTTTCCATCTTTGAAGAAACTGATATTAATGCAAAATTACATTATTCGGTTATCTCCTGGAGCATTCTCAAAGCTACATGTTTTGGAAATCTTAGATTTAAGTCAAAATAAACTAGAAAATATTCCTCGAGAAAGACTTCAAGGTTTGTATTCAGCACGCGTCTTAAATATCTCTCAAAATATATTAAGGGAGCTTGAGGAATTTACGACTGATTTACACAATTTACAAAAGTTAGATATTTCATTCAATCATTTAACAAGAATAACCAGAGATAATTTTCGGAACCTTCAAAGTCTTGTGGAACTAAATTTAAGTGGAAATTGGTTATCAGCTATATCACCGGATGCATTTCATAACTTGCACAAGGTTACACATATAGACTTAAGCCGAAATTATATTGAAACCATCCCAATGAAAATGTTGATGGATTTAGAGACTCAAATAAAATCATTACTCTTTGAAGGTAAGATATGCATGATTGTTGTTTGGAAAAATATTTCATTTAAAATAAAATTATATTACTTACTAGCTTGATAAGGTCAAAACTCTTAAGTATGATAAATTTTGTTTCAGAAAATCCTATTACATGTAATTGTGAATCCCAAGAGCAATGGAAATGGATGCAGGAACACCTTAAAATTATTCGAAAGGGTAGCAAAAATTTATTTTGTGAACATCCAGATGAACTTCAAGGACAGCGTTTTACAGAATTAACACCTCAGAAACTGTGTGATGTGCCCATCGTGATTCGAGTTGCTATACAAGATATACAAACATACTCTGTTATAGTTTCGTGGCAAAGTCGCAATCAAACCGGTTTAAGTGGATTTCAAGTGGCTTATTTCGGAGAACAAAACCCAAAAAGCGTAAGTATAAATAATTAACGGTGTTCGTTTAATAAAATAAAAATGTCTTGATCTTTTATTATTGTACATAGGTACGAGGCAAAACCCTTAATAATACTGCGCGTTCGACAAGATTAAATCACTTAATACCAGGAATGCGTTATAATATTTGCGTCATAGCCATTGGAAATTTCGGACTTTCTACAGACTCGACGATACCCGACGCAAGAGTTGCATCACCCAAAGAAAGTTTAAGCGTTACTTTATTTGGTGATGAACAACAAATGAATCATTTACGAATTGCAATGAACGATTCGTTAACGACAAAATGTACGAGTGTGCGTACAATTGAAATTTTTGGGGCAGCTTTGGATAGCCCATTTTCTAATACTTACTTAGGAATTGCTGATATATTAACTAGAAGACTAAGTTTAGTAGTTGGTTGCTGTATAGGTTTCATAGTATTCGTTGTATTGGTGTCAGCATTGGGATATATAAAAACAAAAAAACGTCCAGTTACCATTAAATCAGAAGTTCAACAAACTCCACAATATATTTCATATGATAATTTCTCTTCCCCTAATCCTGATGCTCAAACCACAGAAATGGACTTAAATACAATAACAAATAAAGCAAAATCACACATAAAGAAATCTGAGTAAAAAAATCATTAAAAATAAATTATGTTTGCTGTAGATATTATCGGTTCTTGATTCTTTTGTCGTCCAAAGAAGTTAGCTAAGAAACGCAGCTAACATTCTTGGTAATATATACGAGTATATATATATATATATATATATATATATATATATATATATATATATATATTTCATACCTTTATTTTTTATAGATTAGCATAATGATATCATGTTTAAATCTTATTATCTACCATAATGATACATAATGCAACAAGTACGTAATTGTTAAAAATTAACTAATAACAATAATACTGAAATAACCCGTGCATATTGTATGTTTTATGTATTTTAAGGACTAAAACATTTCATTTAAATAATTCTGTGAGTGACTCAGTAATAATTCAGTGTGAAATCACTGAGATATTTGGAATTGAAATTTAAGACAAATTAAAATATACTTATGTAATATAGGTTCAATTTAAACCAAATATAAAAACAACTTTTGTTTTAATAAAAAGTTTCACAATGAATGTAATTGTAAAATAGACATAAGTTATGTAAATGTGTAAAATACGCTGTAAAAAGTAGTGTTGTCAAAGTTAAATATATAATGATAAACAGATGAATTAATAAATAAACATATATCTGAACTGTATTTAAAAAATACTGTAAGATTTCTAGAGTTCATTGGAACGCTATCTCTATACTGTCACACTTGTACTTAGTATTAAAAATGTAACGACCCTGTCGAAAAATTGTTTTCGTATGTTTTTTTTATTTATGCTTTATTTCAACTTATTTTTCTCCTTTATCAACACTTAACAGTTCACTGCTAAGAGTATGTATCTTCCATTGCACAGAGGATTAGATGTTATTGCTATAATTATCCGCTTAGGATATGCAATCGCGTTATTGGACGTCTTGTATTTTTGATGATGCTTACCGTCACCGGTCATCGGTCAGGGTATTTAACATCATGTATTATTAATACGAGATTTTTATACCGCGATCTACCGGAGGACACAAGATATCCCAGGCTATTATCCTAAGTCACCTCTACGAAAACTACAGGTTGTGTTGGAGTGATGAATTCTCTTATCATGTGTGTGGGTAAAGGTATGGGCAATTTGAGTGGTGCGGTGTAAGATAATCCACTACCGCAAATCGTCCCGTGAGTGTAGTAAGAGGCAACAGAGAGAAACTGAAGCAGGAAATGGGCAGCAGCATCTTCCATATAACAACTTAAAAATAATAAAAGCCAACCACCAAGCGTGGCAACTATGGTAAAATCATCCCTCGTAATTACCTCATTGGGAGGATTTTTGGGAGAGACCTATCTATTTTCAGCTGTGGACCTTAATAGGCTATTGTGACTAAATGAATATGTGTGATATGTCCGTAACATCTACAAACATGTGAATGACCCATCAGTTATTTGTATTGAAATATTAGGTAAAAAATTGAAAATCAAGCAACAGTGACGTTGAAAATAATTTCCACGCTACTTAAAACAATGTTCTGAATTTCAAATAAAAATGACTTTTGTAGAAAAGTTTCAGGAATGGAAAGTTATAATGTTATGTCCAGCAAAATCTTTTCAAGACAACTTTCAAGCTTTGGGATTTTTTTCTTCATATTGTTGTTTACAAAAGTAATATAACTACGCACCAAATAAAAGCCTTCAAATATACGTACCATTACTAAGAACACAAGTCTCCTTTCATTTATAAGAAAATGTTATGTATACACAAATTGTAGCGAGAAAGATTTGTCCCGCTGCTGCAATGCAATTATACAGACTTCACATGTTCTCGAAAAACGAATGTATCCCGCAGATTAGCCGATGACGTTCTTCGCCGACAAGCACGTAAGAAAATCGTCACCAAATATTGCTATTAACTATGTAAGCTCTGTTCCTAACAGCAAAAATAGGTGAGATCATACCCAGCCCCTCGAACGGGTTTCTGCCCGGGCCTGAACGGGAACAGGAAATACCGATCGAATGTGTGTTGGTGAATCCATTTCGACTACCGCCGCAGCCGAGTTGGATTTGAAGGAGAAGGTGGTCATATGGCGATGCGCCACTCGTTCTGTTCTTTGCGACTCTGGTGGAGTCGCAACACTGATGTGGTAGTGGTGGGGCCGTGGGGGGAGAGAAGTATCGTTATTATGATACGCCGCTCCCTCTACCTTCCACGGCCGGCTCCGTTGCGCTCCATTGCGTAGATTTGGAGGCCGTGCATAAAAACCTGCTTCAGTTCTGGCACGCTTTACCTAAGGAAAAATAATGGTAGGAATTATACTTTCTCGAGGAGAGGCCACCTGGTGGGGCTGCAAATGTGTGCAACAGCGTTCGCGGTGCCCAGCCGATATTCTTCGAAGGTAGAACCCCATGGGGGTTTAGTCGGTGCGAGTCCGACATGAGTCGTCCAAGCCAGTCAGACTCCTAGGAAGAAGGCTCCTTACCACTTCGAAATGTTTTAATATCAAAGGTAGGTATTGTTTCATTCTACTAAGTTAATATTTACGATTAAAAACTAGAAGTAATAAAGCGATTAAAGCTTAAAGACTGAAAACAATTTAAAACTTGTGTTGAATGCCCTTATATTGAAAGTGCAAATACGAGACCCCAAATGAGTAAAAAACAATACCAAAACCTAAACTAAACAAAAGCACGTGTTAATTGTTGAGAAAAAATAAAAAGGAATTTTTATTATAAAACGTATTTTATAGCACAATAATATATATTGACCTGCACTCATTATTTCCTTGTTCATTAGATACATCTAATGAAAAAACAAGGTTTTCGCTTTTTATAGTTGCAAACATAATATAAAATGTAAAATTCGGAAATCCACTAGTACGGAACAAGTGAAAGCATAATGAATATGACACCATTCCAGTTTTTACGAAGCACTGCTCTCACCACAAAGCAAACAAAACAAGGGCATCCCGTGATAAATGCTACTAGCCTTTCGATAAATAATGTTTGCATTTTATGCCCTTTTTGCAAGTAAATGTTGAATATTATTGTTTGTACGTGATAGAGTATTATGGCTGCAGCAGGAATAGGTCGGTTTGACCGGAGAAATACTACGCTTGTGCAGAATACAAGCGTTTTTATTATAATAATGCTGCTACTTTCCCTATGGTGAGTAACGTGAACTGGTTCAACATTGATATAGCCACGCGGCAGCTTTTGTTGTTGCATGTATTGGCCGGCTCGAACCGGGGTAGTTCCACGACCTCACAGAAGACCAGCGTGAAGTAGAAGCTTTGCTTCTGCATTTCATCTGGTGAGTGCAGGTGGCATGAGGCCAATTCTCCCCCCCCCCCTCCCCTTAACATGGTAGCGGATTTAAATAAAACACTGGCCCAGGAGGGCACCAGCACACCGGGAATCCCTCGCTGAGCATCCACGCGCAAGCTACCTTACATTTCCTGAGCGTGGGTGCTCAGGCTACCCTGCGTATTGGGGGGGCGAAATTCCGCTCGAGACTAAACCTGCTCGGGGCAAAGGGAGCAATAAGTCATAATATCAGGGGACTTCATTCAAACCTTAACGCCGTCCACTACCATCTGGAAACGGCGAAGCCAGCCTTGCTCTTTCTAACCGAGACTCAGGTGTCCTCTCCGGGTGATACTTCGTATCACCTATCCGGAATACAAATTAGAACACTCCTTTGTGCCCCGGGCTGGAGTTTGCGTGTACGTCAGAGAGGACATCTGTTTTCGACGCCTCGGCAGCCTTGAAGGTACGGACATGTCCATCTTATGGCTACGCGTAGACAGCGACGACCATCCCCGCATCTACGGGTGCCTCTATAGGTCCCATAGTGGTAATGTCGACACAGACCAACTCATCGATCACGTCCAAATGGCTGCAGATTCCGTGCTACAACAGGTTCCATCCACAGAGATCGTGATGTTTGGTGATTTTAACACCCACAACGATGAATGGCTTGGTTCTCGTTTAACCGATCATGCGGGTAGATTTGATTATGACTATGCTTTGGCATATGGTCTGACACAACTGGTTACCTCGCCTACGCGGATCCCAGATGTGAAAGATCATGTACCTTTCCTGTTGGACCTTCTGCTGACCTCTCATCCGGACGAATATCAGGTCTCCGTCAATGCCCCTCTTGGCTCCTCGGACCATTGTCTGATCCGGAGTACGGTGCCACTCACGCTCCCGTTGCGGTTGCGTTCAGCAGGTTGCCACCGTGTTTGGCATTATAGGTCAGCCGATTGGGACGGGATGCGATCTTATTTTGCATCCTATCCTTGGATGCGGGTTTGCTTCTCGCCGGATGATCCCAGCGTTGTTGCTGATTCTGTCGCTGATGTGGTGCTACAGGGAATGGAAGTATTTATTTCATCATCTGTGGCACCTATCGAAGGCAGAACCCAGCTATGGTTTGGTCGGTCCTGCAAAATTGCATTAAACATTAGCGAGAGTGCTACTGGGCCTGGGCTTACGCATCGATGTCTCGAGATGCAAATACCAGCGCTCTTAAAAAGAAGTATAATTCCGCCTCCAGGTCCTTCAAAGGTGTCATTGTCAAGGCAAAGTCAGAGCACATCGGCAGAATTGGCGAGAAACTAGTTTGTCTTCCTTCGGGAACACGTGCATTCTGGTCTCTCGCCAAGGCTGTCCAAGGGAACTTCTGTCAGCCATCTCTCCTATCTCTGCACAGGAAGAACGACTCACTGGCCCATGCCAAAAGGACAAAAATTTGCGTCCAACTCGACTCTTGATGACGGGGGAACACACCGCCGACTATCCCGCGGTGTGAGTGCTCCATGTAGGATATGCTGTTTACCCAACGCTCGGTGCGCAGAGCACTCCTCTCCTGGACGTCAACAAGTTGAGTGGGCCTGATGGCGTCTATCCTATTGTGCTGAAGACGTGTGCTCCGGAGTTGGCACCGGATTTAACGCGTCTTTTCCAGTACTCCTACTCCCTAGGCGTAGTCCCGAAATCATGGAAGACAGCTTTCGTACACCCGATCCCTAAAAAAGGTAACCGCTCTGATCCGTCCAACTATAGGCCTATCGCCATCACCTCCTTGTTCTCTGAAATAATGGAGTCCACTATCAACAGCCAGCTCATGCGGTACCTTGAGGATCGCCAGGTGATTAGTGACCGCTAGTATGGGTTCCGTCGCGGTCGCTCGGCTGGTGATCTTCTAGGTTACCTAACTCATAAATGGGCGGAGGCAGTAGAGTCCATGGGGGAGGCGTTGGCCGTTAATGTGGACATAGCGAAGGCCTTCGATCGGGTTTGGCACAAACCGCTTCTTACGAAGCTTCCTTCCTATGGGCTTCCCGAGAAATTGTGCAATTGGATCACCAGTTTTCTTGCTGAGCGAAGCATCAAGGTTGTAGTAGACGGTGCATGCTCCGATTACAAGCCTATTACCGCTGGTGTTCCACAAGGCTGCGTGCTATCACCAACGCTGTTTCTTCTGTATATCAATGACATGTTGCAAACCGGTAACATTCATTGCTATGCAGATGACAGCACTGGTGATGCTCTGTACACCGGCCATGCCAATATTTCTCGGGAAAACTTCGCCGAGTACCGGAACAAACTTGTGTCTGAAGTCGAGACATTGTTGTTCAAAGTCTCGGACTGGGGGCGACTAAATCTAGTCCAGTTCAATCCCCGGAAGACACATGTTTGCGCGTTTACCGCTAAAAAGAACCCTTTATTGTATCTCCTCAGTTTCAAGGCACTCTCTTTGTTGCTTCAGCCAGTATTGGAATCCTTGGCGTCGACATATCGAGTGACGTGCAGTTTCGTGATCACTTGGAAGAGAAG
This sequence comes from Parnassius orleans, assembly GCA_029286625.1. Taxonomy (NCBI): domain Eukaryota; kingdom Metazoa; phylum Arthropoda; class Insecta; order Lepidoptera; family Papilionidae; genus Parnassius; species Parnassius orleans. The sequence goes on from JAGSMP010000130.1 coordinate 1,592,797, forward strand.
GCCAAATTGGCCTCTAAAAAGCTTGGCGTGCTCAGCAGAGCGGGACAGTATTTCATGCCGGTACACCGCCTGCAACTTTACAAGGCGCAGGTTTGGCCGCACATGGAATACTGGTCCCATCTCTGGGCAGGGGCTCCCCAGTGCCAGCTGCTTCCATTTGATCGCATCCAGCGCAGAGCTGTTCGAATCGTCGCAACCGAACTCTTTCCGATCGGCTCGACTCACTGGCACTGCGAAGATATGTTGCATCTCTTTGCGTGTTTTATCGCATTTACCACGGGGAGTGCTCTGAGGAATTGTTCGGACTAATTCCAATGAATAAAAATAATTCAACTGAAAACGCATTGGTACATTGATTCTTAATCGAGGATACATTAAAGAAGGGCCTTTTCTTTTTTTACACATGAAGAAATGCTTAAGTATACCCGCCTCGCGGGTGCAAGGACAGGTAATGTCAGACTCGCACCGACTAAAAACCCATGGTGTTCCAACTTCGCCGCATTTTGGCAGGGCCGCGGGAACGCTTTCGCTCACCTCCGCGACCCCACCGGTGCCAGTCACCCCATATCAGCCCCTCCGCGGGAGAATAGTTCTCCTCCCTCTCCTCCTTCTCAAGTAAGACGAACCAGGAACATAAGGCGTGCCTTCCTCCTCGGCCTCTAACTCCACCTGCGTAACGGACCTCACCGAGTCCGATACGCAGAGTTCATTGGGTCAGGAAACACAAGCACTCGGAAGCACCAGCTTTCGCAACCCCAGCGGCGGATCTGGTCTGTGGCTCCGCTGCCTACCAAGTTTCGGCTGCGAAGTCAGGGAGAGTGGCGCCTCACAATTCCGACACTCCTCTCCCCCCGTGGCCCCACCACAACCGCACGGTGCGGCCCCGCCAGAGTTGCGGAGAATAGGGCGAATGGCGCATAGCCATACCAACACTCCTTTGTCCACGCGACTCCACCCAGAGTGAGAACCCTCCCGCCAGAGTCCACCAACGCGCATTCAGTATGGACTAGGCAAGTTCACTCTGAGCGGCCTACGCTACGATACGCCCGAATTAATTATTATAACATTTAACATAATTTTGGATAGATCTAAATAATTTTATTTAATCATATGATAAAATAAATGATTTATTTTATTACAGAAGATTACAAATTACCCGTGCTTGTGCTTTGTTAAATGATATAAATTACTTTTAATACTTCGAGTCATCAAAGTTTCAAAGGAGACCATTTCTTTTTGTATGGAGAATGGGCCCCACCACAAATTGTGGCGTAATTTAATGAAATGTATATCGAATTATTCTTAATAATCTATACATTACAATAGTTATTAGTTTTACTGCATCTAACGGGAATACTGAGAAATTAACAATTAAAATATGAATATCACAATAACCTAAAAACAAACTAAAAGCGATTGTCTAGTAGTTTTCACCGGTATTATAAGTTAAAATAGTGCACTGATCAATAATTAATAGTTTAAAACAAAGTTGTAAGTACATTCAGCATTTCTAGGTACTTTAAGATTAATAGAAAATCCTTTTAGTAGTTCCGGAAACAAACGTGGTGTGGAAACGATTTTTTACATGTGTGTTGATTGATTAGTGAGTATTAATCCCAAACACCATTATAGTACATGTTATTACCTTCACGCTATATAATGAAGATGATGCGAAATATTTTTTTTACTTGTTGTACAAGGAATAAAAAACACGAAGTAAAATGCCACTGCACTTATTATTGTAAATCATCATTTCCAAAGTAGTATCTTAAAAGTACAACAGATAGACAGACAGGCGCGGTGTCAAGACTTTTTTTTTGATTGATTAGTAAGTATATACCAAAAATAAACAAAATTACTGGGTAACTACAAACCCATTTATGATTTTAAATTATAAACACTAATAAATAAATAGCAATTTAGATGTTTTGAACGGATTGTGTTTGGATAAAAAAACGCAATGGGCGAATAAATAACATATGGATGACTGTTAATGAGATACTTTAATACTAAACCGAGCGGTGTTAAATTATATTTGCGTAAAATTTACTTAACTGGCGATAATTATAAAAAGGTGATAATTATGAATGACTAAAAATACGTAAAATGAGCTACTAACAGTGGGAAACAGTTATTCTAAGCTAGCAACTAAAATTCCAAATGTCTGAATGAAATACTAAATTGGATGAAAAAAATACTGAGTTGGTGACAGTAGGATTAAGGTGCGGCTGAGGTGGCCCTTGGGCCACCCTAAAGCCACGTACATTATACCCAACTATCTATCCAACGCCATACCCAACTTTCACTACCATACAATAAGGTAGGGACTGACACAGCATTGTGAATTGCCATACGTGCCTTTCTTGACACATCCTGATTTGCCACAATAGAGAGTAGAGCCGCATTTACTCTATTTCCTGCATTCACTCGTCGTTCTATATCCTTATCATATCTACCAGCTAAATACACATCCTAAATACACAAAACCAAACTCAACCAACTCCCCTTATATTTTTATTAACACATATCGTTTTACTTTCTTCTCTGTCAAAAACCATCACTTTCGTATTACTTGCATTCACTTTCATTCCCCTTTCTTTTAATGTAACCATAATTGGTTGTGTAAGGATAATAAAAACACATGCATCATGTAATTGTATTTATTATTGTAAATGATCATCATATTAAAAGATTTTTCTTAAAGACAGTGTGGGGACTATATAAATCCCAAACATCATTAACGCTAAAATAACTTGATGATTACATGTCTATTTATGATTTTGTTATAAATCAGAATGATATTTTCAACAATAACAGATATGAGATAAAACTGTTATCTTCAATATCCATAAACTGCACTTCAATATGTTCTTCTGTGGTCATTTTGTTTCTGTCTACGGACAGCTTTGCAAGCTTTCAGCCTGCATGGCATACTGATTTATTCTAAGCGGTCCAAATGAAAAACAGTTAATGAATATTATAAATCGTGTCTATAATAAATAATAATTCTTATCAATATATTATTTTTCTATATTTATTGCAATCTAAATAGTGTGTGAGGACTATGTTAATGTGTGTATTGATTAATTAGTAATTTACATTTCAAACACCATTCAATCCAAAAAACATGTCAATTTATGATATTGTTAGGAATCAGAAGGACATTTTCAATGATAAGAGATATGAAATAAGACTATTTTCTTCAATATCCAAAAAATATATTTCCATATTTTTGTTATCAATACTTGTGTGTTAAATAAAAAATACACAATTAATCAGCTCGACTTGATCGTATAAAGAAGTTGTAAATATTTGGCTATGTAGAAGTTATCTGACTTTTTATTTTTACTGGATTAATTTAGGGTAAAAAAGATATTATTTTTATATGAAGTACCTAATGGTAGATGACAAAATAATATTCCTTTCCGCAGAGTTAACAACACAGCAGTCTAAGCATTGAAGAATTATCTGATTATATCGCAGTGTATGGTTCAAAAGGATCAAGAATATAAACCATTACAGCACACAAATAAAAATGGCTTAACTAAGTTACGATACTTAAGCAGACTGTATATTTGCTTCTGGCACAAGTAATAAATACTTTTTTGCTCATAAATATATGTACCATCTATAATGTCTATCTACTATGGCTGGCATAAATTCAGGATCCATGTCTGGATTACCAAATAAACCATTTGGTATTGTCAAGTTATACTGAGCAACTTGTTAAGTACATAAGGTATTAGTCCCTATATGCAGTTGAATGAATTGCTCTTCAAAGCACTGATTACAATATTTAAGTTTTTGAACACAGTCAATGAAGCTACATCAAATAGAGAAGCTATGCGTTCATTGCTATCTCCTGTACGAAGTTTACCATGTAGTGGCGTTGTAAGAATATCCACTACCCCATTTCATCCCGTAGGTGTCGTAAGAGGCGACAGAGGGAAACAAATCAGGAGATGGGCAGCAGCGCCTTTCTAATAACGACTGAAAATAAAAATAAACTGCGGTTGCCAATCCGCTTGCCAAGCGTGGCAGCTATGGCAAATATCCTCTCCATGGGGCAATCTATGGAGAGGCCTATGTTCGGCAGTGGACTTTAATAGGCTGTAACGGTAACATAGCTAGACTTCATGGCACATAAAATGAGTGATCAATCAGTAATCTCTTGTTTAGTAGTGTAGGTATTAAGAATATAGATTAATTATTAGAAAAATCAAAAATAAAGTGACGGAAAGTAGAAGCAGCCATTGAAATATTTGATACCAATCTGGAAATGGCAGAAATTACAGGTGCAGGCATGGTTATGGGTTGTTACCGCTGTATTCAAGATCCATAGATTGTATTTACATATACTCGTTATAACTTTGTTGCCTCTTTCTGCATACACTTCAGAAAGACCTCAGCCAGCAAGGAATGCAGATTCGTTCTAAGCAATCCACCTAAAAAAGAGGTTTTTTTTATCAATTCTCGCCGAACTACTGAGTCTATTGAGTTTTACAGAGTATTTACCCTAAATAATTATATTTATTAATATTTTATTTATTTCAATCTTCATCGCACTCTAAATAGGAAATAGTCTTAATACGTTTTGAAAATATGAATAGCATCTATTTGTTTGCTTTTATAATACTTTTCTGACAAACCAGATTCCAATAAGGTAAAAGAAATAAAAAATAGTACATCAAAAATCAGGCAAGTACTCAAGTTAGAAATATTGTTATGGAATTATAACATTATTTGACAAACTGCAAGTTATTTGACCTTTTATTTACCCTTATTTTAAGTTAAAAAATATTACTTGCATATTGAGTACAGAGGCATACAAAGATGGTCAGCAGCATCTTCCTTATAACAACTGAAGACAAAAACTGGGGTTGTTAACTATGGCAAATATCCCTATTAGGCAGTCTATAGGGGAGATTTATGTTCAGCAAGGCTTTTGATAGGCTGTAAAGGTGACGACAACCTGGTGGTGAACAGCCATTTTGTATCGGCATAAATATTAAACCAAAATTAAACGGACCTATGGTGGGCAGCAGCATATAAGGGGCGAGGTGTCTGATTATACAAATGTCAATCTGTGTACCAAAGCGTTTATGGCAAATCTTCCTGATAGGCCTATTTCAGGCAGGGTATCATTTAAAAGCTGTTAAGGTAAGTACCTGGTGTGATGGTATCCACTGCAAAATAGCATCTCTTTCAGCAGAGTTAATAGACACGGCCTGTGTTTGGTGTGCTCTTAAAATTGAAGATCCACATTAAATAAAAATATCCCTATTCCCAAAACTTCTTATGGAATGAGCAGTTGCAATACTTTTTTTTTTGCAATAGTCTTGGGCTAGTAACTGCCAAACTGCATGTAGTGATTGTAACTGAAAAAATCAAAAATATAAATTAAAAATAAATAAGTAAAAACATAGTAAAGTCACAAAGAATGTACATAACTTACAATCTATTTTGAAGGGAGAGAGGTAGGAGAGGGAAGCGAGCTTGGTGTGACCCCCCCCCCCCCTCCCGTGAAGGAGTGATGCAGAACCCTATATTTTTTTTAAATAAAAATATCAATCAATAATAATACAAAACATTTTTATTACAAAGATATATTGGACATCCAAAAGAGGAATATCGATTATACATTATGGTCCTACATATTATCAGTATTCCAAGCATATAATATAATATTGATAAATGAAATTTATTATATTAGAGTGGACTAAAAACTACTTATTATACATTATTTACTTTTTTCTTTATTATTTATTTTACCCTTAATATAAATAATAACATGGACCTAGGAAAAAAAATTATACAAATATTCCTTTTTGACATTGATTTCTGATTGATTGGCACCAAATAGTTAGGTTCATACACATAATGTGTGAAATATACATAATCACTTTCCTTATTAAATCCCTCGACCCATAGATTTTAATTCTCCTTCAACATACACAAAAACTACTTTGATGTATATTTTATGTAATTTAATTCTACCTATTATTTATTTGATTTAGATTTTACCAATAACATAAAACTTTAATACTTTGACACAACATACTAATAAGGTTCTAAGACCTGTGTTTGTCATTTGTTTTGGGTAATTTGACATAAATTATAGATTTTCCAAAATTCTAGGAGGAAAATTAAACTCTTTGTATTATGAACGTAGACTTTTATTTTAATTAAACTCGTCAGTTTTCAATTGAGAATTGTACCATGCCACTTCAAAAAAATAAAAAGGAGAAATACATACATAATATGGAATATTAATATTCGGCTAACCTGCATGATATAATCCATATGTTAAACACTTGTTGCATAGAGTAGTCAAAAAATACCGTCTTATGATTTTTATTTTGTTTCGTTGACATAACCGGAAGGAAGTTAGCGTAGAATATATATTTTTTAATTAAACTGTATGTCAATTAATTGCTCCTTAAATGTTCTCTTAAAATTCTTAATTGCTCCACTTCTATTGCTATTAGTTAATTTATAATTAATTTTAAATAAAAATTAATTTTGCTGTAAAACATAAAATATCTACTTTTTCAAATAAAACTGTATGCCAATTAATTGCTCCTTAAATGCTCTCTTAGAATCCTAATTGCTCTACGTATATTGCTATTAGTTAATTTATAATTAATTTTAAAATAATTAAATTTTCGAAAATTTTATTTTGCTATAAAACATAACATATCAACTTTTTAAATTAAACTTAAAGCCAATTAATTGCTCCTTGAATGTTCTCTTAGAATCCGTAATTGTTGTACGTCTATTACTATTAGTTAATTTATAATTAATTTAAAAAAAAATCAATTATCTAAAATTTTATTTTGCTATAAAACATAAAATATCTAATCATTTCTTATATTTACGCGAACACTACACATTTAAATAAAACTAGTTTTACGATAAAATCCGTATAAAATATCTATTTTCGTATACACGCGATAAAATCCATATAAAATATCTATTTTTTTTTAATTTGACCTTAGGGATGGATATTCGATATACATCGATGCATCATATTGTAAACATCCAGTGAATTCGATGCATCGATGTATATCAAATATCCCTAAGGTCAATCATTCAAATCGCGAACGCAGGCCCTTACATAGCATAAAGTATATAGTAATACAATTATAATTAAAAGATTATAACGGCCTTTCGTACTAATCCTATATTAATTTTGTTTAAGAGTTACCAAGGTACACGTATTTATTTTAGAAAGAGTGATCGCATTTGACACAATATTAATTAATGCATAAATAAAAAACATGTGTGTAGTTCACATGCAGCGGAAGCAGAGTAATAGCGCGATCTACTACATTCTATAGGTACAGTCATTACATCGAATAAAAATTGATTGATTCTCAAGGTGGTACTAGTGGTGGTAGATGCTAGATGATATTATACTCAAAAAATTTATAATCGGTAAGTTTTGAAATCATGGATTGTTATGAATGGATTGGACAAATACACAATCTATGCTTTTCAAAAGGCATTGATAAATAATTGAAATGTTTCCTACAAAAGTTTCACTTCAATCGTGTGTCTTCACGACACACACTGTTTTTTATATTATTATAAATATTGCAAAAATATATTTTTGTTTTTTAATTAATATAGCAAAAAAAGTTATAAATTAACTAGTAGCAATAGACGTCGAGCAATTACGGATTCTAAGAGAGCATTTAAGGAGCAATTAATTGGAATATAGCTTAATTTAAAAAAGAGATATTTTATGTTTTATATCAAAATAAAATTTACGAAAATTTAATTTAAAAAAAAAATATTTATAAATTAACTAATAGTAATAGACGAGGAGCAATTACGGATTCTAAGGAAACATTTAAGGAGAAATTAATTGGCATACAGTTTAATTTAAAAAAAATCTACGCTAACATCCTTCCGGTGTTGATATCCCTAATTTTTAACAGAAAAACATTAAGGCGATACCCCGACCAAAACCTTGCGATAGTGCGTTATTCTTCGTTATTCAGAGACTATTATATCATTAGTTATGAGAAATAAAATACACCTAAAAGCACATTATTAACGATCGATATCCTATCATCACATTCCACGTTCTAATTTGTTTTTATGTGTTATAAATATATTTAAAATCTACTTTTAAAAATGACTAAAATTATTGATTACTTGCATCTGTTGCTAAAGGCAACGCTCTAATCATTTGAGGATTACACTAATAGATAGATAATTTAAAAATCTGTATTTTTCACGTTTTATTTAATTTCTAAAGTTCACTTTTCTTTTTTAACTAAAATAATTACAAAAATTGTGTGAATTCTATGATAAAGGGGCGTACGCGGAGTGAGGGCGGCAGTGCGCTGCAAGCGTTCGTACGAGGAAGCTGTGTCGCTCTCGCCGTCGTCGTTTCGTGTTTCGCCGCAAATATTTGTAATGAAATGACATTCCATTAAATTGAATTTGCCGCGCTTCGCGCGTGTATTAGGTTGTCTGTGGAAGTGAGTAGAGGGCGCATCGGAGTGACGCGCATTTCAATGGCGGATGATGTTCAGATTATTTTGTGATTTTATTGTTATAAAAAACTTGTAGAAAGATAAATGAAAGGATATAATTGAGGAGGCGATATTAGTGAACTTTAAATGTCGTTTCTTTGTATTTTCAGGTGAGATAAAAGTGTAATTCTCATAGTTTGTTGTAATATTGTAAAAGTAAAAGTGTTTTAAATAAAACTTTGTATTTTCTGAGAAACAATTTGTGTTTAATAGTGAAAATCCTCAATAATATATCTTATAAAACGACATTTTCGTTTACTAAATGAAGATGGACCGGCTGCAATTTGAGTTTACGATGATAGCTTCAAATGATGGCAAATCTAACGTATTAGCCATAACCTCAATATCTACAGCAGAAGGGAAATGTTATGTTTTACCTGATGAGCTGAAGCCGGTGATTCATCATACATATATTGTTAAAATGAACACTTTCTCTAAAATAAAAAATAGCATAAAGAAAAGGCACCAAAGTAGAAAAATATGGATAAAATTGGATGAAGATCTAAAGAAAAAAAGAAAGAAAACATATATAGATGAGGAAGGTAATATGCAATTTTTAGATCAATATTTAGAAGAAATGAGCATAAAACAACCAAAAGACAAAGATGACAGTTTGCAACATATCTTGGAAAAAATTAATAGAAACTACAACCAAGAAAGAAAATCAACATAACCTAAAACATATCTCAGAGAAATTTATTATTGAAAAATTCACAAGCAAGAACCCTAATGTAATGCAATGGATAGAGAATTTTGAAAAAGAATGTGAGCGCTTTAATATAACAAAAGATGAAACAAAAATAGATATATTGAGGTTATTTTTAGAAAAATCTTGTTTGGATTGGTATAGCTCGATGGTTATAAAACTAACAGTAAATTCTGAATGGAAGGAATGGAAAGACAAATTCTTGGAAACTTTTAAAAATCGAGGATGGGACATAGTCACAACTGCTCTCGCATTCAGGTATAAAGAAGGACTGTTAATTGATTATGCTATAAAAAAAGAGCGGCTTATACTAGATATAAACAAATCGATAGACCCGAAAACAATGATAGATCTGATTGCAACAGGTCTACCTGGGTTTATATTAAATAGGTTAAACAGGGACGAACTCAACAACACTACTGAATTGTTCAACGAGATAAGAAAATATGAAAGTATGATGTACAAGAAAAACTCAACTATAATAAATAGTGGTACATTTCTTTATAAAAATAAAAGTAATGAGAAGAAGCCATGTAAGACTTGTTAATCTTTGGACAAAGGAATTAGATATCATCCGGAGGAGTCATGTTGGTTCAAGAAAAATAAAAATGAATCTGAAAAGGTCTTTAAAGCCAAAATGTAAATAATAACTCCATTATTGAAGTAGATATGAATACTGATAAAAAAAAACGAGTAAGTACACTATTAATCAAAATCAAGCTTTCATTAGAAAATAAATTAGAACTGAGCGGCATTTATGATTCAGGCTCACAGATCTCGTTAATAAATTCAAGACTGATGAAAGTAAAAGAAATAAAAGACAATGTGAATATAGCATATATGAAAACGGTTAATGGTGTGAAGAAGACGGATGGCTTGATAACAATAAAAATAAAAATCTTTGATTTAGAAGAAGAGGTGGATGTATATATAGTAGAAAATGAAGATTTTGATGATTTTATAATCGGATTGGATATGATAAAGAAATTCAAATTAACCCAAAAGGAGGACTTGCGGATAGAACAAAAGAAAATAACAAATAAAATAGACAGGATGTCTAAAGATAACACAAATGAAGATAAGAATATAAAAACAGATGCAATAAATTTCAGTGAACACATAGAAACAGAGGAATTTGTTAGTATGACAGACCATTTAGATAGTGAAAAGAAAATTGAGATAGAGAAAATTATAAAGGAATATAAAACAATTTTTGCTAAGGACAAGTATGATATAGGATTAGTTAAAGATTATGAAGCTCATATAGATTTACTTGTAAATAGATACTGTAGTAAAAGACCATACAGATGTACAATAGAAGACAAATTAGAAATTGAAGAGCAAATATCAATGTTACTAAAGAATAATTTAATAGAATAATCCTACAGTCCTTTTGCTGCACCAATGACATTGGCATTTAAAAAGGTGAAAATAGAAAATCCCGCTTATGTGTAGATTTCAGAGAACTGAATAAAATTGTTGTACCACAAGCTCAACCTTTCCCATTAATAGATGATTTTATTATTAAAACTAGAGATTGTAAATATTTTACTACACTGGATATAAACTCAGCATTTTGGGCAATACCAGTACGGGTAGAAGATAGAAATAAAACAGGATTTGTCACACAAGATGGCCACTTCCAGTGGACCTGCCTCCTTTTTGGCTTGAAAACATCACCAGCAATTTTCCAGAGAATTTTAAGCAATATTCTAAGAAAGCACAATCTCACAGGATACTCCGTAAACTATATTGATGATATTTTGATATACTCATCCACCTTTGAAAAACATATAAAACACATAAGAAGTGTATTAGAGGCAATAATAAAAGAAGGCTTTAGATTGAAGTTTAAGAAATGTACCTTTGCTTCAGATTCAGTAAAGTATCTTGGCCATGTAATTCAGAACAATTCGGTAAGACCACTAAAAGACAATTTGATTTCAATAAGACATTTTCCAACTCCTAAGACGCAAAAGAATATCAGACAATTTTTGGGAAAAATCAACTTCTACCATGAATACATACCAAGAAGCGCAATTATCTTAGATCCATTACATAATTTATTAAGAAAAAACGAAAAGTTTGTGTGGTCAGAGAAGTGTGAAGAATCATTTAATCAAATAAAAAGATATTTATGTTCTAAACCGGTATTGGAAATATATGACAAAGACTTACCAATAAAAATCTTTACAGATGCATCCTTAGAGGGCATCGGGGCAATACTAAAACAAACACAACTAGACGGTAAAGACAAACCAGTGGCATATTTCTCAAAAAAAATTAATGAATCGCAAAAACGAAAAAAGGCTATATATTTGGAATGTTTTGCTATGAAAGAAGCTGTTAAATACTGGCAACACTGGCTCATTGGAAAACAATTTACTATCTACTCAGACCACAAACCTCTAGAGAACATGAACATTAAAAGCAGGACAGACGAAGAATTGGGTGATCTCACATATTACCTGTCTCAGTATGACTTTACAGTAAAATATATACCTGGTAAAGAAAATGTAGAAGCAGACTACTTGAGCCGAAACCCTGTATTAGAATCAGAAGATAACAAAGAGGAACTATTGAAAATAGTTAATTTAATACAAATAAAAGACATAGTTGAAGACCAAGAGAAAAATGAAACAATAAAAGAAAAGAAAGCAAATCTTATACACAAAAATAGAATTTATTATAAAAAAATAAAGCAACATGAAAAGATTATCCTCTCAGAAGAATTTAGTAAAAGAGTGATAAAAAAGGTGCATGAAGATTTATGCCATATTGGGATCAGACAATTGCAGAAAAAAATTAGTTCAATATATACAGCTAAAAACCTAACAAAAAATATCATAAATATTTGTAAAACATGTGAAATATGCATAAAAACAAATCATCTTGACATCTTCAAGGAAAATTTGGATTAATGTCACATCTGGCACCAACAACAAAACCATTTGAGATTATGTCAATGGATACTATCGGTGGCTTTGGAGGCTCTAGGTCAACAAAAAAATACCTACCCTTTTAGTAGACCACTACACAAGATATGCATTTATTGCGACTTCAAAAACACAGAATGCAAGTGACTTTATAAAACTAACAAATAATGTGCTAGAGACAGATGAGATTGGAATAATTCTGACAGATCAGTACCCGGGCATCAATTCAAGAGAATTTAAGCAACATTTGCAAGAGAATTATATTAAACTAATTTTTACAGCTGTGAATACACCATTCTCGAACGGCTTGAACGAAAGATTAAATCAAACAGTAGTAAATAAAATAAGATAATAAGAGAACATGGACAACAGTGGCAAGAGAATGCATACAGAAATATAATGAAACAGAACACTCCGTTACAGGCTTTGCACAAAATATTTACTGAATGGTACGAATGTCAGTATCCTACCAAATGAATTAAAAACAACAGAAAGGAAGACAAGTGGATGGCTGATAGAAGATTGGCATTAGAGAATACAATAAAATCCCACAAGTACAACAAGAAAATATTCGATAGAAATAGGAAAATGCAAAAATTTAATATAGGAGACAGTGTATATGTAGAAAATGGAAATAGATTGAATAGAAAGAAATTAGACGAATTAAAAATAGGCCCTCTCAAGATAGTAGAGAAAATATCAAACTCCATTTATAGGATTGACACTGGCAACAGAAAAACAGAATCAACTTTATTCCATATAACAAAATTACAACCTGTCACAACAGAAGCCGAAGAAGATGAAGTAGAAGAAAACGAATATGAAGATAACTTATAGGTACAGTGTGTGGATATATTGCTTAGAATTTTCGCTCTTAGGGGGGAGATGTAATAAAATGATATTTCATTAAATTGAATTTGCCGCGCTTCGCGCATGTATTAGGTTGTCTGTGGCAGTGAGTAGAAGGCGCATCGGAGTGACGCGCATTTCAATGGCGGATGATGTTCAGATTATTTTGTGATTTTATTATTATAAAAAACTTGTAGAAAGATAAATGAAAGGATATAATCGAGGAGGCGATATTAGTGAACTTTAAATGTCGTTTCTTTGTATTTTCAGGTGAGATAAAAGTGTAATTCTCATAGTTTGTTGTAATATTGTAAAAGTAAAAGTGTGTTAAATAAAACTTTGTATTTTCTGAGAAACAATTTGTGTTTAATAGTGAAAATTCTCAATAATATATCTTATATATTTATAATATTATTTGAGTACCTAGTCAAGTTAACGGGAGCGGTGGAGGTATTTTAAAAACTAAAATAAAACTAAGAGATGTCCGTACAGAAGCTCATGTACTCACATAATGCCAAACTTATTCTAATACATCTTTCATGCAGACCTTATTACATTTGCTTACTCTAGTGTCTCGATATAGACTACACACAGGGTACAAAGTTAGCAATAGCATTTATGCACGTACTTGTATCACTCTGTGTGGGGTTGAATCCATGACTCTTCCCTTCTCAAGAGCGAAATTATCGGCATTTTCAGGAATCCGATGATTTCGCTTAATTACACACAGTTTATATCTAATTATAATTAAAATACAAAAAATAATTGGTAGAATTACATACAAAATTATCGTTCCTAAACTAACACTTTTAATGTTAATAACACTTGCACTTTCACTGAGATTTATTTTGTTAAATTTTACTAGTTGGACCAATTGTTTAATTTCGTCTAGATTTATACTTTTTAAATTCACTTCACTGACACTGGGAGGCTTCGAAATCTTCAGTTCTGGTAAGTTAATCATTGGGTAAATTCGGTAATTTAGGTCATCTGAGGAAGATTGGTGGTATTTAAAATAAATATTTCCAATTTCGCCTTCACAGAAATCGTCTACGGTGATTATGTAAGTACCACATAACAGTTTATGAGTGACGTCATTGTCGCACTTTTTGGTAAGTAGCCTATGGTTTCTCACGTATAGTATCCAGCTTTCGTGGCTTATTCGTCGGATTTTAGGATCTTCAATGTCAATAGTATGCTGTTCACAGGCATCGAGGTTTGATTGAAACTCCATGAGCTGTTCCACGCAGCTTTGTTCTGTGTGCAGCAGCACATCTTCGTTATTGCACAGGAGTTGATTATCCAAAGCAATTTGTTTACAGGCTCTCGGGACTGGCAAGTATTCTTTTTCTTTCACCAATAGGTATGGGTATTTGGGAATAACTATAATAGTTTTGTTTGCAATAGCAATTGGCAATGAATAAATTTTGAAATAACTGTATGTTTTATTCCCTACTAAAGGGACCTCTAAGATAAAAGTGATCTGGTTTCCTTTTATAAAAGCCTTAATCTTAATAGAATTTTCTAATTTAACTAAGTTATTTTCATTTACAGGATATAACAAACTTTCAGTTGTCGCGATTGATTGTAGTAAATTTAACAATTCCGTAGAGTTAAAAATTGATTGATGCAGAACAGATACCTTACTGAACGCTAGTGCAGTTTCAATTTTCTAGTATTACGTTAATAGTTCTAAAATAACTCGAAAACATGTTAAACATACCTAAGACATAAATAGAATAAATGGAGTTTTCTTCTTTTGTAATTAGGAATTTAACAATTCTTTCAATTCTCTTTAAGCGTTCAACTAAAATTAAAGTATTGTTATGTAAGGTCTCTGTACTGTTGATGAAACTATCCAAGATTTTGGAGACTAATGTAATTCTCTTATCCGACACTATCTGATTATCGTTTAGTTTAGAAATCAATGGGTCATATCGGATGGCATCATCATGATCCAAATTTTCAGTTACTATTTTTATCATAGACCCAAGCGGGTCAATAATGCCTCTTTTAAATCTTTTCGATGGCACAAGTTGCCGAAATTTTTCTATAGTTGAATCTCTTAAATACTCTACATGTGTTCAAATAGCTAAAAATTCATAAATATATGGTTTATTAACATCTATCAACGCAACGAATTCGTCATACTTTAATATACTAAAATCTAAATCACTACCTATACCTTCTAAGTTTAAAGTTTTAATATTAAGCCAGTTGTCTATTTGCAAGGAGGCACGACCCAGTTTGACAGGCAGGATTTCTGGTTTTTTTTCAAGTTTTTGAAGTTGAAAGGCCCATCCTTTCTGAACCATCGTCAGAATTATTATACACCACCTGTGGAGGACGTTTAATGTTTTTAATTGGCACTGAAGTATTTCTGTTACCATTACTAACATGAACTATATTTCTTTCTATATTACCACTAACGACAGCTTTCCTATATCGCGGTTTATCTTTACTTCTTCTCGTGATAGATTCCTTGGCGTATTATATCTCCTATTCTAAAATTTCGATCTGTTTCACCGCCCTTTTGTTCTCTTTTCATTCATTCATTCATTACAGCCCTTCACAAGTCCACTGCTGAACATAGGCCTCCCCCACGGAATGCCATAAAGCACGGTCCCGAGCCACCTACATCCATTGACTTCCTGCATGTCTTACCAGGTCGTCACTCCATCTAGTGGGGGGACGCCCTACACTTCGCCTGCCGGTACGAGGCTGCCACTCGAGAACCTTTCTTCCCCATCGGTTGTCGGTTCTTCGAGCTATATGGCCAGCCCATTGCCACTTCAGCTTACTAATCCTTTGGGATATGTCGGTTACTCTGGTTCTACTGCGAATATCCTCATTTCTAAGTTTATCATGCAGAGAAACCCCGAGCATAGCCCTCTCCATAGCTCGCTAAGCGACCTTGAGCTTCCTCATACGGCCAGCAGTGAAGGACCACGTCTCAGTTCCGTATGTCATCACTGGCAACACGCACTGGTTGTACAATTTAGTTTTGAGGTTTTGAGGTATGCCTGACGAGAAGATGGGTCGTAATCTCCCGAACGCTGCCCAGCCGAGTTGAATCCGTCGATTGACCTCTCGGTCGAAGTTGGACTTACCTAGTTGGACTATTTGTCCCAGGTAAACATATTCGTCAACAACTTCGAGCTTAGTGCTCCCAACAACTACCGGCATAAGTGTGACATGGACATTAAACATGATTTTTGTTTTGTCCATGTTCATCTTGAGACCTATCCGTTGGGAGACACTATTGAGGTCATTGAGCATAGTGCTTAGGTCCTCCAGCGATTCTGCCATAAGGACTATATCGTCGGCAAATCGAAGGTGGTGATGTACTCGCCATTGATGTTAATACCGTATCCTTTCCAGTCCAGTAGCTTGAAAACGTCTTCCAATGCAGCGATGAAGAGTTTCGGGATATTACGTCACCCTGTCTTACACCTCTTTGCAGTTGGATAGGTTTCGTACTCTGATTCTGTACTCGGATAGCCATCGTAGCCCTACTGTACAAACACTTCAGCACTCGATATACCGACAGTCCACTTGGCACCGCTGAAGGGACTGCAGCACCATAAATTTCGACGGAATCAAAGGCTTTCTCATAGTCCACATACGCAAGGCAAAGTGGCAGATTGTACTCATCGGTCTTCTGTACAATTTTCCGAAGGGTATGTATGGTCTATGGTGCTAAAGCCTTTTCGGAAACCAGCTTGTTTGGGAGGCTGGAAGTCGTCGAGTCTGCATGCGAGACGATTCGTAATGACTCTCGAAAACAGCACGTAGACGCGGCTCAGAAGGAAATCGGTCTGTAGTTCTTCAAGAGAGCGTTGTCGCCTTTCTTGAAGAACAAGACCACTGCACTTCTGCTCCACGCCTCCGGTGTAATGCCACCATGGAGGACGGAATTAAAGAGCTTCTGAAGGACTTCAAGTACCGGTTTCCACCCGCTCAGACTCCGCTGTAATTCCATCCTCGCCTGGGGCCTTGCCGTTTTAAGGTGCTGGAGAGCCATTCTAATCTCGCTTAGACTGACGTCCGGGATATCATCGGAATAGTGTCGGATAAGACTTGCTCTTGGATCGTTACTCACACTTGCGCGTGGCTCCAACGATGACGTGTACAGCTGCCCATAGAACCTCTCAATCTCCTCAAAATCTCAGGTGTCCCGGAAACGATGCTGCCACAATCGGTCTTCAGCTTCGACAGTTGGCTCTTTCTGGCAGACAGATTTCTGGCAAAGACTTTGGAGCCCTGGTTCCGCTCGATCGCTTCTTCAATACGAGCTGTATTTAAGTTGCGCAAGTCCCGCCGCATGCATTTGGAGATCTGTCTGTTCAGTTGCCTGTATGCTGTCAAATCTGCTGAAGACTGCAGCTTCATCTCCCGTCTAACAACCATGAGATTAAGAGTGATATCGGAGAGTTTTTGTGTTCTTCTGCGACGAGTCTTACAGAACTTAGCTCCGACTGCATGGACAGTTTCCACAAGCTTGTCATTCATATCGTCCACTTCAATGCAAAATTCTAGGCACTGAAAACGATTTTGTAACTCGAGCTGAAAGTTTTCGGGACTTTGGATTAGAGCACGAGGACGGATCGTTGACTTCATTAGACGTGACCTCTCAACTTAACGGTTAGGTTCAGTGTGCTCTCACCATTCGGTGATCGCTGCCAGTTTTCACCCTCGCGATCACTGAGACATCACTGAATAGTTGTCGTCTGGTCGTCATAATGAAGTCAATCTCATTTTTGTCGAACCGTCGGGGCTCGACCAGGTCCACTTTCTGTGGGGCCGCTTTTGGAAGAAAGAGTTCATCATAAAAGTCCTCTTTCTCCATAAAGTCGGCCAGCTGCTATTATGGGTTCCGTTGCCCTATTCCGAATTTCCTACTTTCAGCTCACCGCTCTCTCTTGTGCCTAGTTTTGCGTTCAAGTCTCCATTAACACCGTATAGTGGGTTTTGGAGGAATGCATGGCTCTAGAGATATCCTCATACATTTCCTCCACCTCCTCATCGGGGTGTGCCAGGTTGGTGCGTAAACATGTATGACCTTCAGCGAATACCGTTTGGTGATTCTGAGTATAAGGTACGCAATCCTCGTCGAACACTCCCGATCTTTACAACGTTGTGAGAGACTTGTGGACGATAAATCCGACACCTCCTTGGGACAGATGGTCGCCCTCCCGGTGATAGAATAAGTTGCGGATTCGAGGATTACCGTGTCCTCCCCTCTTCGGACCTCGGATAGTCCTATTATATTCCAGCGTAACTTATCTATCTCTTCTTCCAGCCCAGGATCTTCTCGTCAGTCCTCAGGGTGCGTGCGTTATATGTTGCCAGGTCGAGTCGTCGTGGTGGCAACCGAACCTCCACCGGAGATTCTTGCACCCCCTGCCCCGCCGTTACCATGGTCGCCACCGTAGCCAGGAATAGCGGGGCCGACGGGGACTTTGGGCCGTTTCTTTGTGTCGTCGCTCATGGGGGGTATATTGCCATAGTTGCCACGCTTGGCGAGCGGGTTGGCAACCGCAGTTTTTTATTGTTTTTTGGCTTTTATCAGAAAGATGCTGCTGCCCATCTTCTCTATCAGTTTCCCTTTGTCGCCTCTTACGACACCCACGGGAAGATATGGGGTAGTGGGTATTCTTACCCGCCACTACACGGTGATTTGTTCTCTTACCTTTTCCTTTTTCTCTAACATTTTATCTGATATGTAATTATATAGATGTCTAATACGTTTAACATGATCTTTTAATAGTTGTTGGGTGTAAAATTTCTCGAAATTCGCGGCGAACTTTTTTAAATTAGAATCGGTATGACCGAAAACGATTTCGAAAGGAGTAAGGCCGGTTGTACTATACTCGTATATGGTGTGGTTATAAGCCATAATTGAGTAACTCATTACAGCGGCTGCGTCTGTACACTTTCGTTCGTATTTCACCAATCTGTATATCTCTATAATGGAGTGGAATCTCTCTATTATGCCTGTTGAATTAGGGTTATTCGGAGTAGTAATGTGTAGTAGTATGTTATACATAGTCATAAGTTCCTTAATGAGGTCATTATTAAACTCACTACCGGGATCAGAAGTTATTTTTTTAGGTGTTCCATACATTGAAAAATATTTAATAAGCGCTCTTACGATTTCCGGTGCGGATCAATTTGGGATTTCGATAGCTTGTCCTTACTTACTAAATGCGTCAACCAAAGTTAGGTAATAAATGGATTCAATTAAAAAAAGGTCCATGAAAACTTCTTGAAAGGGGGCATTTTGGGTTTGAGTTAATTGAAGTAATGGTTTAATGGGTTTTCTTTCATACTTCATTTTTCTGCAGGCATCACAAACATTAAGTACTGCAGAAATCGTCTCTTGCATGTTCTGCCAATAATAATTTCTTTTAATTCTACTCATTGTTTCCTTTATTCCTCTGTGACACGTTTTTCCCTCATGATGTTGCAGTATGATTTCTTTTTGTTCTCTCTCGTCTTCTACATATATAACACGCTCTGTACATTCAATAAATTCTACCATTCCCTCCTCAAATAGCTGTATAATGATTTTAGAGAATTATTTTCTATGCTGAATGTTTTAGAAATAAATAAAATATTTAATCTTCGGCTTAATGTACTCTTTTAAGAAATTTTTAATAAGATCTTCATTCTTAAGTGGGGCAAAAACTTCGAGAACCTTTTGTTTATCCCTGAATAAATTTCTCACCTTATTTTTATGCCAGGTATAAACTAAAACTTGGTTTGGTTTTGAATCAATGGCCTCCTTTAATATCGGAATACCATTAGATTCCAGATCTTGTCCAGAATGCACCATTACTGTACTACTATCAGCAGATATAGGTGGTAACGGGTAGTTCGTGTTAGTCTCTAACCGGTCGACGGATACAGTGGTGGATGTGTCAGTTATAGTTATTATCTTAGAGTCGTCCCTGTTTTCAGTCGTAAAGTCCATAATTTGGTTAGTTAATTCAGTCAGATATTTTTGTAGTTTTTGTTCTTTAGGGTCCAGGTTTACTTCCAATGATTGTGAGTCATCATAGTCTATGGCATTTAGTTTTATCCGAGAGAGGGCATCAGCATTACTATTTTGTTTTCCGTTTTTGTATACAATATCGAAATCGTACTCTTGAAGACGTAACCGCCAACTTACTGTTCAGTTCTTTGAGCGAATAAAGCTAAACTAGTGGTCTATGGTCGGTGTATATGGTGAACTTACGCCCGTAAGGTATGGTCTAAAATGTTTTACGGCCCATATTATGGCGAGTAGTTCACGCTCTATTGTAATATATCTGGTCTCAGTGTCGCTGAGAGTTCTACTGGCGTAGGCAATGGGCTTATCGGATCCTATTGTCACCTGCGATAAGACCGCACCTAAAGCAACAGTAGAAGCATCTGTAGTTAAAACATAGGGTTTGTCTGGGTTTGGGTATTGGAGTAAAGGTGCATTAGTCAGAAGTTCTTTACACTTCTGAAATGTATCAATATATTTTTGATCTACTACAATTTTATTTCTTTTTTTTAGGCATTCTGTAAGGGGCTGAGTGATATGGCGAAGTCTTTTACAAAGCGTCTGTAATAACCAATCAATCCTAAGAAACTCTTGATCTCGGTAGTCGTCCTTGGTAACGGGTAGTTTAATACAGCCTGAATCTTATCATTGTTTGGTTTAAGTCCGTCTTTAGTAATAACGTGCCCTAGGCATAGCACTTCTTTTCTCAAGAATTCTGATTTGTCAAGTTGTATTTTTAAATTAGTCGATCTCAATCTGTCAAAAACTGTCCTTAATTTTTGTAAATATATTATTTATAAGTAATTCAGTTTTGTTTTCATGCAAGATCTAATATAATTATTTTTTTATTGCTGGATAAATACGAACAATGACGATGATACGCCAGTAAACGACTTGAGTCAAGAAACCATAGAATTACAGGATACCTTGGTTCAACTGAAATGGTTGAAGATGTAGAGGTTTGTTTATTTAATTTTTTGGTTTCTAGATATTATGGTGCACAAATATGTACCTAATCAAAATACCTTAGTAGGTATTGTGATTAAGTACACACTTGTGGCTGCGATTAGGTAAAAGATATCTTGTTTTTTTTTTTGGATTTAGATGTTTTTTTTTATAGGATAAGGTTGACAAACGAGCACACAGTCCACCTGATGGTAAGTGTTTGCTGTGGCCCATAGACATCTACATCTATCCTCGATTACGAACGTTGTCACCCGTGAGGACTAAGATGGAATGCCTCTTTTCCAGTAAAAAGGGTCTAGTAAGTATTAATACTAAGTAGGTATTAGCACTAAGCAGATCAGTAGGTACTAATGCGTACAGAGTATAATCTAATAACAATACCTTGGTAGGTATTGTAATTAGGTATAAATAAGTACTAAGTAGGTGGGTATAAATACTTCTTTATCTACATCTATTTTTAGGAGCCTTCATTTAGTCTGAATCATGCATAAAACTGTATTACTGATTTATTTACTTATACATAGTTTTCTTTTTTCCAGTTACAAATATCTTGTGAGGTTGAAAAAGGCAATAATGAAAAAATAATAAGAAGAAGAATAATTGACGTCAGCCACTTCTTTTGGGAATTAATAAAAATTTCAAATCATGGTCTATTGGGTTGCAGCTTCACCGAACTACAAGTTATTGGAGAAACACAAACAAAGTGCTTAGAGTCGAAATTTACTTTTAAATGCCAATTATGCAACCAAAATTTTTAATAGAAAATGATAATTGTAGTGAAAATTATTTATCATTAAATAAATGCACAGTCGCAGGTACGATTGCAATAGGCGCGGGAAATTCGCTACTAAACGAGCAATTGTCATCAATGACGATTCCATATTTGTTCACCCTGCCATTAGAAATTGCGAATTGTTTTTCTCTTTCTGCAGCGTAATTCATGGAATCGACTAAAAATCTTCCCATTTCCTAGTGATAACTTCATGGTTCTCTAAATACGTCTTTTTAGATAACAACGGGAGGTTGATTGCTGCCATAAGTGCATCCAGCTGTGAATTAGTACTACTTACTATTGCAAAAGTACCTGCAACAGCGCACATATTAATATTTAGGTAGCTGTCACTGCAGTTGTCTCCATTTATGACAAAATTTTGATTGTAAAGCCGACATTTAAATGTAAAATTTTGACTGTAGGAATGTGTACTGTGAAGAACTGAACACAATGATGGAGGAGCTCGCACGTCTCCAACCAGCTCCGGTCAATCGCTCGTCCCCTGCGACAACGCGTGACCTCATACTGCATAACAGGCAGTCTCTGAGTTACAAGAGCTGGGGTAGGAAGCTCTCCGTCATTGGCCGTTCTCACCAGACCTTGCGCCTACAGATTTCTTCCGTTTTTCTCCCGTCCAGTTGATTTCTTCAAGAACGGCATCACTGCCACTGCGCTGGCAAAGATGCATCGATTGCATGGGTGATTAATTTGTTTAATAAAAATAAAACATAAACTACGTTAACTTATTTCATAAAAAACGACAATTTCGTAGGTAAATAGCTAAAATTAAAATTACATTTTATGGTCAGTGATCAAAGTCAACTAGTAAGCAGTAGTATACTTATAACGAAAACAATAAAGATAATAAAAACATGACTAGTATCTTATCATCAGTCTCATAGCACTAATACATAAAAAATAATTATTAGGTTATATATATTTATACATATATATATATATATATATATATATATATATAGGTTATATATAACCTATATAGTGTAGTGTGTGAGTTTATATTGAGTATATTGTAATAAGTAAATATTAAAATAATAAATGTAGCGTTATAAATATGACTAGTATCTAAAAAAATATAGTTACGTATGTAGAAATAAAATTGAATAAAAATAAAAACAAACATGTTTTTTTTCATCCTCATCAATCATTGGGGTGAGGATAATGTCAGCCAGCATAAGTAATAAGCAGGCTAAGTTACAAGGTACTCGGTTCAAAAATTAGTAGGTAAGTATGTTACTTTTCAATACGTGACACGTAAAAATTGACAATAATCAAAATAAACATGTGCGAAACATCTACTAAATATAATATACCTACCTACCTATTTACCTATAGTGAGTAAGTATCTTTTAAACTCACTATTTTCAATGCTTCATTTTCTCATGTTAGATACCTTCCCGGGCGTTCGAAATGAATGGTGTCATTTTTATTAATTAGATAATATATGAGAATACATAATTCTAATATAATGCAACTAATATACCGAATAAAGAAAATGAAAATACATTTATCATTGTCTGCCGTGTCTATTTCCATTAAGTAGTTTATTGATGTTGAAAAAATAATACTACCTTCGTACTGTAGGTGGCGTCTTGCAGATTTATTACGCGATATATTGTAGCAAGAGTCGACGGACAGAATGCTCATGGTCGTTCGCTAGGTGTAAAGTCTTAAGCGACTTAACTACTTACTACAATTTCAAATACGAACTTTTTCAAACTTTAACACAAACACAGTTTATATCATATATAAAATCACTTATTTAAATCTACTACTGTTGTCGAACAACTTTATCAATTTAATGTAAAACAAATAGTGTATACTTTATAATTTTGCTAGTTTTCTACCATATTGTTGTAGTCTTCGTTTGCTCGCAAACTTTATTCTCAGTCAATGCAGAGTCTACTTACAATTTTAAATCTTACAGTCAATGCTGAGTCTGCAATTTTAAAAGAATTGTAAAGATTTCAATATTTATTTATTTTAAACATTAATCATTGCATTTAACTATAGATTAGAATTATGACTTTAGAAGTTATGAAAAATTTGTTAGTAATTTGCATTGAAGTAATATGTACTATTATATTTCAATGGTAAGAGATATTTATTATGTAGTATTTATACAAACTTGACATAATTACTAAGACATGTGTAGATCGTCATTAACATTATTTCTAGAAATTGTTCCATATCTCAGAAAAAGTAAAAGTAAAAAAATTAAATGTAATATAGCAAAAACGAAAATGAGTAATTTTCGTTTCTGCAATATAATTTTTTTGGACTTATACCTTCGAGTGACATAAATAAGATATATTCCTCATAAAGGTTTGTACCTTTAAATCGATTGTAGAGATTTTGTACAGTTGTGCCTTAAGTTTTTCACATTCCATCAGATAAAAAAGCACCTTGTGGGAAATTCATAAACATAAACACTCACGCCTGTCACCCAGAGTGGTAGGCAGAGACTACGGAATTCTATTTGGCACGATCCTGACACACCTCTCTCGCCTCCTTTACATGCATATATCTACGCATACACGCTCGTCGGTTAAGAGTACTCCTAATCTGGCCCATTTTCAATATATCGCCAATTCGGTCGATAAACTTTCGCCTAGGGCGTCCCTTCCCGACTCTGCCGTTCACTTCTGCATCATAAATTTGCTTTGTCACTATTTCCTCGTTCATTCTTTCTACATGACCAAACCACCGAAGCATTCCTTTCTTAATCCTGGTCACAACGTCATCTCGCAAACCACACTTTTCTCTTATCACATAATTTCTCACCCTGTCATTCAGATTCAGCCCTAGCATACTCCTTAATGACCGCATTTCTACAGCATTTACTATAATCTCGTGCTTCTTCTGCCAGACCTAACTTTCACTACCATACACCTTTTTGGTGACAAACCAGTCCGAGTAGACCCTATTGATCCTGACACAAGCACTAGAGTCCCTATAAAGGTACCTTAATGCCTGTATCAAACCAGCGCTCAACGCAAATGAGTTCAGTGTTTGCCAGAACACATTCCTTTCAACTCTATCATAAGCATTTTCCAAGTCCATGAACGCACAAAAAACTTTCTGGTTTTTGGCCAAAAACTTCTCCGCAATCATGCGCATGGAAAAGACTTTATCCGTACACCCCATCCCCTTTCTAAACCCAGCTTGCACATCCCAAATGTTTCCATCAGTTTCTTCCATAACTCTTTCAATTAACACCATAGCATACAGTTTACCCACAATGCTAAGCAAGCTGATACCACGGTAGTATTTACAGTCCTGCTGTGACCCTTTTCCCTTATATATTAGGACTATGACGGCTTTGCACTAGTCTTCCGGTACCCGCTTAAGTTCCAATCATAAATAAAACATAGGTACAGCAGGCTTGCCACCACTCCCTCTCCAGCCCTTAGCATTTCGAGTGATACTCTATCATATTACCTGCTTTCATGCTTTTCATTGCTTTCATTATTTCATCTACACTTATCTCCCTACCTCTCTCCACTTCTTTTGGGATATCTATTTCACTTAATTGAGATGACTTTTTACTCATAAACACGCTTTCAAAGTATTCCTTCCATCTCTTTATATTCGAAACTTCGTCATTCAGCATACAGCCATTATAGTCTCGTATAGCATTCATTCTACGTTGTTTTGAATTTCCCCTGGCAGTTCTTACGAGTTTCTAGAACATTTTAATATTTTCTTGGTAGTTATCAGATATCCTTCTATAATTTTTATCCGTTCTTTCTTGCTTTTTCCTTTCAAAAACTTCTTTTACTCTCTTATTTATACATCTAAAGTCTGCCTTTTTTCTTTCAGTCTCATCATTCATACTGCCAGAATTACCAGCTTTGGTTGCTAGTAAATCTAGCCATGCTCTCTTCTTTGCTTCAACTTCCATCCGTACTTCATCATCCCACCACAACATATTATTTTTCCTTTCATTCGTTTTCTTACTTACACCACATACTTCGGTGGTTGCATCCACCAAAACTTTCTTAACATTTTTCCATACAGTCTTCAAGTCTAAATCATTCATACATAATTCATTCAAACCACTTATATTTTCACTCAGTCTACATTTGCACGTCTCTTTCACACATTCTTCTTGTAATCTCTCTATTCTTATACGCTGTAACGCAGTGGTAGACACAGATGTCCGTTGCCGCCAACGCCTGAATATACCATTAATTCGGCATAAGACCAGAGTAATGATCCGTCCCTACGTTGGAACCCTGGTAAACCCTTGTATCTACCACTGCGCTACTCATTCTTTCATCCACAATTATGAAATCTATCATGCTTCTATCATCACTTCTTTCCCATGCATACACAAAGTTGTCGCACATCTGCAGCTGTCTCGGATAGTAATTGTCTTCGCACATTGCGTTGAAACTTAACTGCACAATTGACATAATTACTGTTTTAAGTGTATGCTGTTCTTGCAAATGCCATTTTATTAAAATCACAAATAAATACAAAAAAACAGCAACGTGATGAACGTTAATGGCGGTATAGCAATACCCGGACTCGGAATTCAATGACAAAATAATAGGTTTTAATATGTTTCGTTTCACGTTCCTTTGAACGTTGTTATATGATATTAGCTGATATTTTTAGAAATAGGATTAAAAACGAGTTTTCTGTAATATACAAACACATGCGACCACCCACTAGATGTAGTGTCGACCTGGTAAGCTCAGGACCGTGCTTTGTGGCATTCCTTGGGGGAGGCCTATGTTCAGCAGTCGACTTGTGAAGGGCTGTAATGATGATGATGATGATGATACAAATACATCAGAATGTACGAGGGCGGATTGAAAAGTACTCGGCCTAACACAGATCCATTCAATTCTAAAAATCAAATCTACCCACATTATTTAGTTCAGTTCAGACTAGTTCATTGTGTGAAGTTCGAAACGTGTGCGATAATTAGTTGTGATTTTATAAATTTATTAACAAAGTAATCGGACATAATTTCCGCGAATGGAGCAAATCGAGCAGCGTGCCGTCATTAAGTACCTCCATAAGAAGGTACTGACCATGTCATCCATGATGACATGGTCAGTACATTAGGCGATTGTGCTCTGTCATATTCATCCGTCAAAAAATGGATAGCAGAATTTAAGCGTGGTAGAGAGAGTGTGAAAGATGAACCCCGCTCTGGAAGGCCTTCAAAGTCAACTACTGACGAAAATATTAAAAAAGTACTTGATTTAATAATGGGAGACCGCAGATTAAAAATTAGAGAGATAGCCGAGATTATAGGCATCTCTTATGAACGAACTCAAAACATCATTGTCAACGAGTTGGGTTTCCACAAGGTGTCTGCGACGTGGGTTCCGCGACTGCTTTCAGTTGAACAAAAAGGACGCGATTGACTATTTCACGCGACTGTTTGAGTTATTTGAAGCCGATGCAGATGATTTTTGAATCGTTTTGTTACTACGGACGAAACATGGGTTCATTACTGTACACCGGAAACAAAACAACAATCAAAACAGTGGAAGACCTGGTTCACCCCCTAAAAGGCTAAGTCGATTTTGTCGGCAAATAAGGTGATAGCTTCAGTATTCTGGGACTCGAAAGGTGTGATTATGATTGATTATCTTGAAAGGGTCAGACTATAAACTCTGATTACTACTGCACTACTACGTCGTTTACGAGAGGAAATAAAAGAAAACGTCGAGGAATGCTCAGAAGAAAAGTCCTGTTTCATCAAGATAACGCCCGTGTTCACGTCAGTACAGTCAATGTACTGACGTGTGAACGTCACTTAATTCACAGGCCCACTGAAACCAGCGCTGTAGTCTCGTATTGACTGCGGCATTGCTGAGTGCGGTCTGTTTGTTGTGTACGCCACACACACTTGTGTGCGTAAAATGTGTGATGTGTTTAATATATTTTTATTTTTTTTTTATTTTTATCTATGTATTTTGTGTTTATGGTTTAAATGTACATGTGGCGTATTTGAGCAATAAATGTTTTCTTTCTTTCTTTCTTTCTTTCTTTCAATGGCTGAAATTCACAACTGTGGCTTTGAACTGTTACCGCATCCGCCGTATTCACCTGATCTGGCACCATCAGACTTCTTTCTGTTCCCTAACCTAAAAAAGCACTTGGGAGGTCAAAGATTTCGACAAACGACGAGGTCAAAGCAGCTGTAGACGCATATTTTGACTCTAAGGAAGAATCATTTTTTTTCAACGGTCTAAATGCTTGGAAGGGGAGGTGGCAAAAGTGTATTGAACTTGATGGTGATTATGTAGAAAAATAAAAATATTACTGATTTAGTATGTGTTTATTTTCTTGGTTAGGCCGAGTACTTTTCAATCCACCCTCGTATGTATATAATACGTTTTGTTTATAAAAATATTTTTCTCCCTAAACAAACTGCATACCGCATTTTTTCATATTAAGTTAGCCAGAAAACGAATATTAAAACAAATCTTTTTTTTTTCAGAATTCATGATTCCGGTTAGATTTTCATAAAATTTCTGGGCAATTTACTATAATAAATTTATATCTTTTAATACCATTCAGTTACGTTAAAATTTCTAGTGGGCTCTAAAACGATTGACGAGCCTAAGAATCGTCGGAAAATTATTTGTAAGCGTTTAAGAAAACTATAATTTAAAACAACGCTGTATGAGAAGTGGCAACTTCCTACTTTCATCACTTTAGTTGCTGTTAATAGGCAGAACATTTTCCATACTTTAACTTGATTTTGGAGTAGTTAGTACGCTTGATTGACAATTATTAATCGTAGTGTTAAATATGAAAAATGATGAATTTTCGATTCGAGATATTCTATATAAAACACGTTATTTTAGATGATATATTTGTGCTTGTTTGCCTACTTTGATTATTCTATAATTCTGCGTAATACTTTCTTAAAGTTTTCATTATTCAACTTTCATGATATCACAAGGACAAAATTTAATGATGAAAAAGTTGCTCCCATAACAGCAGTGCTAACTACTTTTTAAATTTTTAGACTAAAGTATCTATTTATAATTCGTTTTTTGGTACTTAATTAATATTATATTAAGTCAGTTTTATAGCATATTATCACAGTTTGCCCTCTATTTATCTATACTTATCCTTTTACCGTTTTCCTTTATTCAGTTAAGTGAAGGTACAACTACTGAAGCGCAAAACAAAATTTGATTCCTTTTATCTTCCTTCTGTTTCTTATCGTATTAGCTATAATTGTGCCTTCACTTCTTATTTTTATATATTATTTTGTAAAAAATAGTACAAAAATTATCATAATATAAGATAAAACACGACTATGGTAACAACATCCACTTGCCATCAAGTGAACTATGTGCTCATTTGTTACCCTTATTCTATGAAAATATTCATATTGAACAATAGACAAATTATTTTATAAAAGAAACAAGTATGAAATCATCAAATGCTCAGCAGCTTAAATGGAACTAATGCCAAATATTCATTATTATCATCAACGGCCATTCTAGACTCTCTGCTAGCTGTAGGAGTTTCTAGGAATATTTCAACTGTTTACGATATTTACGAGTAATGAGATCATTCTAGAAAATCTTTACTACACGTTCGTTTAGTGAAATTTACTAGTTGAGAGAAAAAATGAGAGTAAATAAATGTTGTTTCGTAAATGATAGCTTAGGAGAATTGATTCTCACAGCTGTAGTAAGTGCATTCATTAGGCACGACTCGTTTTAGTTACGATTTTTTACTTTTTTTCCCCCGAATTTGCGTAAATAAAATAACGAAGAAGTTTTTTTTAACTTATTATAAGCCAGTGCTTGGCCATAATCCCACCTGGTGGTAAGTGGTGATGCACCCTTAGATGGTAAATCACACTATCTTAGCGTTACAAAATACTATTGACTCTTGCCTTGAAGACGCCCAGATTGTATTCGGACGGAAAGATAGACGCCGGCAAATTATGCCACTCCTTTGCTGTACGCATTACAAAAGATGAAGCAAACCGTTTGGTTCTAATGCGTGGAATATCGAGAACAAAGGGATGAAAACCCGCCGACCGCCTGGTAGTCCGATGGTGGAAAGGAGAGGGAGGAATTAAAGTGTGTAATACCTGCGCACACTCACCGAAATGCATCCTATAGAATGCTGAGAAACTGCCTACTCGAGGCAGACAAGATTAGTTTCAACCAAATAAAGATCACCAATGAGCCTCTTACCACGTCTCTCTACTGAGTCCAACGCTGCCAGGTGGCATTTTGCAGCACCAGCCCATATGTGACAGCAGTACTCCATGCACAACCGGACTTGCGCTTTAAATAAGGTTAAGCTGCCCCGGAGTGAAGTACCGCCGCAATCTTGCAAGGACACCAAGTTTCCTTGCGGCTGCTTTGGCTCTGGACTCAATGAACCGCCCATAGTTGAGTTTCGGAGAAAATTCAACCCATAACAACTGAAGGCGGTCAGTGTACTCCAAGGATTCATTCCGGAAAGTAGGAGCCAAGGTGAGCGAACTCCTTTTAGCGGTGAAAAGACACGCTTGTGTTTTGGAGGCGTTAAATCTCACGAGATTGGCATCGCTCCATTCGGAGACTGCCAGTAGTGTGAGACTCACACGCTAAACCATAGCCTCTCTTTCTGACTGGATTTGATCCCGACTGGCTCGGGCACCTGGTTGGTATCTCTCCACAACTGTGCTGTCGTTTGCATACCCATAGATACCTGGAATGAGCAGATCATTTATATGCAGCAGGAAGAGAGTTGCGGGCCGGCTCAAACCGGGGTGGTACCACGACCTCACAGAATACCAGCATGAAGTAGATGTTTACTTCTGCATTTCGCCTGGTCAGTGCAGGTAGCCGGAGGCCAGCATCCCTGGAGAATCCCTCGCTGAGCATCCACGCCCATGCTACCCTACTTTTTCTGAGCGTGGGTGCTCAGGCTGCCCCGCGTATTCTGGGGCGAAATTCCGCTCAAGACGAAACCTGCTCGGGGCAAGCGGAGCAAAAAGACAAAGGCAACCCCTGCCACGCTTTCCGTGCATTTCTGCAATATCAGGGGACTTCATTCAAACTTTAACGCCATCCACTACCATCTGGAGACGGCAAAGCCGGCCTTGCTCTTTCTGACCGAGACACAGGTGTCCTCTCCGTCTGATACATCGTATCTCTCCTACCCGGGGTACAAATTGGAACACTTCTTTGTGCCCCGGGCTGGAGTTTGCGTGTACGTCAGAGAGGACATCTGTTTTCGACGCCTCGGCAGTCTTGAAGGTACGGACCTGTCCATCCTATGGCTGCGCGTAGACAGCGACGACCATCCCCGCATCTACGGGTGCCTCTATAGGTCCCATAGTGGTAATGTCGACACAGACCAACTCATCGATCACGTCCAAATGGCTGCAGATTCCGTGCTACAACAGGTCCCTTCCGCAGAGATCGTGATGCTCGGTGATTTTAACGCCCACCACGCTGAATGGCTTGGTTCCCGCTTAACCGATCATGCGGGTAGATCTGTTTATGAATTTGCCGATATGGTCTGACACAACTGGTTACTTCGCCTACGCGGATCCCAGATGTGGAGGACCATGTACCTTCCTGTTGGACCTTCTGCTAACCTCTCATCCGGACAGATATCAGGTCTCGTCGATGCCCTCTTGGCTCTTCGGACCATTGTCTGATCCGGTACGGTGCCACTCACGCTCCCATCGCAGTTGCGATCTGCAGCTCGCCGCCGTGTTTGGCACTATAGGTCAGCCGATTGGGATGGGATGCGGTCTTTTTGCATCCTACCCTTGGGGCGTTTGCTTCTCGCCGGATGATCCCAGCGTTGTTGCTGATTCTGTCGCTGATGTGGTACTTCAGGAATGGAATTATTTATTCCATCATCTGTGGTGCCTATCCGAGGCAGAACTCAGCCATGGTTTGGTCGCTCCTGTAAAATTGCATCACGCTATACAGGAGTGCTACTGGCCTGGGCTGACGCATCAACGTCCCGGGATGTAAACACCAGCGCTCTTAAAAGAAGTACATTCCGCCTCCAGGTCCTTCAAAGCGTGTCATTGCCAAAGCAAAGTCAGAGCACATCGGCAGAATTGGCGAGAAACCAGTTCGCCCTTCGGGAACACGTGCATTCTGGTCTCGCCAAGGCTGTCCAAGGAACTTCTGTCAGCCATCTCTGCCATATCTGCACAGGGTGGACGACTCACTGGCCCATGACGCAAAGGAGAAAGCCGATCTGCTAGGCTCTTTTGCTTCCAACTCGACTCTTGATGACGGAGGAACACACCGCCTACCATCCCGCGGTGTGAGTGCTCCATGCAGGAAGTACTGTTTACAGCGCTCGGTGCGTAAAGCACTCCTCTCCCTGGACGTTAACAAGTCGAGGGCCTGATGGAGTCCCACCTATTGTGCTGAAGACGTGTGCTCCGAGTTGGCACCGGTTTTAACGCGCTTTTTCCGGTACTCCTACTCCCTAGGCATAGTCCCGAACTCATGGAAGACAGCTTTGGTGCACCCGATCCCTCAAAAAGGCGACCGCTCAGATCCGTCCAACTACAGGCCTGTCGCTATCACCTCCATGTTCTCCAAAGTAATGGAAACTGTTGTTAACTGCCAGCTCATGCGGTACCTTTAGGATCACCAGCTGATTAGTTACCGCCAGTACGGTTTCCGTCGAGGTCGCTCGGCTGGTGGTCTTCTAGGTTACCTAACTCATAGATGGGCGGAGGCAGTGGAGTCCAAGGGCGTTGGCCGTTAGTTTGGACGTAGCGAAGGCCTTCGATCGGGTTTGGCACAAAGCGCTTCTTTCGAAGCTCCCTTCCTATGGGCTTCCCGAGAAATTGTGCAATTGGATCACCAGTTTTCTTGCAGATCGGAGCATCAAGGTGATAGTAGACGGTGCATGCTCTGATTACAAGCCCATTGACGCTGGTGTTCCACAAGCTATCACCAACGCTGTTTCTTCTGCATATCAATGATATGTTGCAAACCGGTAACATTCATTGCTATGCGGACGACAGCACTGGTGATGCTTTATACACCGGCCGTGCCAATATTTCTCAGGAAAACGTCGCTGAGTACCGGAACAAACTTGTGTCTGAAGTCGAGACTTTATTGAACAAAGTCTCAGACTGGGGGCGACTAAATTTAGTCCAGTTAAATCCCCAGAAGATACAAGTTTGCGCGTTTACTGCTAAAAAGAACCCCTTTGTCGTATCTCCTCAGTTTCAAGGAACTCCCCTTGTTGCCTCAGCCAGTATCGGAATCCTCGGTGTTGACATATCGAGTGATGTGCAGTTTCGTGGTTACTTGGAAGAGAAGGCCAAATTGGCCTCTAAAAAGCTTGGCGTGTTCAGCAGAGCGGGACAGTATTTCATGCTGGCACACCGCTTGCAACTTTACAAGGCGCAGGTTCGGCCCCACATGGAATACTGTTCCCATCTCTGGGCAGGGTCTCCCCAGTGCCAGCCCCTTCCACTTGACCGCATCCAGCGCAGAGCGGCTCGAATCGTTGACGACCGAGTTCTTTCCGATCGGTTGGACTCACTGGCACTGCGTAGAGATGTTGCATCTCTTTGCGTATTTTATCGCATCTATCACGGGGAGTGCTCTGAGGAATTGTTCGGACTAATTCCAGCCGCTCAATTTCACCATCGCACATCGCGACATAACTCGAGATACCATCCATACCATCTGGATGATTGGCGGTCCACCACTGTGCGATTTAGAAGAAGTTTTCTTCCTCGCACAACTTCCTTGTGGAATCGATTACCACCAGCTATTTTTCCGGACCGATACGACTTAGGGACCTTCAAGAAAAGAGCCTCCTCCTTCTTAAAAGGCCGGCAAAGCATCTGAAATTCCCCTGGTGTTGCAGTTGTTCATGGGCGGCGGTAGTCACTTACCATCAGGTGAGCCGCATGCTCGTTTGCCCCTCCCCTATAAAAAAAAAGAACGGTCCCCTGAGGAACACCGGCGTTAGTCGCCACAGCATCAGATGAGCAGCCATCGACGACAACCCGGAGAGACCGTTCACTCAGAAAGTCCTTCACCTAGGCAATCAGGCCAGGGGATAAGCCGTACGCTGAAAGCTTGCCTAATAGACTAGCGTGCCAAACCCTGTCAAAGGCCTTCGAAACATTGAGGGAAACAGCAAGTGCTTCACTACTGTTCTCGAGGGCTTCGCCATATATGTGAGTGGCATACGCTAAAGGTCCCGCTAAGTTGATCGATTTCGGCGAAACCCGTACTGGCGATCACTGAGGAGATCATTTTGCTCTAGGTATGCCATGAGGTGGGCGTTCAATATATATATTATGTTCAATATAATAGGGCGTTGCAGAGTATGGAGGTAATTGAAATTGGCCGATAGTTAGCAGGTTCGGTATTTTAGCCCAGCTTCCAAGATTTGGGCACTATTCCAGTCCTGAATGAGAGGCGGATAAAGCGTGTCAACACAGGAGACAACTCAGGTCCACAGACCTTTAGAACTATAGCTGGTATACCATCAGGTCCACTAGCTTTGTTCGCGTCTAGACTTCGCAAGGTTTCAAGAACCGCCTTGTTGGTGATACAAACCTCTGACATAGAGGTACCGCAGTGAGGTAATTGAGATTGTACGCTGTTGCTACTGTCCAGACGCGAATTGCAAGCAAAAAGAGAAGCAAATAAATCCGCTTTTTCCTTAGGCGCATGCGCCAGTGAGCCATCTGGTTTTACCAGCGGAGGCAGTGTAGACCGACAGAAGTTTGTCTCGACCGCTTTCGCGAGATACCAAAAAGCTCTACTGCCAGATGGTTTGACAGAGAGCTTAGTACCGATGCGTTTAATGCGGTCGAAACTGGCTTGGCGTAATGCCTTTTTGCAGGACTTGGCGGCTTGGTTAAAGGCTCTCTTTTTAAAGCTAACATCCGGAGCTTTGTTGTCTCGAGCATTGACGCAGGATAAGTACGCCATATGCTTGTGCTTTTCAGCACGAGCGCACTCAGCGTCGAATCATGGGCGAGCTTTACCACCATTGGGCACGTCAGCAAAGGGGATGAAATACTCCATCGCTTGACGTATCACATCGGTTATGGCATCCGCGCAGCTCGACGGGTCTTCAGACGTGAAGCAGAACTGCCGCCAAGGATAAGATGCAAAGAAATGCCGCATCTCATCCCAATCTGCTAACTTGTATCGCTGCACTCGCTGCACACCGTGTAAATCGTAGTTAAGTGAGGAATATAACGACACAGATTTCACCAAACAGTGGTCAGAAGTTCCCAAGGGTGAGCTAACTTGAACATCGTACCTGTCTGGAGCGGTCGTCAGCAGAAGGTCGAGGCAGTTGGCTGTGTGCCCATCCACATCAGGTACCCTAGTCGCTTGTTTTACCAGCTGGGAGAGCCCTAGCGACAAGGCATAATTCCACGCCTCTCTCCCAGCGTGGTCGCTATTCTGTTATGGGAACAGCCAGTCCTGATGACAGGCATTAAAGTCCCCCAGAAAAATCAACTGTGCATTAAGGTACCGATTTAGAGCCACATCAGAGGCTTCAATGAGTTGTTCAAACAGCCTAGTTGTCTCCTGGTCATCGCTGAATAAATAATTTTATCCATTCCTGTGTCTATCGATACCCAGATCGTAGAGAAAGTGGGGTCTTCAATGTGACGGAGACGCTTACAGCAGATGTCGTTGCGGACGTAAACACAAACTCCGGCGCGCTGATGGAAATTATGCTATAATATGTACCCAGGGTAGCCAAGGTACGCCGCATCTAGAGGACATCTGATCTGCGTCTCAGTCAAGAAGAGTAAGTGCGGCTTGTCAGTCTCAAGGTGTTAATGGACTGCATTGAGATTACAGTGCAGGCCTCGGATGTTTGTGAGGTGCACTTTGACGGAGAGGGAGTGCAACCGCTGTACAAACTTACTCTTCTTTTTCCTTTTTTTCATAAATGGTGGGAGTGAATAGGTTGAGAGAATGGCAGTTGGACGAGGCGTCACACATATAATCTAGGGACGCAAACAGAGTCACAGCATCGTTGGTACCTAGCATGGAGATCGCAGGCCCGCCTGAACCCCCCTGGAAATCGCCACCAGGCCCTCTCCTCCGGTCGCCAACCGGCATGGTGGAGCCAACCCAGGATTTTTCGTAAGATGGCGGGGCAGCCTTTCATGAGTGGCTGGCTCATTACTTGGGCCCCCAACTATCTACGGTCGGTCAGCGTTGCAACCGTGCTTCGGATCCCGCTAACCTCCATAACCAGGCACCTGACACTACGAAACAATAATTTTGATAAAAAATTTTTAACTGATTGGTTCTCTTAGTACTCATCTCGTTTGCTAGCGGCACAACCTGCTGCTGCTGATAGACGTTCGACTGATGTCCGAACGTGAATTTCAGAAGCAATGTAATGAGAAGAAGAATGCAAGAGCAATAGCTCTGTGGTCACACACTCAGGATGCTAAATACGTTTTTTTATAGAAAAATGGTGACAAACGAGCACACAGTCCACCTGATGGTAAATGGATGCTGTGACCTATAGAAATCTACATTTATCCTAAATTAAGAATCAAAATGAAGATACATTGTAACCACTATGACTGAGATGGAATGCCTCGTTTCCAGTGAAAAGGGTCTCCGGTTCTCTATACTCTCCATACGGAAAACAGCAGCATGAAACTGCTATTTTACGCTGGTATTCTGCGAGAGAGTGGTTCTACCCTAGTCGAGCCGACCCATTCGTGCTATAACCACAATATAGCTGCAGCGGGGCTCTGCCACGTTTAAACTTCCACGTAATGCATGATAGCTCGCGCATTGTTTTAGGGATTTTTTTTGAGATAAGTATAAAAAGGTAAGTTTATAAAAAATATAAAAAAGTTCACCATCGTATGAACTTAAAAATATAAAAACGTACTTACGAACATCCTAGAATTGGACTCTATGAACCTAATAGAATGGAGATATAATGAAATGAAACAAAATGAAATTTCTTTTGTCTTTCTTCTCCAAGTGAAGAAATAAATGCAAGAACCTCAAGTTTTTTCGGTAAGTTAATGCCTATATTACCTTACCCAACCTCTGTTTGGTCGTACTACTAAAGTAAATATAATTACCATCTCTAATCTGTACTGCTACTATCCCATAACCTGTTAGGGGATTTCTTATAACATCTTTCTTGTAACGCTTGGCGTGTAAATTTTATCATGGAACTATTCCTTTCGCACCTTCGGTATTTCGATATTTAAGTTTGTCCTAATCTAAATAGTTATTCCATCCTCCGTCGGAGATATTACGATTTATTAAATCAAATTTGACGTCAACTTAATTTAAATCACATATTTTAAAAATGCATTTACTCTGTTGCATAAAAACTAATATTTTTATCTAACTAGGGATATTGCACATCAATATATAAGCAACTCATTCGCTAAAATGTTAGGTAAATTAAAATTATTTTTATATTCTATGGTGTCAAATATAACTATTGGACTATTTAATAGAGTCCAGAATATAAAAAATGTTGTAAACAGGAGTATTTTTAGCCAAGAGCGCGAACATAAGCTCTCGCTTGAAGTTGGAAGTAATTAAACTTTCAACTTAGTTATCATCTGTCAACGATCTGATTTCACTAAATGCATTTTATTTGAATGAGAAATGAGATGCTATTAAATAGTCCTATGGTGAAAATTGACATTATAGAATATAAAAATAATTTTAATTTACCTAAAATTATACCGAATGAGTTGTTTGTATGTTGACGTGCAATATCCCTAGTTAGATAAATATAATATCACTATTTCGGTAAACGAAAACGGCGATTTCGTGGCGTTAGTTATCGGAATGGCAATCAACTCAATAATTGAAGATGTATACAGGTTGTGGCTCTTACTGAACAGGTAATTCCGACATGGTTATTAGCAACGACTCGGGGCTTGATTTATTTTATACATTATGCCTTAGCAAGCTTGACCTGATTAAAAGTTTATTTTTTACCCTTCTAAGTAGACTATAGGACTATAGTAATAAATCCTAAATCAAAATAATAACTAGAATTTCGTCTAAGTCGTTACATTAAAAACTTCATTCCGTATTTTCTACCCACCTCCTTTTCCTCAAAATTTTATGCCACCACCCCTATTATGCAAATTAATATCATTAAAACCGGTTCACAATTAACAACAATGCTGGAATGCTGGAATAACTTGCCCCCCACCAATTATTTATTATATACTTTTATATATATTTTATTTTATTATTTTGATAACATCTTTCTCGAAAATAGAAATAAAGCGTACACACTATCCTCGCGGGCGAGTCCAACCTCAATGGGCATTGCTGAAAACCAACGCTACCGCAATTCTGCGATAGCATATTGTTGAGTCAATGCCCTTTTCAGCATCACATCACTCAAGCAATCGGATAATTTTATGTCTGTTTTTCTTATTTACTTTTATCTTTGATGTTTTTTATGTATCATTTTATTTTC
This sequence comes from Parnassius orleans, assembly GCA_029286625.1. Taxonomy (NCBI): domain Eukaryota; kingdom Metazoa; phylum Arthropoda; class Insecta; order Lepidoptera; family Papilionidae; genus Parnassius; species Parnassius orleans. The sequence continues at coordinate 1,631,072 of JAGSMP010000130.1, forward strand.
TGTATCAAAACTGTATCAGTGTAAGTTGCTGAATAAATGTATGTCTATGTCTATGTCTATGTCAATTGATGAAGATATCGCGTAACATACTCGTAGGTACATACTAATAGGAACACAGAGTCGAATTGAGAACATTATCCGTTGTTGAAGTCGGCTAAAATGCTTTCTATTTTAATAATCATTTTAAGCTCCTTTGAAATAATTAAAAGGGACTTGGAAATACACACAAAACCTTATAATCTTCGAGGGGCAGATTAGGCAGATTCCAAAAAAACAGTGAGCTTCTCACACTACGTTTAGCCAAAAAATATGGGTTTAGATGAAAATAAAATTGTAAAAGAATTTATAGGTGCATAGCCCATCGCCTATACGGTCACATATTTTTTTTTTATGAAATAAGGGTGACAAACGAGCACACAGTCCACCTGATAGAAAGTGGCTGCTGTGACCCATAGACAGCTTCAATAATTAATCTAACGTTGTCACAACTTGAAAGATGAAATGCCTCGTTTCCAGTAAAAGGGGTCTCCAGTTATCTACACTTACTATACGAAACACACCGGCATTAAGCTCCTATTTTACGTTCGTATTCGGCGAAAGCGTGGTTCTTCCCCGGTTGAGCCGATTCATTCGTGGTGCTACCATAATATAGCTGCAGCGTGGTTCCACCACATTAAAAAATCCCGTAAATAACATAGTTAATTCAATCTTTATTGTTAAACGTTTTTAAGTCTCAAATCAACATGGAAATGTTGGTAAAATATACATTGTAATTAGTATTTTTTAATTAGTTTTATTTAATATACAATTTGTATTTTAATATAAAAATCAATTTTAATAAAAATAAAAATTTTCGTTTGTTCAAAATCTTAAATCTCCGAAAGTTATTCACTGATTACTTTGCAATTTTTACACAACCTTACATTTGATTACGGCGTGTTTTTGAAACTTTTTGATAAACTTTCTGAGCCACATCAACGCGTGGCTGATACAACTAGTATTTTATAAAAAATATAAAAAAGAAATAGCTCTGAATTATAGGAAATTTGTTGCAGTAGTTGGACAAACAAAAGCAATAAATCTATTTATTATAGGTTATATCTATAACCTATAAAATGTCACGAGCTAGAAAAATTATTATACAGTAGCATTATTGGTTTTTGGAAAACAAACTAACGTTGAAGCTAGTCCTATGATAATTAAGTTTATGTTGTCAAATAGAAAATCTTTAATGTACATACATTTTCCTTATGTCTAGGTCTTAGCTTATATTATGCTACTTACATTAAGATAAACGTGCGCACTCGGCGCCGCTCGGTTTAGAAATGACAAGTGACATTTCATCGAATTTAGGCTCGTAAGCGAGGACCTACGAGCTATTGAGTGCAACGATTCTGCCGGCGGCGAGGCGGAATCGTTGCACTCAATAGCGATAGGCGATTCTGCCGCTTCGTCGACTGCAGTCCCGAGGCATCCCGACCCCTGCTTTCGGAGTGAGGCTCCTCAAGCTAGCTCGATGCGATTCAAGGGCCCCTCAGAAGGAGGTACGAACCTCGGCTTGAATCACTATCGCAATTTTGTTTACGGGTCGCAAAAATTAGAAACGCCCCGTATCACGGGTGTTGAACCTCGTGTACAGGATGTGTCTGTGACCTCGCGTTCGCCGGCGAACGCGGTGTGCCCTAGTGTTCTGTGCTAGAGTAGTGTCTGAGTGTGTGTGTGTGTTAGTGTTAACTAATCGGGTTCCCTCTCCTATTGAGGGGGACGGGATCGACCTATTCATGGAAGTGATCTCGTCGTCGGGATCAAGAAGAACGTTCTTAGGACGTCTCCTGCGGGGGGTAGCATCCCTCACTGAGGAGTACGAGCCAGCCGCATTCAACAACGGATTTTTGTGCTCTTTAATTGAATCGAAGTATCTTAAGGATAATTCCTTAAGATACTAATGGATAGAGGGCATTTCGAGGTCGCAGTGAAGATCCGCGTTCCTCACATAGTAGGGAGCTCGTGTGATTTGACGCAGGAATTTATTTTGTACAACTTGAAGTTGTTGTAGAGTCTTTTTGGGGACATGGGCAAAGGACACGGCTTGAATCACTATCGCAATTTTGTTTACGGGTTGCAAAAATTAGAAACGCCCCGTATCACGGGTGTTGAACCTCGTGTACAGGTTGTGTCTGTGACCTCGCGTTCGCCGGCGAACGCGGTGTGCTCTAGTGTTCTGTGCTAGAGTAGTGTCTGAGTGTGTGTGTGTGTTAGTGTTAACTAATCGGGTTCCCTCTCCTATTGAGGGGAGGGGGGACGGGATCGACCTATTCATGGAAGTGATCTCGTCGTCGGGATCAAGAAGGACGTTCTTAGGACGTCTCCTGCGGGGGGTAGCATCCCTCACTGGGGAGTACGAGCCCGCCGCATTTTTGTGCTCGTTAATCGAATCGAAGTATCTTAAGGATAATTCCTTAAGATACGAATGGATAGAGGGCATTTCGAGGTCGCGGTGAAGATCCGCGTTCCTCACATAGTAGGGAGCTCCTGTGATTTGACGCAGGAATTTATTTTGTACAACTTGAAGTTGTTGTAGAGTGTTTTTGGGGATATGGGCAAAGGACACCCCTGCGTATGTCATAATAGGACGTACGCAGGTTTTGTAGAGATGCAGTTTGTGTCTCAGGGACAGCTTACTGCTTTTATTGGTTAAGGCGAAAGACGATACACTACGAATTTTGCCTTACTCCTAACTGTTTGAATGTGTTGAGAGAATCTCATTGCACAATCTAACGTTACCCCCAGGTATTTTACCTCTCGGACCCACGGAATCGGGCTATCGTAGAGGGAGATCGTACCTGTTTTGTATTTTTTAATTTATAGTATTAGTTTATTATAGGCTTTTTAGGGGTTCAATTCGATTCTCCATTAATGCGTTTGCTGCAGCTTGGAGTCGACTGCAGATTATAATAGGGTGGAAATCAGAGGAATATATGGTTGTATCATCTGCGTATAGTGCAAGATGAGTACCTGATATCGAAGGGATATCACTTACGTAGAGTGAGTATAGGGTCGGTGAGAGCACAGAGCTCTGGGGAACTCCTGCTCTGATGAGTCTGGAAGAGGAGAAAGTACCCTCAACGCGAAAACGGAAGGATCTATTGGCAAGAAAATCTTGAACGATTTTGACAAGTCTTATAGGCACACCTGCATGGATAAGTTTAAAAACTAGTCCATTGTGCCAGACTTTGTCGAAGGCCTTGGCCACATCGAAGAACACTGCTCCTGTATAAACAGTGCGCGTGTTTGACTTTGCAGCCTGATCAAAAATATGCTCGGTGAGGCGGTGCACCTGCTGGACACTTGAGTATTTGGCTCGAAAGCCAAACTGCTCGTTTGGAATTAGCTTTTTACTTAGCACGACATTCTTCAGACGGCTGAGGATGATGCGCTCATAGATTTTCCCCATAGCACTGAGAAGACTGATGGGTCTATAACTAGATGCCCTATTTCTGGGTTTGTTAGGTTTGGGAATACTGATAACTTCTGCTTCTTTCCACACTTCGGGGAAAGTGCAGGTGGACATTAAAACATTGAATAGCCACTAAGAGGCAAATTACCTTAGGAGGAAGGGCTTTAAAGACCTTATTGTTAATGCCGTCAGCGCCTGGCGCTTTTCGGGGCTTGAGATTTTTGATGATGGTTTTCACCTCATCGAAAGTAACGAGAGGGAGTGGATCATCCGTCAGTGAAGTGGCGGACAGATTAGCCGCTTCCTCGTTCACCTTGTTCAGGTGGACGGGGTCGATTGGCAGGGTGTTTGGAGAGCATTGGCTCTCGATGCTATCCGCCATACATTCGGCCTTCTCCGAGTCATCGAACGCTAACCGACCATCAGATCTAACTAATGGGGGCATCGAAGCGACATTTTCTGATTTAAGAACTCTCGCCAGCTTCCAGAAGGCTGTATGCGAGGGCGAGATATCCTCCATCAGATAGTCCCATCCTGACTCCCTCAGCTGGGTCATGCGCTCCTTGACCTCTCTACAGAAGCGGTGCAATTTGGACCTATTATTGACGGTTCTGTAACCGCAGCGTTTGTCTCTCTCAGTAATCGCCGTACATCCCCGGGGAGTTCAAAACGACGATCACTCGACGCCTTGACCTGCCTCGAAGACTCTTCGGCAACCACCTTTATATGAGAGATGATACGAGAGATGGCTTCTAAAGCCATCTCTTTAGTGTCAAAAACGTCTGGCACTTGATCTAAATTTTGGAAACGAGTACATGCTATTTATATATAATTTAAGAGGCATTAAGACTGTTTATTAGTAATAAAGATTGAAATAAATAAAATATTAATAAATATTATTATTTAGGTGGTAGACACTGTAAAACTATAGTCTGTTCGGTTAGTTGATGAAAAAACACTTTTCAGGTGGATCATTTAGAATGAGTCTGCAATCTTGTCGGACGAGAGCTTCTACAACTGTATGGAGACACAAATGATAACAGGGATATGGAATTACA